>NW_017548900.1:629041-637120 GCF_001854935.1 Bemisia tabaci | reverse complement strand
GAGGCAGGCCCCCCTAGGACCCCCCCTAGCTACGCCCATGCACAAGGGAAATCTGCTACACGCGTTTCAATGGGACCGGCAACTAAAGGAGCGAAGCGACGCCGCGGCGTGGCGATCTGTCGAGAACAGATCGGAGCGGAATCCTTCGGAGATTCCGCATAGTCCGTCGAGGTTTTGAATGATTTTTCATGTCTACGTGCCGAAACGCAAATCGCGGTGGCGACACCAATGGGAAATTGCGGACCATCGTGAATTATTGGATTCATGAAAGAAATAAATGTTTGTAGCACGATATCAACGCATGGCATTCCTACCTCGTGCCAGGTGCAAATAATACCACTTAAGTTGGTAAAAGAAACATGACACCTCTTTTCCAGGAGGTAAATCTGTAAAAACCATACGAAATAACTATTTTAGAGCTTTTCGGCGCCTGAACAATTTACTTCGACGTTTCTATATCTATAGAGAAACCTAATCGACCAATTAGTTTTGAACATCATGCCTGGAAGTAAAAAAAAATGCGTGTCTTTGCTTGCAATGTTGCAACTCTCTGCTCACGTTTCATTCGTTAATTTGAAACTGTTGATAGGAGGCTTATCTTGGACCTTTTGGAAACATTTCCTTGCTCATTCAACAATACTTTTAGAAATTTAACAAATGGATATATTGGTTGGTATTTTCGTAAAAAAAAAATATTGGGGATTTTGAAACGTGGTAAGTGTTCATTGTAGCAAGGCACAACACACACTCGCGAGCTATCATCGGATACGTATGACTAGACTTTCATCCGTGCGATACAACTATTTCGACTCCTGTGTGTTGCAGAGTATCAAGCGCATTTGAAGGCGTTTTTTTGGAGGCGATTCCGCTGCTTAGTTGCCGGGCACGGTGGAGCGGAAACTTACTACTTTTACTCGACGCCTCGCTCGCTCGGGTCGTCCGCCGCGTCCGATTCCGCGGCGGCATTCCGCGTTTTAATTGCCGTACCTTAATTACTATACCCAGGCACCCACTATGACGATTTAGCCGATCTAGTTGTAAGTTGGTCTTTAAAAAGTGTTATTATGCCTCAATAACTTTTCACTACTCAGGTATAAGCTAAGTAGGTATGTGAGGAGAAAAAATGTGACAATGCGAATCTACCAAACGTTGCAATTTAAGTTACCATTTTAGTAATCATTTCTATGAATTCACTTTGAATTATTTGTCCAGATTCCCTTCTTTTACTTGAGATTTATTTTTTATTTGCCGTGAACTGAGAGTGAACTCAAATTTATTTCGTGGTTATTTGCCGGAAACGTTTTCATGAGGAAGATATAAATCATTCTCTCATTAGGCATGATGATCCATCTAAGTTTTGGATACAGTTGCCATGTACCCTTATCGTTGACTGCTCTTAAGTATTTGTATCCATAACAGTAACGCATCTCTAGAGCTTTAGCAATTTGCAGTTGAACCTTGCTTTCTTGCTTACCGTGCTTACTGAGCCTTAATTTGTTGCTGCTATCATCGGTCACTAATATGAATCTGAAGCCGAATAATTTGCAGATGCTTCTTTATTCCTTCTTAACTTGAAATCTCCTCTGGGTCGCCTGAAGGGAAATACACAAATTACATCTACAGCCCAAAAATGCAAACCCGACAGAATTAAAACTAAATACATGGGGGAAAACGAGTCTCTAAAATTTCAGGATTCGTATTAGTATTTGTCAATTCTCATGTGTATACAAAGAGAAGTGCCAGGAGATTGCACTTTTGGCAGTGGCTCATTTTCTTCTTCAGTGTACGCCGGCTGGGTCCTGCAGTTCTAGGTTTAGTGTACGCACTATTTCACGGTTGCGGTCTTTCTTCCCCCCCCCCCCAAGAAAAAAAATTAAATCACCCCCAGCAATTTTCACTAAAATTAAACGCGATCACAGTAAATTTCATCAAAAGTAACTGAGCGTGCTCATATTATTTCTTGTTAATATCGCACTTTAATGCTCTCTACTGAAGACTACTAAAATACAGTAAATGAGGAGAATGAAATTAGTTGGATTTTATATAGCACACTCTATATGACAAAAATTCATTTTAGTATAGAAAAAATTTCATATTTTGTATTTAAATAATCAAAGTAAGTAGCAAGTTGAGAAACGCTTAACTCTGCGAGTTAGAATAATCGTGCCAAACACAGCGGGAAACGTAGAACGCATATTAGTGCTTACGAAACCGTAGGAATACTTCACGCGTTGCTTGTACACCTTGACGCGCGCTTTAATTGTTGATTATTTCAGAATTCCTCCGTGTCGTCGTGTCGTCAGACTTATTTTGCAGGATAATTTCAAGCGTTTCCCGCTGAAAGATGAAAATCTATTATTTTTGATCTCTTAGCCCGACGAAAATACTCTCATAGATTTTTTTTCCCTCGGATGGTCTTTAATTTTAACTTGAATAATTCAGATGAGACGAATTAGAATCCGCAATTACGCCCTCGCCGAAAAGAAAGGACGGTGTTGAAAGAGTTGGTTCTGTATATACGTGAAAAAGTATCATGGAAGCATTCGGATCATGTTTGTTGCAGTAGGTATGTTACATATAAAAAATCATCAATTCTCCTTTCACATTTTTCCTCTCAATCCAAATTGTGGACAAATACTTCCCACTGTAAAGACATGAATGAATAATTTTTTCCTCAAAATTTGATTTTAAAGAAAGGAAATAAAACACAAAATCTGAATTTTAGCTGATCCTTGATGAACCTCGAAGGGATTGACATCCTAAGCATATTTTTAATGGGGTAACCCTTTACTTTCTCGCTTCTTTTTTCGGAAATTGGAGATTTTGCAGTTCTCATGACATTCCAAGAGTGCTCGCGGTTTTTTTCTCCTCTCTCTTATTTTTCCAAGTGTTCGTGTTTTCCGCTATTAGTATTCTTCTTCCGCCCTGCAGTTCTCATTTTTTGTGTCACATGTAGCTCTAATGTTCGTTAGGATCCATTCTCAAGTAATAGCTTCACTGCCGCAAATGATTACTTTCTCTAAGTGATCCTCTGAATCCTCATATTTTTGAAGACCTCCTCTTCAAAAGAAAAGAAAAGAAAAATAATAGCAATAATTTGGACCTTATTTTTCAATTTGGAACTATAAATTCTAACCCGATTTAAAAACGACGTATGTGCCCTTAGTTTCCCTATGCACATAAGTGTTTTTTCAGAAGAACCAGAATTTATAGTTCCAAATTGCAAAATGCAGTCCATTCGATTATATTCTCCATACATTCATTGTTTTTTACGCAACACACATTGAAAACGAATAGCTCACCTCATTCGCAATAAGTTTTGAATTTCATTTCGATCTATTAGAGCCAACAATAAATAGATGTCAAAGTCGTAAAATCTGCATCCATTTTTAGTGTGAGAGGCACCTCGTCCAGGAGGGTCTAGGGCTCTAGGGGCGCATAGAAAGACATCCCACACACGGGGGTCTCCCCCAGTTTGTAAGAGTGGCTGAGAGGCTGTCCCGTTTTAAATTTTGGGAATTGAGACGTCCCAGAAGCCGTTTTAAATCGATTTTAATCAATTTCACGATCGAAGAATCAATTAATATCCAGTTTCGAAGGTGACAGAAATGTCATGCTCCTATTTCGCAGATCCTTTCCATTTTTAAGCGCGCTAAGTATGGAATTCTAAGGGGCTAAGGTCTCCGGCTTACCCAGTTCCATCCATTTTGTGGGAATTTCCTTTGCAAACTTTTGAAATCTCTGATGATGTTTTACAGTTTTTTTTTAAATGGAAACTGCCTCAAGCGTCCCTTTGAAATAATCTGTGCACACGTGTGAACGAGCGAAGTAAATTCACAGAAACCTTGAATGGAAGAATAAGGTGTATTAGTTTCTTTTAAAAGAAAGTAAAACATGAGTGAAATCTTCGATCAAAATTCTTCATAGGTACGTTCAGTTTCTTGAGCCAAATTCTCTGAATTTATTGGAAAGATCAATTGGTTTTACGCATTAACGGCTGTTGAAATAAAGAAAGTGGGCCCCTGTCTTCTTTCCTGTGGCAATAGGTGTCCTGTGTGCAACTTTCCGTGTTTCACTACCACTGTAGTGAAACACGACTTCGCGGTTTTTGTTCAAACTTTTTTTGATTCTGGAGTATAATTCGTATACCTATTGATAGTAATAAGATATTTGGTGTTTGTTAGTAAAGGGTAAACTTGTTGGCCAAAAATTTAACCGGCCAATGGACTTATTGTTAGGTCTATCAGTGCTTGAACCGCCCCATCTTAGGCGTTTTTTGGACGCGGTAAAGTAGTTGAACCGGTCCTGAATTTTTCTATATATCGACCGGTCCACTGGAATTTTTCTCGATGTTCCCGCCTGCCTTTTTATTCCCGTCGTCAGTAGTACAAAAGCGTTTTGATCAAAATTTATATTCTCATTTCCTATATAAATAAATGAGGCACTTCAGAATGCACTGGTAAAAAAAAAAACCTCTTGGACCAATACCGCGGTGCATTGACTTAAGAGTGCAGTTTCTTGTCGCCGGATTTAAGAGTCTTGAACTCTTTCAAGCTGATTTTGCATTGATTCAATTCAAAATCCGCTTGAAACAAGAGTCCTGACTCATAAATCCGGCGACAAGAAACTGCTCTCTCGAACAAAGAGGTTTTTTTACCAGTGTGGCTGTTACAGTAAATTAGGATAAAACGGAAATAAATCAAACGTTAATTTGGTTTCCTCGTTGCTACTGTGGAAAATGTCTTACTTAGGAAAATGTTACCTAGGAAATGTTAGGTTACTTTGTGGAAATGTCTTGCTTTCACAGCCTGGCCGAAATCGCCGCACTGCGTGCGGGCAGAGACGAAACAGGCAGTGACGGCAAAAATTGAACGGGTTCTTTGAAGGAGGCGTAACTGCCAAATGTTCTCAAATTTTTTTCGACAGAATACCGTTATTTGAGAGTGGACACAGATAACGGTAGTAGTAAGATACTACTGAGCGATTCTAGCAACATTTCTATTTAAACTTATTTTTGAACCTTTGAAAATCTGCTTTAACGGAAAAAGGGCGCACGTTCCGAGCCCCCTCTTTCGGCGTAGAGTACTTCTTAATGATAAATATCACAAGTAAGGACACAAATTATAATTTTAAACTTTTTCATCGAACTAACATGCTACTTGATACTTTCATGGTACTGCTCAAAATGGCAGTACTTATTTTTTGGAAGCAGAGTGTATTCGCCAAAATTTTAAATGTTCTCAATACTTTCCCAATTTCTCCTCACCTGCTCGTATGACCTTAGTTTTATTACAGACGGTACTTAGAGCATTGGGTAAATTTTTAAAGAGGAACATGAAACTCATCAAGGGAGTTGAGCTTTTTCAATTTTCTCGAAACTTGACTTTTGGCGGTTACGTCCCTCTTCAAATAACCCATTCAATCTACGCACCGTCCACCGAAAATGAAATGGTAATGTGCCTTCGGCTGTTTGGTTATTATTATCTCCCAGGAAATCTAGTCGCCAGCACCAGACTCCTAGGAGTGTTAACTGTGCGTCTAAATATACCAGCTGTATGGTTACGACGATCAGGAATCTGGTTCTGGCCAGTAGATTTCCTGGAAAGCATGTTATGCATGCGTCTGAATAATGTATAGCCAGATAGTCTGATACCCACCACTCTTTAGACCGATTTATCTGAATGTAAGAACTTAGGGATTGCTCTCATAGCCTGGCCGAAATCGCCGCACTGCGTGCGGGCGGAGACGAAACAGGCGGTGAGTGCAATACTTAAATAGGCAAGTAAATGTTAGTAGGACATAAGTCTTTAATAAATCATAAATTATATCAGAATTTTTTTTTAAGGACTGCATCTCACAATCAGACTCAATCTCACCTCAGGCCGTCTGAGGATACTGTGGTGTCAGTCTATTAGGTACATCGAAGTTGAAAAAAAGAATAACCAACTGGGCTTTTTCATAGTATTCCTGATAAGCAGTGGAAGCTCAATCCTCTAGCATTCCACAATGTCTCCTATAGGTTTTCCTTCACTTCGCGCGACGACTGTTAATGCTTAAATTGCCTACCCCTTAGGAGCTGCCAGCAGAACTTTTTAGCACTACTACAGTAGTAGGTCCCCGTTCCGTCCCTAGCGTATTTTCCTTTGATTATTCTGGGAGTTTTCTCGTGCATCACTTTATCAATAGACTTTCTAATCCCCGTTTTAAAAGTTATCTTATGTAATGAAGAAATATTTCTCATATGATCAGGAATAGCGCCGTTTAAGTATTACGTAAGGCATACTTACGTAATACATTTTTACGTTGGCCGAAGTTTTTACCCCCACCCCCCTCATCTTCAAGGCACTCGTATTACAACTTACTATCCCCTCGCTTTTTACAATACATTAGACTGGCAAGAGGACCTTTCTCTCCTCCTTTACAAATTATTCAGAAAATGTGGGGTGAAGCCTTAAATGTAGCTGAACTTTTGTTGATAACAATTTTTTTTTTTTTAAATTGAAAGTTTCCGCAAGGCTAAGCTTGACCCCTCTCTCCTCGTTAAGATCCAATAAGGCAAGTTTAGACCCCTTCCCCCCTAAATAGTTAGCGTCCCAATCATATTTTCTGAGTGTCGCATATAGAAGATTCCAAACAAAAACCGTCGAAATTTTACTTCTGTTCTTGTGTAGCGTGTATTGAATATTGCCTATCCGTCAGGGGCTGTCGGCGGAAATAAGCATTTTGACCCCCTGTTTTTTTAACAAGGATCGGTATAAAATACTTTCACGCGATACTTCTTGATGACTAGGCACGATGCCTGATATAAATAACTTGCTGAAAAAAAGCAGTTGAAACTGATAAATAATCCTGCTTCTAGCAGTTGAATCTCTACTAAATCAGAAGATTTAGTGATATCAGCAGAATTTCAGCGCGTATTGAATATTGCCTATCCGTCAGGGGCTGTCGGCGGAAATCAGCATTTTGACCCCGTGCTTTTTAACAAGGATCGGTATGAAATACTTTCATGCGATACTTCTTGATGACTAGGCACGATGACTGATGTAAATAACTTGCTGAAAAAAAGCAGTTGAAACTGATAAATAATCCTGCTTATAGCAGTTGAATCTCTACTAAATCAGAAGATTTAGTGATATCAGTAGAATTTCTCACTCGTTTTTGGCTAATTCATAATATGTCAGGAAAGATTCATCCGAAATAAGGACTTATTCTGAATCTGCGATGTCTGATATCTCTTTACGAGTAATTTTATTCAATAATAATACTATTGCTGCAGTAATAACTTATACTAATAACTGATACTAAAACTGTTAAGAAATATACCACCCCGAAGTACTGTCGGAGGATTTTTCTCGATCTCTAGTTTGAATACCGAGCATTCATGCTCCTTTAGCTGTGAAGTTTTATTTAACTGGGGTATTAACTTATGGATAATAAAATCTTGAAATTTCGGTTTCGTGCAACTCAATGATATATTTTCATGAATTTTTAAATCTTTCCCTATCTTTTTTACCTTTCAAGGCTGCCTATAGCCAGCAGGGGCTGTCTGCTGCTTTTTCCCAAGTACTGCCATCGTGAATCCCATTTTCTCGCCTACTACGACTTATGAATTTTCCTTAAATTGCCGAGTTTGATCTACGCGGACCTTTCCAACGACTCTGCGGACTCTTGATGAAACTTTGGTGTTATCCAAACGTTATTTTGACCGGTCACAGTTTCAGCTCTTCCAAGCGGTCGAATTTTATCCAAATAGCAGAAGTGACTTTAAGTTCAGGTCATCGTTTCCCGTCCAGGATCGTCTGCATCTATATCTCTTCTTCTGGCTCACTCCTACTCACTCCCACTCGCTCTCTGAAATCAGATTTCTGAAAAATGACAATTAAATTATGTGAATCTACTCACAATTCAACATTCTCAAAAACGCACTGCTGGTTTTCGGCACTTGCTATTTACCTACAAAAATGTTCGTGTTCTGAAAACTTCGTCTCAATTGACCACTGTGCCAACACATTTTTTAGGATTCAAGATTGGTAACCTCTCTGTTCCATGTCAACGCGATTGTTGAATCATTTAGAACAC
>NW_017548900.1:593976-622004 GCF_001854935.1 Bemisia tabaci | reverse complement strand
CCAAGGGAAGGAGCCCCTCAAGGAACGACTAATGAAAACGGCCCTCGAGGTGAATCTTCAGGGGGGCCTCGTAGGTTCCGCTGCAGGAGCGACTTGCATCTCTCGGCCGCGGCGTACAATGACGACCGACGACGCCGTCAGTTTCGGTAAAAGTGCCTCCACACGGTCCGTCTGACGGTCGAGCGGACGGCCCGCCAGACGGTCCATCGGGCATTCCGTCATCAAAAGGCATTCCATCGATCTAACTTTACTTTCAGCCTTAGTTATTCAACTATGGAACGTCATCTGTGTCTTATTGTCCCGGGGGTGTGAAGAGGGGTTGCGATGCGGGGAGAAAATAATTGGCAGATCAAGGGGGAAGGGGCCGCCGAATAAAGGCTTGGGGCCCGTGGTTGCTTCTGATAGAAGGAAGGGCCCCCGGGCGTTAAAGTCTTCACTGGGGTCCCATATTTTGCCAAAAGGGGCCCCTGTGAGGCACATTTTGCCAAGTCAAGGGGCCGATTATCATCCAGTGGGGCTCATAGTTTCTTCTGATAGAAGATAGAAGGGTTCCGGGCGTTACAGTTTCCAATGGGAGCCTAAATTTTGCCAAAAAGGGCCCCTGTGAGGCACATTTCGCCAAGTCAAGGAGCTGATTATCATCCAGTGGGGCTCATGGTTTCTTCTGATAGAAGATAGAAGGGCCTCCGGGCGTGTTACAGTTTCTAATGGGATCCCAAATTTTGCCAAAAGGGGCCTCTGTGAGGCACATTTTGCTAAGTCAAGGGGCCAATTATCATACAGTGGGGCTCATGGTTTCTTCTGATAGAAGATAGAAGGGCCTCCGGGCGTTACAATTTCTAATGGGATCCCAAATTTTGCCATAAGGGCTCCTGTGAGGCATACTAATTAACCAAAGTTTATGGGATCATCATCCCCCAGCCAGTCTGCCGCTACAAATCATAAGACCCCTCTTCATGCCCCTAGGAATTTACGATTCTTGATGATAAACCGTAAACTGCTTTGACACGGATGACGCTCCACAGTTGAATATCCTGCAATAGGATGAAAGTGAAGTTAGGTCGGTAGAATGCCGTCCGACAGAATGTCTGAAGGACCGTTGGGCGAGCCGTGAGCCCGACTGTCGGACGTCGGACCGTTGGATGCGCACGAGTAGGAGCCATCCGCAGATCCGCCCCGACCGCTGGCCAGACCCCCGCCGGACAGTGTCCCCTCAAACCCTTTGGGTGGTTTTTACTTAAGCATGGTCACCCGCCACGGAAAAAAAGAGTTTGGGTCTGCGACACGAGAGGGACGGTGAAAAGGCGTTCCTTCGCTATTCCTGTGTCCCGTGACTGGCGTTCAGGGCTGTTGCCGGTCCTGAAATTGCGGTTACGAGACACAGGGAAGGTTAAGTAACGTCGTTTTACCTATACCTTGTGGCACAGACGCAAGCTTCTTTTTTCTGTGGCAGTTAGTTTTTTTCTTCTTTCTTTCTTTCTTCCTTCCTTCCTTCCTTCCTTCCTTCCTTCCTTCCATCCTTCTTATTATTTTACTACTACTACTACTTTCCTGCCTTCCTGCCTGCCCTCCTTCCTACCTTGCTTCCTCCCCTCCCTTCTTTCTTCTCTCTTTTTCCCCTTTTTTATTTATTTTATTTTGCATGGTAGTTCTGGTGGTTGGTGTAGTTTTTCTCTCTTTTTTTTCTTTCTTCTTTCTCTCTTTTCTCTTTCATTCTTTTGTCTCTCTTTCTAAAATTTCATTGTGCATGGTAGTTTAGTAGCATGTTAGTTTAGTAGCATGGTAGTTAGGTAGCATGGTAGTTTAGTTGCATGGTAGTTTTGTAGCATGGTGTAGTTTTTGTCTCTTCTTTCTTTCTTTCTTTTTCTTTCTTCTTCCTATCTTCTATCTGCTTTCTCTCTGCTTTCCTCTTCCTTTCTTCTTTCTGCTTTCTTCTGCCTTTCTTCTTTCTCCTTTCTTTCTTCTTTCTTTCTCATTTCTTTCTTCTTTCTTTCTCCTTTCTTTCTTCTTTCTTTCCTTTTTCTTTCCTCTCTTTTTTCTATTTTTTCTTTTTTTTCTTTTTTTTCTTTTTTTTCTTCTTTTCTTTTTTTTCTTCTTTTCTTTTTTCTCTTTTTTACTTCTTTCTCTTTTTTCTTTTTTCTCGTTTTTTCTCTTTCTCTTGTTTTTACTCTTCTCTCGTTTTTTCTTTTTCTCTCTTTTTTTATTTCTCTCTCTCGTTACTCTCTGTTCTCTCTCTTTATTTTCTTTTTCTTTTTTTTGTCTCTTCTTTTATCTTTTTCAGAAATTTTTTTCGATTTTTTTTCTCCTAAGAAAATAAGAGAAGAATGATGGCTTGCGAGAGCAATTCTACCGTCTTGTAATGGGAGTAATTATTTTGTAATAATTGTAGTTTAAACGCGTATCAGTTTGCACGGAGGTATAGGTATATCAGCAGATTCAAAAGTTCTTCGCAAATTTATGAGCTGAGTCAAAAATTCTTCGCAAATTTATGAGCCGAGTCAAAAGTTCTTTGCAAATTCATGAGCTGAGTCGAAAGTTTTTTTTTACAAATCTATGAGCTGAGTCAAAAGTTTGTTTTTACAAATCTATGAGCTGAGTCAAAAGTTTTTTTTACAAATCTATGAGCTGAGTCAAAAATTCTCAGCAAATTTATGAGACGAGTCAAAAGTTCCTTGTAAGTATATGATATGAGTCAAAAGTATTTTTACATGCACAGCCAACTTTAATTGCCTATGATTAAATTTTTAGGAGTATTTGCTTCCTCCGCGTGAACATGAATTGTGATATACTGTGTAAATTATTATAAACATGCCAATGTGTCAGTCGAGTTGTAAGTGATTAACTGCATATGTTAACGAAAATTTTCGATTATCTTTTGGAACACATCCTTATTTACATGACGGGTTGAATGAAACGTGTAATTTCAATATTTTTGTCTTAGATGAGAGGAATTGGATGAGTATTCAAGTTCTTAAAATAGGTAGAATTTTAGTGGCTGAGCGTATGCGCTTCTTACAGCAAAATTGCTTTTATCAGAGTTTTTATAATTTTATGAGTTGAGCCGAAAGCAATAGCTTCTTATTTGCTGGCGAGAGAAATCCAAGAGATTGTACATTGAATATGAAACTGTACGCTCTTTTTGAATTTGTATCCATTTCAGTAGTAGATTTTTACGAATTGAGACGATAGCAATGCAAATATGAGTCGAGTTGATAGCCCCCTGCAGATTTATGAGTAGAGCCGAAGGTTTTAGTTAAGTTTTACCTTACAATAAGAGGAGGTTGAGAATAATGATGATCCCTCTGACAGAAAATGTTTTTCATATTTACAGATGTTTTCTTTGAAACTGGTTTCTTTCGCTTCATTCAGATTTACAATTAATATTTGAAAAAAATTTTACCTCCTCTAAAATCGGAGGTGACCATACAATTTCGAAGACCAAAATTACTGTACATGCGAGTGACCGAATTGTTTGCCTTGTCTGAACACATCCGCATTCAGATTTTTGAGTTGATCGAACGTAATGGGTTCTACTTTTCTATTGCATCGAGAAATTGGAGAAAATCATAGGTACACGAGGTAGAATCTTTACGTTAAATGTTGGCAAATCGTTTGCTATTTACGATATAAATATGTTTCATCAGCGTTCAGATGTATTTGAAATTGAGACAAAAGCATTTAATTGATTTATGACTTGAGTTAATGGTATTTTTAGCTTTTTCCACGTGATGAGAGAAATTGGAGGACCATGATTTTTAAAACAGACATTACACCGCCCTGTAGCGGAATCGCCTATAATTCTACCTCCAGACTCGTATCTACATCGGTAATTGGTAAAATGAGATGAGACCATTGGACTTTCTTTCTTTAATTTTACTAATGATGGAATCTAAAGAAAGTGTAGATACATGACATAGATATTGTATTATCTAATGATAGAATTGTGTACCATATTTAGCGCCAAAATATTTTCCGACTAACCTTCTGAATGCAATGAGCTTATCGTGAGACGAAACTTATATAGCATTCAAGGTGCAATATTCATGAGTTGAGTTGGAAGAGCTTTTACTTATTCGCTGTGACGAGAGAACTGTGAGTGTAAACTTTGATTAATGACTTACAAAATTCAGTAAAATTGCAGTTTTTTTTAAATGTTTATTTTTGTCTTATTTTTATAAAAAGCTTCAGCCAGGGACTCGATATGTCATGAAACGCATTGATTAAGTAAAATCTTAATTTTGTAATTTCGTAAAAGAAAACAAAAATGTTATGAGTCAAATTTCAAACTTTCTCATCGAACTTTCGCACTCTTATTGCGGGTTGCATTCTTAGCCCCTACAGAATCGTCTAAAAATGAAGAATGAAATTTTCATAACTGGTCTCCAGCAACTATATTTACAATTTAAGTCCAAATTACTGATATTACTTTTTTTTCCCTCCAATCCAATTTCAAATTGGAAAAGCATCGTCGGTTGCTGAACCACTCGATCACTTAAAAATTTGCTCTTCAGAAGAAGTGTAAAAAATCTACTTTAAGTTTTCCTAACAGCTCTTGGTTATTTGGGCGCTGTAAGTCCGGATTTTATGTAAATTAACCTTGATTGGACATCATAGCATGTGAGGTGAGACTACCGAACCTCCAGCGGATATTTTCTCGAATTACTCTCAGAAAGTTGAGATTCAAGCTCTGTATTTGTACACTGGAAAATAAAAAGTAGATTGAATCTAGAGTCCAGACTCTTAAAATCATGGACAAGAAAAAACACTCTAAATTCAATCGGATTTTGCTTGACTTGAGAACCAATCCTCTTAATTGAAGCGGATTTCCTTTTGATCCTAGCGAAAATCTGACTGTATCAAGAGTATTTTTTTTGTCATTGTTTTCAAGGGTCTGGACTCGAGAACCAAGCGACTTTTTTCCAGTGTACTCTTTGTAATGAGCATGGAATTGAGAAAAGTCTTGTTACTATCATTACTGTATTTCTGGAATAAATCCAGTCGACTTTTTAAAACTATTAATGTATAATTATCTCTTCTTGTTTGTGTATGACCGTATAAATTTTGTTATCATATCTAACATGGGCAGAATTTGAATTAGCGTAGACGAACTTGTGTCTTTAACTAAAATTTTGAATATTTTTTTGGCCAAGTTTTTCAGTTCAGTCTCAGTGATAGTGTTGTGAGTGCTTTCAGCTTGGCGTCGGGCAATTGGATAACCTTCTACTGGTACGTACCTAAAAATTCTACTTTTTTCTCTCCCCCCCCCCTTTATATATGTATATGATCTAATATTTATCTGCCTCTGAATGAATTGACTTTCGCAGCTGAAACGAACTCTTCATTATCGTTACCAGCGAGTGTCGTGTGTCACTAATGCCATGCACTGGAAAAAAAAAAAAAAAAAAAAAAAAAAAAAAAATTAATGGCTAATATTTTCAACCTCACACTGGAAAAAAAAACACATTGGATCTAGAGTCCACTCTTGAAAACATTGACAAGAAAAAGGACTCTTGATTCAATCGGATTTAAGCTTAAATCAAAAGGAAATCCGCTCAAATTAAGATTCTTGGTTCTTGATTTAAGCTTAAATCTGATTGAATCAAGAGTATTTTTTCTTGTCGATGTTTTTAAGAGTCTGGACTCTAGATCCAATATGTGTGTTTTTTTTTTGTTTTTTTTCCAGTGTGGTTCAGTTCATGTTGGGTCAAAATCGCGTCTCGCGCATTGTAAAAATATATATTTTTTTTTCATTTAGATCCAACACTGGAAAAAAAAAGTAGCTTGGATTTAGAGTCCAGACTCTTGAAAACATTGACAAGAAAAAATACTCTTGATTTAATCGGATTTTCGCTTAAATCAAGAACCTAGCCTCTTAATTTAAGCGGATTTCCTTTAAATTCAAGCAAAAATCCGATTGAATCAAGAGTATATTTTCTTGTCATTGTTCTCAAGAGTCCGGACTTTAGATCCAAGCGACTTTTTTTTCCAGTGAAGTCTTCTGAAAACGCACAACTTGTGCGGTAATTGATGCGCGAGACGCAACGACGAGCGTTTTGCGGGTTAATAAGGAGCCTTCAATCGCGCGAGATACCACAACACATGCAAGAGCCTTCTCGTTGCATCTCATTCGCTCCGCAGGAATTTTTGGGCATAGATCAATGATTGCACCAAGAGTGACGGGGAAAAAACAGGGAATAGACCTTTCGAAGAGGCGAGAATGGACTGTTAGAACTTTTCCTCAGTGTGTCCTGATTGCTTTACGTGCAATGTTGATGAAGAATTAAATTTAAGTTGGATCGCATTTAGCAAAAAGGACTCAGCGTGATTACGGTGTTTACAAAATCGTACAAATTCTTATTTTCTCATAAATTACTAAATTTACGTACAGTATTAACATACACAATTATTTCCCTTTAAAATTAAAATATTTTTGGCGGGATGCAAAAACTATTTTTGGAAGATTTTTAAGACAGTTATAAAGAAGCAACATTTCAACAACACTGTAATTTCGCTGGTTCCTTTTTGCTAAATGCAATCCATTTTAAAATTAAGGACTGCAATATTGGACGCCTTCATAAAAACATCTACGTGTATATGAAAACTAATGGCACCTGCGTTGTTTCTAAAGGGAGCTTGAAATTACAGTTCCTAATTTCAAAAGTTGCGTATTGGCTGCAATGTTCATGTCAAATTTTTTTGATCTCTCATTTTCTTAATTAAGCAGGGAATGCGCGTATGTGCCGCGATATTGAGGTGAATAACACGCAACTTTAAAGATTTTAAGATTCCGTTAGAAACGTGGCGTATTCTCCGCAATGTTGCGGTGATTTTCGCGTGATTTATAAATTCTTTTTTTAAAGTAAATCCCTGGAAAAATCGTGCATTTCTCGCGATACTGGAATGAAAAACCCGGAACTATCAAGAATTTGACGAAACCGCTAGATACATCGCGATATTGAGATGAAATTCGAGTGATTTCTTACTTTTCAACAGGCAGAAATGACGCGAGCAACTATTCGAACTCTGGAGTAGGTGTGTGGTATCACGCGAAATGGGCCTGTTGCATGCAAGAGATACAGCCGTGCGAATAGACTTTTTAGAGGTTAAATGACACGAAAATTACGATGGTCACATTAAAAAAGTCTGAAATACACTCCTTACTGCGCAATTTGCGTTGTTAGGAACGCGCTTTTTCGAATTTCCCGCGTCTGGGGGCAGTTTTCTAACGGATACAATTAACGGCAACTCGCGGCTATTTCCGGTCAACTAAAACTGACAACATAACCTAAAAATTCGAGCTCGTGAAATCGTGAAATGATATGTAGAAGGATTGCGTTGGATATTTAAAAGTCAATCGATTTGGTTACCGCATAAAGCGTATATGGACCACTATAAGAGATCACGTTGAGTTTGTGAACAAACTGAAGGAAAAAATAACAACAACGACTCGGCATCTTCCGGAAATCACCGAGCCCGCCGTTTGCTCGTTTCCGGTGATTAGAACACTGCCCCCAGACGCGGGAAATTTGAAAAAGCGCGTTCCTAACAACGCAAAGTGCGCAGTAAGGAGTGTATTTCAGACTTTTTTAATGTGACCATCGTAATTTTCGTGTCATTTAACCTCTAAAAAGTCTATTGGCGCGGCCGTATCTCTTGCATGCAACAGGCCCATTGAAGGAAAATCATAGGTTTTTGCCCATTTAAAATTACGGAAGTCTATGATAATCATGCTTACATCGATGTAAAAATCGCGTATTTGCCGCGATATTTATGTGGACATTTTTTGATCTATTTTTTTAATTAAGCAGGAAAGTTGCGTGTATGCCGCCGTATTGAGGTAAATGACGCGCAATCATAAAGCGCAATCACAAATGCCGCGCCCAGAGAATTTCGCGTAATTTCTAATTTTTTGTTCGAAATTGCAGGAAAAATCGCGCATTTTTGGGATTATCCAGATGGATAGCGGGTAATCGTTTGGAATTAAACGTATCTGGCAGAAAAATCGCGCATTTTCCACGAAACTGAGATGAATTGCGTATATTTCTCACTTTTGATCAAGCGAAAGCTAAGCAAGCAACTATTCGAACTCCGGAGTAGGTATGTGGTATCACGCGAAATTGAAGGAAAATCTTCGCTCCTTACCTATCACTATCTACGGACAGTGTTAATTCTATGCTCGCATGGATATAAATAAACTCGCGAATTTCCCGCGATGATGAGGCGACAATAATTCGTCGTCTCCCGGACGAAGGAACAGAACTACGTTCAAAGGTTGCCAAACCGACTGAAACAATTGACTTATATTACAAAAACGTACCTTTAAAATTTTATCCGAAAGGTTTCATAGTTTTCCATGGAATTTGACGAAAAACCAGGGAAATATTCCGTTAGAAATGCCCAAGATTCTTATTGTTAATAACATGCAACTGCGATGGGAAATTTGACAACATTGAAACGAAGTTACGTTCATCCGTTAGAGAAACGATGAATTGTTTAGTCTTGTTCGTTATTAAGCATCCGCGGGATTCGCGCTTGTTTCACGGTATGACATGAATACGGTAGTTTTTATCTATTTTATATTACCGCTGGAGAAATCGCGTATCTATCTGCCGCGATATTGAGAAGAATATCATGTAATTTCTCATTTTTCGTTCGGAATCGCAGGAAAAATCGAGCGTTTTCGGGGATGTCGAGATGAAAAGTAAGTAATCGTTTAGGATGTACCGCACCCGCTGAAAAAATGACGCATTTTCCGCGAAACTGAGATAGAAAAGCGCGTTATTTCTCACTTTTTAACAAACGGAAACCAAGCGAGCAACTATTCGAACTCCGGAGTAGTTATGTGGTATCACGCGAAATTGAAGGAAAATCATAGCTCTTTATATCTATCACCATCTACGGACACTATGAATTCTATGTTCGGCTGGATATAAAACTCGCGAATTTTCCGCAATATTGACGTGGCAATACTCTGGTCCGTCACCTTCCTAAGCATCCGCCGGATATGTTGCGTTTGTGTCGTGATATGAGGTGAATCAGGTTACATATGTTATAAATATGTTTCTCCATTTCAATGCAACATGTTACAATAATGATCGTTTCATCTTCTGTTTCAGGATTGATAGCTACGAGCCTCTAATAAGGTACGTCGTTTTAATTTTCTGGCTTGACACAATTTCCATCCACACGCTCATACATTTTTCATCTAAAACTTTGAAGCATGTAAATTTTATATTTGTACTTAACTTTTGAAGAACCCGCGTATTTGCGCGATATTGAGGTTAACTACGCGTAATTTCTTACGGTTTTAAGACTGCTCGAAAAATTGCGTCTGTGCCGCAATACTGAGATGAAATGCGGGGTATTTTTTTAGGATTTAATGAATCCGCTGGGAATATCGCGTAAGTAGGGCACTTACGTTAACTGTCGTTTATAAGTAAACGGTAAATGCGATTTAACCGAAAATCTATACAGTTCCTCATAAGACCAAACTGGACAAAATTACAAGAAGAAGCTAACGTTAATCTAACGATAGTTATCGTGAACGAAAGAATTGACGACATAAGTCGGGTAACTATTATAGGTGGGATGGGATGGGATCCTCGTATAAAAACCACCCATTTGCTAAATACACTTCTAGCTGGAACGCACTTCAGCTATGCATTCACGACTGCAGAATTGTCAAAGGAAATCGACAAGGCCAGCGTGTATGAAGGCTATTTCAATTGAGGACACCGCACCGAGAACAGCCTATAACTGGAAACCGCGTTTTGAGAAAAACGTATTTAAAGTTTTGTCTTTGATTTATTGCGCAGACTGTTCTATGCAGGTACCCTGTTTTGGTGTTTTTGGGTGACCTAACCCTTCTATTGAAGGATGCCGGGTGGATTTTGCGATACATTTTGGGTTTACACTCTAATATATTTAATTTAAAAAAAACGGTTTATAGGCCATTATTACGCCCAACAGTCATTTTGGTGGCAATATGAAGTATAAATCATTTTAATCACGCATGATTGACGCAAAATGAAAGAATATATCGATAGTGAGTAAAGAAAGGCATAACTAGCACCTTAGGCCCTTAAGTTTATAGAACCGTTTATACCACAATAGTTCGTTATTAAAACAGATGGGATCGATGCCTTGTGTAGAGCTTCAATCAAAATAGGCACCGTCGGATCAGAGTTGAAATCGACTATGTGAAAGAATTTTCGTTCGGATTGTTGGATTGTGTAGTGACAAACTCGAAGAGCAAGCAAGAACAATTGGCTGCGATCTTTCTTGATCACGTTGTTTTTCTGAGACGTTGCAGTGCTCACATCCATCGCAAAAAATAGGAATTATACTACGTAATGAAATTTGACAGACATTATGTATTGGATTTTCCTTACGGGCGGATTTCTGAGGGGTTTCAACACAGGAAATTCAACGAGAAGGGTTCAAAAAAAGGGGCAGAAACGTTGTAGAAATATTATGGGGAGGGCGTCATAAAAATATGGTACCAAATTACCGTCAGCGTGGTATGTTGCCAATGGAAGCAACTCGTCAGTCGTGACTATTCGCTGGGGGACAGCACAACTGCTTCACTGCACTGAAATATTTTGAAATATGATTTTCCTTGGACTAGAAATTCATGTATTACTCTCTCCGCCGATACTCTCGCCTTTGAACTATTATATTGGTTTCAGAGTTAGTAGAGAAAACAAATTATTAGGCCCGCATTTGTCAATAAGGAAACCGCTCAAATTACATAGTCTGTAAGTACACCGAAGAAAAAAAAAAGTTGCTGAAGTAACACCCAAGATTTTTTAAATATGCGCGTAAACTCTTCAATTTTGTTATGAACACTGTGGCTCTTAAAATATTATCGTAGTTAGGTTGGATTAACAACCGTAGCGTTCATGTATGAATGTTAGTATACCTACATTCAAGGGTTGTCGCACATATTTTTCACATCGGCGATGTACTTCAGCATTTTTATTTCTTCGGCGTATACAGATGTTAGATTATAGCAACGATAAACGGAATAAACAACTTGCGAAACAAGGCTGCCGTATATACAGGGTAGCCTCTACCTTTAGCAAGCACCATGCATTTTTCTCGGTCATTTTATGCCGGAAATAATCATGGACCGCGGGGATGACTAGAGAATCTACCCCATGGCATCCTTCCATCATCCCCCGAAGCCCCGCCCCGGGCACCCATAAAAAGTGGTCCTAGCTGTGAAAGTTTGGGCTCCCTTGCAAATTTTGAAATTATTTTAACAAAATTAGAAAGCGTAGGAAATGTTAATTAAAATCGATAAATAATGTAAAATTGGCCCATCTCTAACCACAATACTCCTTTGCCACCTAAAAAAATTATGGTTAGAGATGGGCCGATTTTAAATTATTTATCGATTTCAATTACAACATCAAATTTGCTTAAATTTCATTTTGCCTATAATGTTGCTAATAAGGATAACAAGTTCAGGACCACCCACTACTCATCAGTAAAGACTAGGGGGAGGGGGGTTACAAGACCGTCAAATTCATATTTCTCGAGGTCAATTACTTGCTTAAGCACCTTCCCCTCGGACCTTCGGACCTCCACGTCACTCCATCTCCCTTGCTTTTTGTCGAGGGGGATTCAGTTTCCCAACTTTAGGGGTGTATTCGGGTCAGGAATGGGCCGGATTTTGATTTTTTTGTTACCGATCATGGTTTAGGTTCTTGAACTTTCCGATTTTGATTAAGTAATTTCAAAATGTTTACAGGATCCTCTCTATTCAAAATCAGGACCTCAGCTCTCACTCCCCTAACCTCTAAAGACGCACAGACGCGCGGGGGGCTTTGAGAGGATGACATTCGCATTCCTTGGGGTCGATTTCCTCTTCGTCCCCGCGGTCTTAAGATAACTATGAAAAAAGCTTGATATTATGCGGAATTTTTAGTATGCCCTGTATATACAGCCTTTTCATTATTTGGCATCGTTTTATCCATGTTTTGAGTTGTCAATAAGGCGCTCATACACGTGCCTCAGTTTAAAAACAATACAAGTACCACATATTCTTCCTATGCAGGGAGGCACTCTTATTGACGAGGTAAAACAGTGATGTCCTCTTTCAAAATAAGTCAAATTAATGTCTGATGTCCATATGAAGTGCAAGAAAACAAGGCAGTCTGCCTCCTTTGCCTCTTCCTGAGAGCTGTCCTTGGCTCCCAATAATTTCCTGCCGTCAAATTCAACGAACGCAGTTGAAGTGATTTGTTTTCTTCGCGTTTAATGTTCCGTCCAGTATTTCCAAACAGGGTCAAGGAACGCAGAGTGTTTTTCTCATAAAAGTTGCTAGCTCGAATATGGAGGCAACTGAGTGATGAACACGAAAAAACTTCTGTCAAAACTCTAGAAACACGTGTCTCGGGAGACACCATTTTTCAAGAAAGTGAAGTGACAGCCGATATTCCTCATTATTGTCAATAGAGAAGAAATACATTAGCGGATCCAGCAAATTAGTAGGTAACATTGTTATTTCCGCATTTAAACCTATGGAAAGGTATCGATTCTTTTCGCGGCCAGGTGCCCCGACAAGAATCGATTATTTAACAAAGGTCAACAAAATCGATTACTCAAAAGGAAGAAATCCGGTGTTGCCAGTTTGCTGGACCCACCTGTGGTGAAATAGTTCTTGGGGATCGCGAAGGCCAACCGAAATCTAATTTATGGCAGTTCACACTGTGACAACGGTGCACTTCACCCCTAGCGAATATTAAAATTTTTAACTGCCGAAAAATCAAGTCCCATGAGTAATGACATGTGAAATCGTAAATTCAATCAAATCCATTGTCTAAGAAACCTGATTTTACTGCCAGGCGTGTCCACGATTTGGTAGAATTTCCTAAAAAAACGTTGTTGTCGTGCGGTATGAGTGGGTTTGTTGCGCGCAAGGGATAGAGCCAACTGAATACTCACTCTAGGGTTTCATTCGCTCAAAAATCACGTTGAACACGTCTAAAAAGTCTAAAATCTACTCCTTAGCGCGCAGTCTGTGAAAAATTGCCTGGAGACGCAGGAAACTTGAAAAAGTGTGTTACAAACAACTCACATTGCGCGCCACTAGAGTCCCTTTATAGTGAGAGTCAAGACAATTTGAATCCATTTCTGATTGGTTCCCGTATTTTAGGCCTCCACAGTGTCACAAACGGGAATAAAGATTACATTTTCACCAATTGCAAAGATTATAATCTGGAATGGACCAGGGAATTACGGGTTCGGCAAGGAACAAACGGAATGAGAGGAGGAACGGAGAAAGGCATTTGAGAATGGGCCGATCAAAGATTACGAAAAACGTTCAATTTCTGTAATCTTTATTCCCGTTTGTGACATCCATGAGCTGAATTGTCTTGACTCTCAGTGTAAAGGGACTCTACGCGCCACCGCACCAGCAGCGTCCGCGACGATTGACGGAGCCGGTCGAGAAGCTTCCATCGGCGCTCCAAGAGATGGCGCCACAGGTCTTTCTCCAGCTCCAGCATTGCAGTAATCGCTACGAAGCGAACAGCTGATAACAGCTGCAGTCAGTTTGTTTTGACTCTTCGCGCGGAGAGCTTGCTGCTTGTCCGTTTATTTTACGTTAATGTTTACGCGCTTCTCTACCCTGTGTTTTCCCACTCATCCCTTCGCTTTGCTACAGGATTTCGCCCATCATGTCCACTACTGTGCCTCCAAAATTCCGTAGTGCCGTTGCGTGCGTGCGTTTCAGTTGATTATCCGGCGGACCCCGATTTCCGTGACACAGTTACCCTGTCCCTGTAAGTGCATCCCTTGCCCGTGAGATCCTCGGTGCTAATGCCGCTTCTTTTTCGGTGATAACGAATCGCCTCCCCCCGTTCAGTGCAGTGCATACAAATTTAGATAATTCGTTAGGAATTTATGTTGTAGTTTTATCCTAAGTTTTGTTATTGTTAGTTCCTGTGTTTTTTTTTTATATTGGGCGTAAGGATACCTCTAAAATCAAGGTGAGTGGATTTGCGATACTCTGTGCAATCGTGAACTGGGAAACTATTCAGATGGCTCTGTTTCAGCTGTTGATTGCTACTTGTAACGGGAAAATTTTCACGTGTAAATTTTACATTTTTGTAAAACACATATCGGGCGTGAATGAATGAATTAGACTACCGAGACAAGGCTGTACAGTTGGAAAGTTCGTATCTACACTACAAAGTTTCCAAAGTCTTTATTTTATGTATATTTCATTTATTTCGCTAAGTATTGAAAAAAATTAAATATATAATGAAAATAAAAAAATAATTAAAATATTTAATCGTAACTCATTAGAGAAGATTTGGATGAACGAAAGAAAATTCTCAGAAAACTTCAAGCAAAAACATTGGTTGGTAGGAACAGGATAGGAACACAATAGTTAACATCAATTTTATTTAATTGGAGGCTTGCCTTTAGTTTTCTATTAGGTACCTACTGAATCCTTTCGGTTTGATAATAGTCTTCACTAGGTAAATGAACGTACCATAAACGATAATACGTAAAATGTTACCTCCCACGAGACACAGGTTGCATTGAATTTCAATTACCTAGGTAAAATTATTGTATGTGTATTGGAGTGTTGTGTGTGTTGTCTATTTTCTAATTGAAGGGGCTCCTTTTATCGAACTTTTTTGCAGCGGTAAAATTAAAAAAAGTTGCAATTTTTCTTGCCTTGCAGATTACCTTCCTTTTTTACACAGCTTGGAGCTCATCCTGATTATCGTTTAACATTGCATTTATTGACCGCACGTTTATGTAAGAATTTTGCGCAATTTTATGGGGGAAAAAATACTGTTTCGTTGGATAACATTTCAAAATAACGTTTCTAACGCATACGCACAGCTCTTTGCTTCTTAGATTCTGTTGGGTTAGGAGTGGTTTCCTCTACTGTTAGGGCGTCATTAGTATTGATACCATAAAAGAGATGGTTTTGATTTGAAACTCGAAAAGTTTCATGCAATTAGAGTACATGAAATTCTGGCAATGAATGAATCCTCAGCTATCTCATCGATGTAAAAATAAATAAGACGATTATTATTTCTAGACGTTTTATTTTATTATTTTATCGCACCAGTTTCACTCTTTTCTCATTTTTGACACATTGACCTAGGGATTCACCATAGGTCAGATAACTGCATTGAGAGGAACTGTAATTTTTGGTTCCTTTAAAGATCCATAATTTATTTTACTTAACGTTTCTGCCTGGTTTTTTCTCTCTACTTATATTGTTCTATTACATCTTATTTGTCTATTTTATTGAATTCTGTTCCATTCTGAAGTTTGAATGCTCACTTTATTTTATGTTTGATCACGGGAAAGAAATCCACTTAACGCTTCATTTGCCGGTCTACCAGTCAGAAACAAAAGTCTTTCATAATTGCATAATCGAAGGGAACATTAAGGTCGAATGGATCGTCCCCTTACGAACATTACTCAGTATTTGAAAAAACGTCCAGAGAACAGTATATGCACGTCCAAACTAACAAAAATGTTGATCAGCAAAATCCTAATTGTCCCGTCTTTATTTCGTCAACTATACTTGTTCTCGTGGTAAAAATTAAACTTTGCCCTCAAAATTCTAAACAATTAGAATCAAGATATATTTTTTTTAAAATTATTAACTGAACTTAAACTCGGTCCGTCCCTGTGCTGGTATACTTCAAAGTATTGAACTAGATTTTTAGATCTTCTTAATATCCACCGAATGATTTAAAATTGACGTCAAATCCCAAACCTGGGGAGTTTAGTTATTCCTCGCTATCGGCGGTAGAATTTTCAGGCGACTTTTGTTAGTGCCTGTGTCTCAATTTCCCCCCCCCTCCTTTTTTTTATTTTGGTAGCAAAACATTTTATCAGCAATAGCCTAATTTTCCCGTTCTTCATTGTTAATTACTTGTTTCGCTGTGGCAATTCGAAAAATTAGCTCTCAAAATTCTTCGAAAATCAGAAGTGAAACAAATGGGTTTGCTCAGTAATAATACAACAAATCAAATTAAATTTGATTTGTTCTCGCACAGTTATACCTTCAATTAGACTGGATTTTCGGATTCTCTAATTATTATCGACCTGATGGATTCAAATCGAAGCCAGATCCTATAGACATGGAGTGTCTGTTCTTTGGCAAAGAACGCGGTAAATTTCTAGCCGACGCACGATGAAACGAGGCAATGGAAGAGGTCGGACAAAATTCGAAAACTTTACAAGCTCACAACTCTGTGCCTACACAATTTTGAGGTTTTAAAAGTGGTTTTATTGTTTTCCTCGTAAAATTTTCTTCTCGAAACATCCCTCGAAATCTAAAATATGACGAAATAAACATCAAAATTTGCAGTTGCAGTCAAAAATTTGATGCCCGACCTCTCTAATTGACTTGATCCACTGTGCGACGTGTCTCTTAATTTTCCCCCTGTTTTTCTTCATGATTGTTTAGGTCATAGTGAAAATTCCAAGGCAAGCGTGGCCCAATTTTAAGAAGGAAAACTCGGGTTTTCCGTCTCCGATAAAGCAGAGAAACAAGTCCGCGGTGAGGCGGTATTCTCTAATCCTCCATCGTGCACTGAAAAACAATTCTCGGCGTTTTTACCACGGTCCGTTGGTACCTTTGCCATCTCACTTTTTTTTACCAATTATTGGTAATTTTACCAAGATAGACTCGTAAGCTTACCTAAAAACCGGTATTTTTACTGTTTTTTCAGGTAAGAATACCACTTTTATTGGTAATCAATTCCCGGTAACTTTGCCATTTTATCTCTGTAATTCTACCACAGTCGATAAAACATATTGGCGTTTTTACCAAGGTCCAGTAAAATTACCGAGTCGGTAAAATTATCAATTCCATAAATGGTAATTTTACCAAGAAAAAACTGGGATCCAATAGAACCCTGAATTCTTGGTAATTTTACCCTTTTCTTAGTAAATATACCGATATTTTTTTTCACTTAACACTTATGTTCCGGGATGCGACTCGCTTCATTTTAAAGAGGAATTCAGTCTTAAGTCGCATTGGCGATTCTTGCAAGTTGGCAACACTGTTAGTACTCAATTTAAATCCATTTAAAATATTGATTTTAGATGGGCCAAGAATCATGAATCGATTGTTTTACATACATTTAAATGGAGGAGATGGAGCACGCGCGCGTTAAGCTAAATACGAACGGGTTTGAGAGCGTTCGACCAAGCTCTGAAAGAAAAATTATCTTGTCATAATACGACTCATGCCATACGTGGGCAGCAAAAAACATATCTGTCGTTCGCCAATTTCTTTTTGACGACTCTTAAAAGGGTTATACTGATCGAATTTGAAACTTTTTAAAAACATACCTATAAAGCTGAAACTTAGCATGTTCCTAGACTCCCACTTAAGGATATTCCAGACAATTTTTATCAAGCGTGTTGCACATTCTGATCTCTGAGGTGCTAAAGCACGAAAAAATGGGCCTTGCTTCGGTATCAGTTTTCGGGGGTCCTATATTCATCCTATTTAATTCGTTTTTGGACGAAAATACTCGAAATATGTTCTTATATACTGCCGTGCTAAGGAAACGCGGCCGTATGAGCATTCGAGAGTTGCCACATTTTCCTAGATAAAATGTGTATTTTTTAGGTAAGTTATGCATAGCTTTCCTCGATTTTTTCAGACATTTTAGCTTAAATTGCGAACAAAATAGTCTAAAAATTTGGAAGGAAAATATTCTCAATTTTCCCGGTAAATTCGTTTTTTATCGAAGGAGATATGGCAACGCCTAAAGGCTCATACGGCGTTTTCCCTTTGTACGGCAGTATACAGCCAAGTATTAGTTTTGCTTTATGTTAAAATTTAAAATTTCAATAACTTAGTTTCTGTACAATTTTCTTTTTTTTCTCTTTATACTTTGACTTAAAACTTCAATAAATAAAAAAAAAAAACTATAAGAGGAATTAAAAGAAACGCAAACTTGATTGTTTAGAGGAGATTGTTCTGAGTATTGTTCAAAAGACAAGAATTAAATTGGGTGATTAGGACCGCAGAAAAATGGTGCCGACCCGTAGTATCCATTTTTCTGGTTTAGCCCCTTCAAGGGCCATGGTATGCAACCCGGTCGAAAAAAAGTTGTTTTCTGGGAAATTGTGACCCAAGCAATCTCTTAGATAATGCCTAAAAAGGGGGGGGGGGACAAATTATATATTTTGTCAATGTGCAGCTCGATTTTTATCAAAGGAAGGGTGAGGCCATTTTCCTTTTTGCCAGTTTTTGGTCAGTACAATTCCTTGAAATTTTCACACCATGACCGACTTCTCGTATCGACTCTTTCCACTCTGCAACGCCACACACTGGACCGAATCACAGGAGAAATCGGATGAAATCTGGAAACTTTAAAAACTTAAATTTTCGAAAATATCGAACAAAAAAGCTCTTAAATGGCTCTATTGATTTGTTCGTGAAATTCTCTCTTAGGATCTCCCCTTGAAATTGAATTTGTACCTAAATACACATCAAACTCTGAAATTTTCGCCCATAATTTCATGTCCGCCCTTTTGCATTAGCTTGCTCCACTGTGCGCCGCGACGATCCCTGAAGCTTCGCGCGTCCTTGAATTTGCATTTCGCAGCTTTCAAACTGATTGTGAGCCGAGCGGCCGGCGTGATTATGTGCGATGAATTAACGGTTACGACACACCTCGTCTTATAAATATAAAAAATCACTTTGCCTTTGCAAGTGCAAAATCCGCCATGGTTTACTCGTAACCGCGACCGGGCAAGCCCAAGCCAGCCGGGCACAGTTGACTGGACGTATCTCTATCTATCTCCACTTGAGCTCTGGAGAGCATAGAGTTGTATGTACAACAGGGCTCAATTGGAAACGGAGATACGCGGTTACGTCAGTGGAGCGATGAAGCGAGTGCTTTCGTCACCCGGAGCCATACTGCCGTGCTAAGGAAGAACGCCATTTGAGCCTTCAGACGTTGCCAAGCTCCCTCTGATATAATCCGAATTTACTGGGGGAATTGTCAATATTATTTTCTAAAATTTTCAGGCAATTTTGTGCGCAATTTAATTTAAAATGTCTGAAAATTTTAAGGGAGGATATGCATGAATGTGGTCAAAAATACGTATTTTACCGCGGGAAATTTGGCAACGCTCGAATGTTCATACGGCGTTCTTCCTTAGCACGGCAGCATTGCTCGACACAAATTCCCTCATCGTCGTGTTTGTGTTTACCATGTTAATACGTCAAATTTACCGCATTATGCAAAAATGAACGCATTTTTCTGGCACGCATAATATGTACGGTATCGGTGCATGTACTTAATTTTATAGGGAAATTAATTCATATATTGCCGTTGGGGCCGGTTTAATTTTCATATCGGACAAATCCATATACAAATATGTTTATTTTATAGCGACGTCCAAACTGCAAAACCACGTATCTCCATGGCGCAGTGCTCCCATTCCGCAGAACTAGTACTGAGACTCGGAACTTTTGAGATTTTCCCGAATTTTTCCCGGAACTTTCAAAATTTTCGAAATGTTCCGGATCTTTACCATTTTCCGGAACTTTCGGAACTTTTGAAAAAATCTAAGAAGGATCCCGGAATTTTAGACGGTCATGTACTGGTCATGTAGTAGGAGAAATCGGAATAAAGAAGTTCCGAATCCGTGAACTTTTGACGGACATGGAACAACCTATGACGAACATAACAATGAATGTATCGCAATTCACGCCACGCCACTGGGAGATACGTGGTCCCGCGCTTCGGCCATTCGAAATATAACATGCACGAGACAACGCTGAAACGAGCTCCTCAATAAAAACAAACGAAGATTCGGGACGAGCGAAGGCAGGAAAAACGGGAAGAAAAACAAGGAAAGATAGAAATAGGCGAGGATATGCATGTGTACTACGCACGCATAGGCGAGAATGGCATCTTCATTTGCAGTCGAGACGGCGGTTTACGCGTCCAAGTGCAACTGGCGCCTGCAGTGGCGCGGCGTGCTTTGCGATATATCGATTGATACGCCACTCAAACCTATGAAAAAGATCGATTATCAGGGTGTTCGCAGCCAACACCTCAGTAATCGATTCTTTACCATAGCTTCAAATGGCGATATATCGATAATCGATCTCACGCCACGCCACTGGCGCCTGGAACGGATCCAAAATGGACTCAGGAGCATTATCCGCAATCCGCGGGAACCCCGAAATCAGGAAGACCCCCTGCCTTGTCCTCCGACAGCGTTGCCAGAATTTCGGAGATATTGAAATTTTTCCAGGGCGGAGGGACATTTTCGCGGGACGATTCGACAGTTTCGCTGTCTTATCTGTCGTGTTGTGATTCTGGCTCCCGTTATGTTCCAAAAATATTGGCTCCTGCGAAATTTAGGAGCAGCGCTTGCATGAACGGTTTCAGGAAATTACGAAGAGCCCGCTCGAAATGCCTTGGCATGTTGCTATAAATTGTGACTGTTCATCGAAGGAACGACCTCAGTGCGTAAAGTAAATTTTTTACGACTGCAATTTTTGGTCAAGTTGGCGCGGACAATTGAAATTGGAGCTCTTTGCGGTAAATACTCTCCAATAGGTAAACTGAATCCCCAAGATTTTATCAAACTTTTTTCCCTTGGACAGTCGAAAATGCTCGATGATTCTATCGGTAGAACTATGAAAATCGCGTTTGATAAAATCGTAATTTTATCTCAATTTATCACGATTTTTTACGCCTACAATTTTTGGTCAAGTTGGCTCGGACAGTTGTGGAATTGAAGCTCTTTTCGGAAAATACTCTCCAATAGGTAAACTGAATCCCCAAGATTTTATCAAACTTTTTTTCCTTGGACAGTCGAAAATTCTCGATGATTCTTGACATTAAGTTGCGATTTTTTTTACGATTTTTTGGAGATAAAATCGGTGGAACTGTATCAACATCTGAGCATCTGACCGATTATCTTCGATTTTGTCACAACGGTATTTGTTTATAAAAATCGCGTTTGATAAAATCGTAATTTTATCTCAATTTATCACGATTTTTTACGCCTACAATTTCTGGTCAAGTTGGCTCGGACAGTTGTGGAATTGAAGCTCTTTTTGGAAAATACTCTCCAATAGGCAAAATGAATCCCCAAGATTTTATCAAACTTTTTTCCCTTGAACAGTCGAAAATTCTCGATGATTCTTGAAATTAAATTGCGATTTTTTTTAGACAAAATCGGTAGAACTATATTAACATCTGAGCATCTGACCGATTATCTTCGATTTTGTCACAACTGTATCTGTATATAAAAACCGCGTCTGATAAAATCGTAATTGGACTTCATTTTGCAATTTGGAACTATAAATTCTAGCCGGGTTGAAAAACAACGTATGTGCCATTAGTTCCCTATGTACATAAGTGTTTTTCCAGGAGAGCCAGAATTTATAGTCCAAATTGCAAAATGCAGTCCAATTATATCTCAATTTATCACGATTTTTTGTTTGGTAATATTGCGATGGATCGTCGTCTATTCAATCGCGATACATTCTCCGATCAAATCGCAACTCATCGCGATCAAGTCTACTTTTAGAGGAGACTGCCTAACCACGCGAAGCGCCTATGCGGGTTGGGCCAGTTAGATACCAAAGGGTCTACCCCCGATAGTTTCTATTTACCTTGTAATTCACCAACACCCAGCTCTCTATTACCAGCAAAGTTTAGGGTCCAGCGGGTCGTCCCACCCTTTCCGTTAATTTCCGGTCTTCTCCATCGAATTTGTAGGTTTGGGTCCCTCCCAAATTAAAAGTTGCTGAGGGGTCTTCTAGTCCCCATCCTCGGTAAAGATTCGTAATTAATCTTATTTCCGTTCCTCCGTATCAATAAAATTGGGGGACTCCCCTTCTGCGAGACGTTCCTTGTTGTTCTGTATCTACTTCAGGGAGTTGTCCAGATTTTTCACCCTGGTTATTAAGCCTACATCAGCTAGAGGTCGAACCATTCACTTCTACATATACATGTCTTGTCTCATTTTACTCGAGATGGTTCGTAATTATTTTTCATTGGATTACACAGAGAAAAATATATATGGCTTTTTAAACCAATTGGTGGTTCATATGGAACACATATTAATAGTCGTAAATGAACTGATGACTCTCGGTCTGTGAACCATACTAAGGTATCTGGTACCATACTGATACCATACTGTACCATCACTAAGGTAAATGGGCTATTATTATATGTTGCCTTTACCACCATTAGTGGTGTTCCATATGAACCACTAATTGGTCTATAAGCCATTGTTGTTTCTCGGTGTAGGGATGTTGCTTGATCCAGGGATTACCCTGAAAATATGTGTTTCTGAAGATACGCGTTTCTCTTGTTTGAAACATATCGTGTAGTTTAAGAAAGTGCTTCAGTATCAGTAGATACGCGCTTTCTCAATCTTGCGTGATGACCGTGACATCAAAATTGCCTTAACTTTGAACACTTCAGATTTTAATTTTTTAGAACGTTCCATCATTGTGAGAGCTGAAGTGCAGAAAGTTTCTCATCGATAGTAACAATCACTTGATACTGATACTAACACTCTCTCACGCTCGTCATAGCTGACTCACGGCGTTATATTATGGATTAAATGCAATTCGACAATGAGCTTATAAGTGGGCCTAACAAACGTGATGTGATACCCATACGTGATTCACCCTTTAACTTCGCTGTTTATTAATTTTCGTTTTTCAAGTCATTAACAAAGAGGCAGGCTCAGCAGATACCCCTTGTATATTTAAATGTGACGAGTACTTTACAAGAAGATTTGGTTATCATATTTTGCAGGTCCCTGAAAACTATATGTGTTATGAAAGTTTAAAAAATTCGTAAATTAAAGAAAAACACTCACCCAATTTGTTTTAAGAAAAACATTGTCAGAATTTACTTATTAATCAATGAACCCTTTTTTGCTATTTTTTCAAGTAACACTATTAGGAAGTAAAATTGAGTTCCGACCTCCAAGAATGCCGCCGTGCTAAGGAAAAACGCCGTATGAACCTTCGAGAGTTGCCTAATTTCCTCCGGTAAAATTATAATTTTTAAGGAAAGTTATGAATATTTTCTCATGAAATTTTCAGATGATAAGATCCTATTGAGAATAAAATTCTCGGAAAATTCTCGGAAAATTGTTCATGAATACCCCTAAAAATTCATTTTTTTTAACAGGGAATTTGGCAATGGCTGAAGGCTCATACGACGTTTTTCCTTAGCAAGGCAGATAAGCTACACCGTTTCCGACACGTCGCAGCGCGAGCCGGCAATAAAGACGGCGGCGCGCGAAGAGCAAACATTTCGAAGGGTTATTGTGATCCTGATCGGCCGTAACAAATGTGTCGATAGGGCGATTAGGTAAGAAGTAATTGGCTCCCAGATGTCACCGACACAATCGGCGCTTTGATTGGCTCGCCGTGGGAGGCGGCGCGCAACGCACGCGCGGACCGCGGACACAGACGCGCACTTTCGGCGCACACTGCCCAGATGGTGCTGAAAAATCGGCACTATTCTGCCTCTCTAGGGAAAAACGCCGTAAGAACATCTGAATGTTTCCAAATGGAGATGTTGCATGTGTGAGGGATTTGCTATTTGACTGTTGATTCTTACACCAAAGTTCGCGAGAGACACGATGGTTACACTGGTTTTCTCTGAAATCAACTCCCAAGCTCAAAAAAGCTCTCAAGTTGCGGCCAAAATGGAGGGGATATCCCACGCTATCCTGAGAGTCCACCTCTATATCTAGACAAACTCTCTATGCAAAGATAGGGAGCAAATACATTGACAGGGCTGCCGCTTTATTTGGGGACTCCAAAACTGAAAACACGGCAACCCTGCTAATGTATTTGCTTCCTATCTTTACATGGAGAGTTTGTCTTGGTGTAGAGGTGGACTCTCAGGATAGCGTGAGATATCCCCTCCATTTTGGCCTCAACTTGAGAGCTGTTTTTGAGCTTGGGAGTTGATTTCAGAAAAAACCAGTGGCACTATCGTGTTTCTCGCAAACTTTTACATAAGAATCAACAGTCAAATCGCAAATTCCTCACACATGCAACATCTTCATTGCCCTTTATAAAACATTCATTTTCGAGGAAATATACGGTTATTTTCCATTGAAATTTTCAGATACTGCAGATTAAAGTGCGAGATAAATCCTCTGAAAATTCGGGAGAAAACAGGAAATTCGTTTTTTAGCAAAAGAAATTTGGCAACGGCAGAAGGCTCATACGGCGTTTTTCCTTAACATGACAGTATTCTCCATTTAAACCCGTGTAAAATAACCGTATTTTATCATATAATCTGGAGACCGTTGCTGTCAGACAGTGCTGTGAAATCAGCACTTTCCTCCGTTTAAACCCGTGTAAAACTAAAATGTACTTATTTTATCGCACAACCTGGCAACATTGCGCACCGCCGCGGACCTCGATCCACACCCACTCCGCGCTCTTGCTATAAGGAACTATAATTTTAGACTCAGTTTAGAAACAACGTATGTACCAGTACTTCCCCTATGCACATGAGTGTTTTTATGGATGAGCCAGAAGTTGCAGTTCCAAATTGCAAAAGGTACTCGAAATACCTGCACTGAAATAATCGGAGAGAACCAAGTCATACTGTGGGTGAGAAAATGAGGTTGGATTGTAGGTGAGCTCCACTAACCACATTTTTTTCCGTGGAAAATTCAGAGAAAGATTTTGAATGTAAAAATACTGCCTTCCCAAGGAAAAACGCCGTGTTATCAGATGACATTTGATAAAACGGGAATTTTCAGGGAGACGTGTGGATGTTTTTCTCTTCCTTCACCATAGAATCTTACTCGCACTCCAGTCTAAACTATATGAAATTTTTAAAAAAAAACCAATCGACATCGATACAATCTCGCACCAGTGGAAAAACAAGGGGCAAAAACGGGAAACAAGGCTAAAATACACAATCAATAAAACCCGAAAAGTTTTTCTCTTTTTCTCTGATCCCGGCCACCACTATGTAAGGCTCAGGTTTTACATCGTTTTTTAAAACTTTTTATTGTATTTCCGACTGAAAATGACTCAGTGTTGAGTCGAAGCCTTTTATTAATTGTGTATTTTAGCCTTGTTTCCCGTTTTCCCCTTGTTTTTCCACCGTTATCATTGTCTCGGGCTGCTCTTAAAAAATTGTATCTACAATATCACCTGTTGGATGTATCGAATATAATCTGTTGCTCGGTTGACCATAGACTCGTTCTCGCAAGCACTGAAGTCTGTAAATCCCTCTTCAGTGTGAAAATGTTCGTGTCGGATGAATAAAAACTTAGTTGCCAATCCTCTGTACGCACAGCATTCTAGGCGGTCTTCATGAGCTCATGCACTCGTGTAACACTGATTTTAACTCAAATCATGAGTGCGCGGACATCCCACGAAGTCCTCAGTGCAATCCGCGGTGCGTTTACTAACTCGGTTGGTCTCTTTTTCTTCTTCTTTCCTTCTTTCCTCTTTTTCTTTTACAGTTGATCGGAATCATTGCCAATGCTCGATGTAAATCCGACTTGTCAAGACCGGGAGGCCAGTGGTAAGGCAGAACGCCGTATGAGTCTTCGAATGTTGCCCAATTGTCTCCAGTGAAATAGTTATTCACTGAAAAATAACACGGCACACTGGAAAAAAACACATTGGATCTAGTGTCCAGACTCTTAAAAACATCGACAAGAAACTGGACTCTTAATTCAATCAGATTTAAGCTTAAATCAAAAGGAAATCCGCTCAAATTAAGAGGCTTGGTTCTTGATTTAATCAAAAATCCGATTGAATCAAGAGTATTTATTCTTGTCGATGTTTTTAAGAGTCTGGACTCTAGATCCAATGTGTTTTTTTTTTTCCCAGTATAGATAAAATACTTAGACACAATGGTACGAGTATGGTAATGAACACCAGACTCTAAGGTAGCATTTATTAAATTGTAGTGAGTGTCACCAGAGTTCTGGCGAATACTACTATGATTCTGGTCATTTTCACTAAATAGTATTACTGTGTAAAAAAGTCAAGTAAACTTTAAGTAGATGTTACCATACTTTTTTTCAGTTTTCCTGTGAGATAAGTTACGAGTATCTTCTATGTGGCTACCGCCACTCATGATTACGAGAAATATTCTGTGAAAAATTCGTCGTGGAAAATTCACGAGTTCTCCGGGAAATGTGCATTGTATCGGGACAACTTTTGCAACGTCTGAATGTTTATAAGACGTTTTTCCTTGGCAAGGCAAACTCGCGTGGAGAAGCCTTTTTTATATCAAATCCACTTTTTATCGTCTTCTTCGTTACGACCATTCTGCCTCGATAGCGAAGAGACCAATAAGTGCATGCTGGAATGAACCCCGAGACATTTAAAAGCATGCGCTAATCAGTGGCGTGGCGTGCTTTGCGATTTATCGATTGTTGTGCCATTTAAACCCATGAAAAAAGATCGATTATCAGGGTGTTCGCAGCGAGCACCTCAATAATCGACTCTTTACCATAGCTTCAAATGGAGGAATATCGATAATCGATCATTCGCACGCCGCGCCACTGCTGCTAATCATGGCTCATACAGAAATGCACTTACTGCTCTCTTCGCTATCACGGCAGCATTGTTGGTTCTCGTTGACGTCATCGTAGCGAGTGAATCTACTGAAAATTCTGCTCTACCACACGTGAGAGAAACGCCTCACAAACGTTGGAAAGTTATAAAAGCTCTTCCGATATAGTGCACATTTTTTGTGGGTGTTTAAATGTGAGTTTTCAAATTGCGATTTTATCACAAAGATAGAGTGATATAATTTGATGTTACCCCTAATCCATATTGTAACCCTATATCTGGCCTTTGAATTTACCTGAAGATTATATTCGTAGTAGGCTCGAACATTTTTAAAAATTTCGTTCAGAAACAATTTTCGCAATAGGGAAATTTAGGGGAATTTTCAGCTTAGAGAAACTTATGGCACACATCGACGTTGCAAGTCCAAGACCACGTATTTTGTTCGCGGTGCTTGGAAATATCCGCATTTTTTAATACTTTTAAGCAGAACAAATCGACATCTTCTCTTGAAGCTACTACATAATTTCCTTTGCACAGGAAAGAAAAATCGCAGCAGTCTTTAAAAATTGCCTTTGAGTAGCTTTTCGTTTGAAAAGAAAGTAATACAGGCAGTAGAGTGGCGTGCTTTGCGTTTATCAATTCATCTGTCATTTAAACCTGTAGGAAAGGATCGCTAAACAGGGTGTCCACAAAAAACACCTTTAATAATCGATTCACCGAAAAAAAGTGAAGACGATTTTACATTTTGGATGTACAAAGAGTGTGCGAGTACTTATGAAATGCTAAATTGCCCGCCTCAGCAGTTAGTTCTACATCTTGGCATCGCTGAAGTAACTGCTGTAGCGGATAATTCAGCATTTTATAAGTTCTCGCACCCTTTTTTTACATCCAGAAGTGTTACTCATTTAGTTCTAGAATTTAAATATTCTATTGATAAAAATATTCATGAAGAAGAATTTATTAAGATCATTATGGCTACTATCAAAGTAATATCGCCCACTCGGTTTATTATCATTGTGTATATACTTCTTATTACTGATTTTTTGTTTTGGTAAATCAACTTAACTCTTTTTTCGGTGTTCTTTACCATATCTTCCAATGGGGAAATACCGATAATCGATCATTCCCGTCTCGCTACTAAAGACGGGATGTCTGCATCTTCTCGAAACGAGATACGTGATCGCAGACTTGCACCGTCGATGTTGTCTCTAAAGTGAGCCAGAAAGTTCAGCGCCTAATGGACCACTAGACAAGGTACGAATTTAAGTAATCTGATACATGTTTCTTAACCAGAATTTCACGTAGAAAACGATCCACACAACGAAAATCACTGAAACCAACTCCGAACGAAGGTATTAACGTTTTTATTTCACATTGGTTACGAGGAATTTGAACTGCCCGCTCACAAGAAACTCAAAGCTCTACGTGAGTCAAATCGCCCACTACAACGGTTTCAGCAAGCTTCTCACCC
>NW_017548900.1:508539-593753 GCF_001854935.1 Bemisia tabaci | reverse complement strand
GGCAATCGAGCAATGTTCATTTCCCATCATGTGTTGTTCAAACTATTAGCAATTTGCTATAACTGAGCCAAAGCGTCAAGATGGAGGTTGCCAGATTTTTATATCGCAGAGACTGTCATGATGAACGTTTAGCGCGCGATATGAATCACGTAGAGCATTGAGTTTTCATGAGCGGGTGGTTTGAATTGGCGCATCAAGAATCATTAAATATCTTCGTCAGGAGTTAATTTCGTTAATTTTCGTTGTGTGCATCGTGTTTTACGTCAAATTTCGGTTAAGAAACATGTATCAGAATGCTGAAATTCGTACCTTGTCTAGTGGTCCATTGCATAATTTTGTCCAAACCGTAAGTTATCACGAATGCCTGCTCTTACCGCCGGGAAATCGCGAGGAACAATGAGACGCGATCTAGGACGGCAGGTCGACGTCGTAGCCGGTGGTGGCGTCACGTCATCCGTCAGCTGTGCGATGCATCCCCCCCTCCCCTCGCCCTCAATCCGGGTGTCGTAGCCATCGGGGCATGCGCCTACGGTGCAGAGTGCAGCGGGCCATGTAAATAATAGTTGGACTTTACTCGGAGCATCCAGCGGTGAGTTTGAGTATGGTGCATTCCTGGAATGCGTTGCCAAATTATGGTTTCTCCCTGTATCTAGTCGAATCTTTTAATTTCAATATTCTATTTTTTCCACATTCAATGAATGAAACGAGAGAGGATTTGGAAAACCCCAAAAAGTTAGAAAAGTTTGAAAAAACTTCGAAAGCTGGGAATTTTAACCGAACCTAAGGATGTATACGCCCTCTACGTCACCCTCCCCCCCGCCTTGGATCCGATCATGTACATGAACTGTCAAAACTTTTTGAGTGAAATTTTGTGCCAAAGTCTATATAGCGCCCAAAAACCCGGAGTGATAAGAGTGCGGAACGGGATCTTCGGATCTATCCTTCTTACGGAGTGACTTACACTACACTGAAAAAAATTTCTCGGCGTTTTTACCAAGGTCCGTTGGTACCTTTACCATCTCACTTTTTTTTACCAATTATTGGTAATTTTACCAAGACAGACTGGTAAACTTACCTAAAAACCGGTATTTTTACTGTTTTTTTCAGGTAAGAATACCACTTTTATTGGTAATCAATTCCCGGTAACTTTGCCATTTTATCTCGGTAATTTTACTCGTACTACAGTCGATAAAAAATATTGGCGTTTTTACCAAGGTCCAGTAAAATTACCGAGAAAGTTCATTAATTTTACCGAGATTCTTGGTAAAATTACCAATTCCATAAATGGTAATTTCACCAAGAAAAAACTGGAATCAAATGGAACCCTGAATTCTTGGTAATTTTACCCTTTTCTTAGTAAATACACCGAGATTTTTTTTTCAGTGTTTGATCACCCTGTATAAGTACTAAGTAGTCTTACTGATACGCATTTCTCTAAGTATTTCGTCGGGAAAAATTCGGATTTTCTTTCGACGTGACAACGCGGGATAAGTTGGAAGGCGGGCGACCGTGGAGTATGAAAGCACCACGTGAATGACAAGTGCAGCGCGGAGTCGGCTCTGGAAGCACGGCCGTGGCTCCTCGCGGACGTATCGAGGGAGTAATTAACGAGTTTACACGTCCCGGCTCCCCGTTTCCAGTCGATGTAATCGCCGTTGTCGTTGACACTCTGATTCGTTTTCGGATCGCCAATTGCACCGACCTCGGCCGCTGCAAGTTCGACACGATCCGCCGCCGACGGAGCTACCCGGAATCGACGCAGTCATCCTTCCGCCCGCATATGCAGATCCAGATACGCAGAACGCGACGTACAGTGGATCGAGCAGATAGGAGAGGTCGGACAAAATTTGGAAACTTTAAACGCCTATAACTCCGATTATTCAAAACTTTGAGGTTCTGACAGTAGTTCCACTGGTTTCCTCGTAAAATTGTCTTTATGAAGCACCCTTCAAAGTTCAAAATATGACGAAATAAACATCAAAATTTGCAGTTTCAACAAAAAATTTCATGTCCGACTTCTCCAATTGACTCGATCTACTGTGCGACGTTTACCGAAGCATTGAACTTGCTTATTTTGACGTATGAACGTTGGACATGTCATTTGAACGTGTTTTTCCAAAATTTTATTTCCATCCTCAGTTGTCTCCTTCCTTAATATCTTTTTCTTTATCTTTCTCCCTATCGTCCTTCTCTTCTTCCTATTCTTCGGTATCTTCTTTCTTCTCCTGTCTTTCTTCCTCCTCTCTTTCTGTTTCTTCTTTCCTTCTTCCTCTATAGCTTCTTCTTTCCATACATATTTGTCTCTTTCTTTTCATCGTCCTTCTCTACTTCTTCTTCTCTTCCTAATCTTTGGTATCTTCTTTCTTGCCCTGTCCTTCTTCCTCCTCTTTTCTGTTTATTCTTTCCTTCACTCCTCCTCATTTCCTTGAAAGACCTGTCAGATGCGACCATCCTATGCAAATGAAGGTACTCTAACGGACCTGAGAGCTGATTGCTGAAATTGGTAGACAAACTGATAGACAAAGAAGACATAGGGAGTATTGAGTGATCCTATCGGTGGAAATGGTTGGTTCCTATAGACTATGAGAGACAATGATGGACAAACTAGGATCTCTCGTGAGTTGCCATTAGTTAGCCTATTATCTACCGTCTTTCTTCACGGCAACCACCAGCTTCCACCGATACACGGAGAAATAAACTTCGTGCATGAGACCCGAAGTTGAGGTCACATGGATCCCTGAAGTTTTCGGATCACGCATCCGAAAACTTGAGGTCCAGCTGCCGAAGTTCGAGTCAGACATCTAAAGTACTTCCGTATGTACCGAAGGGTTCGGGTCACACATCTGAAGTACTCCGGTACATATCGAAGTTCTTAGATGTCTGACCCGAACTTCGGCAGCTGGACCTCAAGTTTTCGGATGCGTGATCCGAAAACTTCTGAGATCCATATGACCTCGACTTCGCGTCCCACGCACGAAGTTTTTTTCTCCGTGTAGGATCCCTCAATATCCCTTTGTCCTCTTTGTCTATCTACCGTCTTTGTCCATTGCAACCACCAGCTTCCACCAATAGGATCCTTTAATATCCCTTTGTCTTTTTTGTCTATCTACCGTCCTCGTCCATTGCAACCACCAGCTTACACCAATAGGATCCCTTAATATCCCATTGTCTTCTTTGTCTATCTACCGTCTTCGTTCATTGCAACCGCCAGCTTCCACCAATAGGATCCCTTAATATCCCTTTGTCTTCTTTGTCTATCTACCGTCTTCGTCCATTGCAACCACCAGCTTCCACCAATAGGATCCCTTAATATCCCTTTGTTTTCTTTGTCTCTCGTATCTACCGTCTTCGTCCATTGCAACCACCAGCTTCCACCAATAGGATCCCTTAGTATCCCTTTGTCTTCTTTGTCTATAGTTTTGTCCATCAATTTCAACAACCAGCCCGCGGAACGGCAACGCACCGACGAGGACCAAAAGGAACCGGTCGATGATCGATATTGACAGAGCGGGCCGGCCCGCACCACGGAGCCAATTATTCCCGTCTTCCGCATCGACTTCCGGCCGGGGCGCGAAGCGCGATTGCACTCGCCCGCGCTACGCAATCTACATTGTACATGCGCCGCCGCCGCGCGGAGACGTAACAGTAATACGCAGCGCATTGTTGGGTCTCCATTGTTACGTCTGTTTGCCCGATGCCCGTCGATGAAAAGCCACGATTCGATATTTTCGGATCCGGCGCCGACCCAGGAGATCCGCGCCTTCGACGTAGCACGACGCGACGCCCGCCGCACAGTGGACCGAGTCAGTAGTTGAGGTCGGACACAATTTGGAAACTTTAAATGCTCATAACTCCGTTTATACAAAAATTTGAGACTCTGAAAATGGTTCGATTGGTTTCCTCGTGAAATTGGCTTGAAGTAGCACCCCTTGAAATTTAAAATGTGACGAAATAAACATTAAAATTTGCAGTTTTAGTAAAAAATTTCATTCGACTTCTCTGATTGACTCGATCCACCGTGCGCCGCGCCGTGGCTGGACTCTCGAGCTCATTACCTTTCTCGGTGATGAGAGAGGACACGCGTTGCGAAACGGGGATGGTCCAATGGTCACGGAAGGAATTTATAAATCATCAGGCACAATCCGGGCTGAGAGGGGCTCGGAAACAATACAGATATCAGTAGTGGCGTGACGTGCTTTGCGATGTATCGATTGTTATGCCATTTAAACCTATGGGAAAGGATCGATAAACAGGGTGTTCGCAGCGAACACCTTAATAATCGGTTCTTTACCATAGCTTTAAATGGCGAAACAATCGATACATCGCAATTCACGCCACGTCACTGATAATCCATGACCAAAGTGCAAAACAACGTATCTTCGTCTGCCGCGTGGTAGCGCAGCTGTCGTTTTATTTTACCGAAAATTCCGGGGTTCCCGGAATTGATTCCGATTTTCAAAAGTTTCGGGGAAAATTCCGGAATACGCCCGGATTCAGTTCAGAAGATCGTTCAATTTGATCATAAAATCATCAAATTTGAGCGAATAATTGGTTTATCTGAAGAAAACCCCGCAAAACCGAGAAAATACCGAAAATAGCTGGAAGTTCCGGGATACACCGGGATTAGATTCCGAGGTATCATAGAAGTTCCGAAATTCTGAATTAATTCCGTTAAATGGCAGCATTGCCCACGTTGCAGAATACACTGTTAAACCTCCAGGAGTGAAATTCGGTGCCGAAGTCTAAATAACGCCCAAAAACCCCGAGGGATGCAAGTGAAATTAGCACCATGAAAGCCTATGACACTCCGCAAAAAGAGTGGATTCCGCTCTTAAAGTTTTTTTTTTTTTTTTTTTTTTTTTTTTTTTTTTTTTTAAAGAGTTACCCTGTAAGGAGAGGTGATTCCACTCCGCATTTGTTTAATTCTGGGCTCTCAGACGCAATAGAGACAGAATTTTACTCCGTGTACTGAGAGCGTCGGAGCGGAAATTTTGAAACACCGCAATGGAGGTACGTCGTTTCGCACTTTGGCCATCGATACGTACACAACCGTCGTACGGGGTACAGACTCAATCAGAGAGGTCGACCATGACTTTTTTAACCATACCTGCAAATTTTTATGTTTAATTCGTCACATTTTAAATTTTAAGGGGTGTTTCTGAAAACAAATTTTACGAGGAAACAAACCGAACCACTTTTAAGACCTAATAGTTTTGTATGAGCGGAGCTGTGAGCTTTTAAAGTTTCCAAATTCTGTACGACCTCTCTCCATGACTCGATCTACTGTGCGTCGGAGATTCTGATTCAGAAAACAAAAAAATATAATTTCCTCTTCTGGAAAAGCCTAAAAGTCCGAGGACCTTCAAGATCCTTTTCCACGGAGATGATCCGACATCAACCAATCATTTTTATTTGCGTTTCACTCGTCTGAGATTACGGCAACGAAGGAGCTCCGCTGTCTGGAACTGCGATGACGTCATAGGCAGGAGCGTCTGACGGACGGGTCGTGATGGTAAATTGGGTCTAGCGGTGTCTGGAGAAATCGGGCATGGAATCGAACCGGGCGATTGTAATAAACCGTGCACCGTGTCCATCATCGGGATATGGATAAGGAAGGATCGATATCTCCGATCTGGGGCTATCTCCTCAGTCGCTGCTCAAGAGCGCGCACCTATACGCGTCGGTTTTATTAGTCGATGGATCGTAAAAGTAACACTCAAAAGCTCTACCGCGTCCGATAAGGGTGATAATGTGAGCTAGCCCAGTGCCCAAACCAGAGCTTGGAGAATGAACCTGCTAACGGAGGGATCCAGGGCCTCTTTAATAGTTGTTTCCCTGTTAGCTTCATTCGACGGGGAGGCTTCATATCGATGCCTAAAAATGGAAACCACGTACCTCCATTCTGCCTTGCCAAGGAAAAACGCCGTATGAGCTTTCAGGGGTTGCCAAAATTCCCCTAATAAAACATTAATTTCTGATGAAAGTCATGAGTGTTTTCTCTTGGAATGTTCACAGACTTCGGATCAAATTTCCAATGGAATTCTCTGAAAAATTGAAAGGAAAATATCCAAAAATATCCTTGAAAATTCGTGTTGTCGAAGGAAAGGATGTGTCCCATTTAAAATCATTGCACTGAAAGTATTTTGTCCGTGCATGAATCCCAGCGGGCTCATTATTGAAATTGATAGACAAAGCTGTAGATAGAGAAGACAAAAGGGATATGGAGGGGAGGGGTCCTACTGGTGGTAGCGGGTGGTTGCAACGGACAAAGGAGCTAGAAGAGACGGCACCGGCACCCACGAGAGTCGCCGTAGTTAGTCCATCATTTTCTCCCCTAGTCTATAGGAACCAACCATTTCAACCAATAGGATCGCTCCATACTCCCTGTGTCCTCTTTATCAACAGCTTTGTCCATCAATTTCAACAATCAGCTCGCAGCGGGCGGATTGTTGGAATTGATAGACAAAGCTATAGACAAAGAAGACTTAAAGCGTATGGAGCGATCCTATTTTACGCGCCGCACTGTTTGACGCAATGCGTGAAGTATTCTTACAGTCTTGCAGGCGCTTGTGTACGTTTAACGAAATGGATGGTTCCTATAGACTGAGGGTGAAAATAATGGACTAATTAAAGGCTCCCTCGAGGGTTGCCGTTATTTAGTCCATTACCTACCTCCTTTTTCCATTGCAACCATCCAATTTCACCAATAGGATCGCTCCATACTCCCTGTGTCCTCTTTATCAACAGCTTTGTCCATCAATTTCAACAATCAGCTCGCAGCGGGCGGATTGTTGGAATTGATAGACAAAGCTATAGACAAAGAAGACTTAAAAGCGTATGGAGCGATCCTATTTTACGCACCGCACTTTTTGGTGCAATGCGTGAAGTATTCTTACAGTCTTGCAGGCGCTTGTGTACGTTTAACGAAATGGATGGTTCCTATAGACTGAGGGTGAAAATAATGGACTAATTAAAGGCTCCCGCGAGGATCGCTCCATACTCCCTGTGTCTTCTTTATCAACAGCTTTGTCCATCAATTTCAACAATCAGCCTGCAGGAACTCCATTCCCTTTCTCCGCGCGGACGGTCAAATCCTCACATCTGTCGTCGGAAGTCCGTGAGGATGGTCATGAGCATTGAGCGAGGCACGATGTTCACTAATAAGTAAATGATGAAAGTAAGCGTTGAGCAGCTCGAAACACGGTGTTTGTTGAGAACACCTACAAATCATTTCTCCTCGCGCGTGAGTAACGCTTTGACGTTGTTTACTCAGGGTCCGCAGCTTTTGCCTCTTGCGGTCGGCAGCGGGCCCTCCTACGCTGTCGCTCACAGGTCAACCGAGTCAACCGCTCCGTTTTTATGCTCCATTGTCAAAAGCCCCACAAAAGACATTGAAATCTTTCCTCACTGACAGCCAAGCTCATGCAATAGACCTCTTAGTGAGCTTTGTATTGATCTAAGGCCGTCCTTAGTCGTTCCTTAACAGCTCTTTTCCCGAATCTGCACACGGAGAAAAAAAATCGTGCGTGAGATCCGAAGTTTAGGTCGTATGGATCTCTGAAGTTTTTGGATTGAGCATCTGAACACTATTTAGGTCTAGCTGTCGAGGTTCGGATCACACATTTGAAACTTTAGTTCTTACATCTGAAGTACTTCGGTTTTCACATCCGAAAAACTTCGGTTGTCACAACCGAAAAACTTCGGTGCTCACATCCGAAGTACTTCAGGTGTAAGAACTGGAGTTTCAGATGTGTGATCCGAACCTCGACAGCTAGACCCAAAGTGTTCAGATGTTCAATCTGAAAACTTCAGAGATCCATATGACCTAAACTTCGGGTCCCACGCACGAGGTTTTTTTCTCCGTGCACACGGAAAAAAATGGACTGCTGATTTGACAATCAAATTGTCAAAATATATGTCTGACATGTTTCAAATGCACATTTTACAATAATGACATGCTAAGGAAAAACGCCGCATGAACCTTCAGGCATTGCTAAATTTCCTCTGATAAAATACGAATTAATCGAGGAAATCGTAAATATTTTGCTTCCAATTTTTCAGACTATTTCGCTCGCAATTTAATCAAAAATACCTGAAAATTTCGAGAAAAAATTGTCAGAGGATAAAAAGGAAATTCTCTGAAAATCAAAGACATTTTTCAGTTCATACTGCGTTCCTTCCCTTGCGTTGCCTGAAGATCAAATTGAGAATTTGATACGTGGGGGACATTTTCCGACCCACCACGAAGAGCGACGAAGTAGAATGTTGGACGATTGTTCACGCAGTTTCGAGGGCGTTCAACCGAATTTTCTCCCGCACGACGGGGTACGCTGGCGTACTGAGGAAAACCGACGTATGAACATTCGAATGTTGCCAAATTTCCTCTCCGAAAATATATATGTTTGGGGGAAGTCATGCATATTTGTCCGTGGAATTTTCAGATATCATAAATCAAATTGCCAACGAAATCGTCAGAAAAATTCGAAGGAAGAAATTCACAATTTTTCTAGTGAATTAATTTTTTATCGGTGAAAATTTGGTATCGCTTGATGGCTCAGGTGGCGTTTTTCTTAGCACGACAGTACGCCGCGCGAATCGGAATTTCCACGTTCGTTGACTTCAAAGGTCAGCGTTCCTGGCGTCAACGCTTCCGTGCTAAGGAAAAACGCCGTATGGGCATTCAACTATTGCCAAATTTCCTCTCTGAAAATATGTATTTTTCAAAAAAGATATCATTATTTTTCTTTGAAATCTTCAGACACTCCAGATCAAATACGAACAAAACTCTCTGAAACATCGGAAGTAAAATATTCACAAATTCTCACGAAAAGTCGTGATTTGTCGGAGGAAATTTGGCAAATTCTAAAGGCTTATACGACGTTTTTCCCCTGCACGACAGAGCGGTCCTCGACACTCGCGATTCGCGATCCCCGGTGCAAAAAATTGTCTAATCGTGCTAAAAAGAACTATGTCCGTAAAGGTTTGCGTGCAACATAGTTCCTTCCAGCGTAAAAACGGCCGAATGATATCACTGGTGTTCAGCCCACGCCTTCATTATCCAACTCGCCCGAGAACAATAATTAGCGAAACCGTGGGGGGCCCCCGCTAATCATTTCCCCAACACTCACATTAATTACCACCACGAAAACGGATTCTACACTAAAGCAATTATTTTTCAAGCTATCAAACAAGTGACAAGTTTAGTTTCACACTTAAACGTCTTACACAGGGTTAAAAATGGACTAGATTTTGCAATTAGGAATTACGATTTCTGGCTCGGTTTAGAAACAACGCGTAAACCATTTATTTTGCCAATGTACGTAAAAGTTTCAGCCAGAAATTGTAGTATTCCTAGTTGCAAAATGGTATGCAAATGTTCTTAGATTTTGACATTTTCTGTCTTTCAAAAATGTTGATGTAACAATTTCCTGATTTTCCCCTCCATTTTTAAAGAGTGCGGAGCGCACCCGTACTGCCTTGCGCTAAGGAAAAACGCCGTATGAACATTCGAGAGTTGCCTAATCTTCTTCGATAAAATGTTCATTTTTGAGGAAAGTTATGGATATTTTTCCTTGAAATCTTCAGGAACTCTAGTTGAAATTGCGAACAAGATTGTCTAAAAAATGGAAAGAAAATATTCATAAGTTTAACAGGAAATCCGTGTTTTATCAAAGGAAATGTGGCAACGCCTAAAGGCTGATACGGCGTTTTTCCTTAGCACGGCAGTATAGATCTTCAGGGCATCCCCAAGTTTCCTTCGATAAAATCAGAATTTTTCTAGGATGGTTTTTGACTATTTTCTTCCAATTTTTCAGCAATTTTTTTTGCACTAGACTTATCTCTTAAAACAAGTCAATTATACAGCCAGAAATTTTTACGGAATATACTCTGGTGCAAACAGAAAGGGAAGATCAAGGAAGTTTCCAAGAAATTAAAATAACTAGTTTTTCAACGAAAAAATAAATTAAGACAAAAAGTCCGCAACGTCGCAAATGGTATCGCTTTTTGACCATCGATGAAACCGTGTGATGCCAAAACAACTGAAATGCCGTATGGATTCCTATACGCCTGCTTTTGGTTGAAAACGCGTATCAGAATACGTCCTTATCGTCGTGAGAAGCGAATAGGAGCTCAATACCATCTGCCTTGAACAAAAGCTGCATGCTGCACGATGCATCCTCGAATGCATACTCGATCGCAAACCTCGTAAGTGCAATGAAAACGCTTCGAAGCAGCGCGATTTTTCACCTTACTCGAGTCGTCGCTCGATAATACAGCGGTAAAACTTTCAGTAAGGGGCATAAAATAAAGTTCGAGCAGCCGATCGATACTCGTAAGTTGCGTTTATTGCGCGAAAGATGATAGGTTATTGGCGGCGGCCGGAGATAAGGATCTAGAAATCAATCGTAAATCAACGAAAATTGATTCCTCAACTCGCTGTTTAATGAGTAATTTCGTTAGATAATGCTCGTGGGTCAGGAGTCAAGTCGAAGCGAGCGCGCCATGCCACCACCAACACCGCCGCGAGACAGAGCTTTTGAACAATGGCCCGTTGTGCCGTAGTTGGTAACTCAACGGGTATTTTTTATCGGGAAAAATGTACACACTTCCAAAGGTTATCGATTAGAGACGTTGTTTTACAACTTTGGCGGCGGGCTTTCGGCTTTCGTCCGTGCGGGTGTACTCGTGTTCCTCTTTATTTGCTTGTGCGGGATGATGATGATTTTTACACACAGACGATATATCGATGACCAAATTGCAAAACGACGTATCTACGGTCTTGATGTTTCAGATTTCGTGTCATAATTTGCTGTTTCTTTGGTTAACAAGTCAACGTAATTTCTTGGAAGATTTTTTTGATTTTCCCTCACTGTTAGCTGAATATACTTTAAAAATGTATATATTAATGCAAAATTGCGCCATTTTTTGGGTCTGATGAGATCTCCATAAATCCTAAGATGGCTAGGCTATCAGAATTGTACTCTAGTTAACGCTTAGTTAATGATGATTGATGACTAAAAAATTTAGCAACTGGTTCACCAATTTTAACTCAGTTTCCAAACGGGCTGATTATTGAAAGTGATAGACAAAGCAATAGACAGAAAAGACGTAGGGGAAATAAAGCGATCCTATTGGTGGAAGTGGATGGATGCAATGGACGAAGGAGATGAGCAATAGATTATTAACGGCAACCCACGAGAGACCCTATAATTAGTCCATTTTTCACCCTTAGTCTATAAGAACCAATCGTTTTAACCAGCAGGATCCCTCGATTTTTCCTTTTCTTCTCTCTCTATCAATTTGAGAAAAGTTCTCATCCCGACATTCATCTGTCATCAAAAGGTGACTTTTTATGGATTCTCTCCTGAACAAGTTGCTCATCGTCCATCATTTTCCGAAAGAGCGTAAACCTCCATATTTAATTTTTGCCTCACTCGATTACATTGCTTTTATCTTTAGTGCGGGGTCCTTTAAATACTAAGTGTCTCTGGTTTTCTCCTTAAATCGAAGCTCTCCGCCTTCGTAAGGTTAAATAATGCAAGACTCGAGAGAAAAAGCCTGGGCATCTAAATCGGAAATAAGTACGGAACACAATTTACATATCAAAATAACCCAGGACAGCTTTTCCGCTCCGACAAATGGAATATTGAATCCGAGTATAAATTGAATTATTATCGAAAAAATACGGCGCGCCCGTCCCGGTGGGCTAGAGACCGACCAAAATACAACTGCATTGAGGATAAACGCCGTATGAACATTCGAACGCTGCCAAATTTCGTCCGATAAAATACGAATTTCCTTGAAAAATGTTTCATCCTTTCCTTCGAAGTTTTTACACTTCTGGCCGGTGCCAAAATCAGCCAGGGATTAGTTCGAATTATGAAACCTACCTTTTGTCTGTAGTTGCTTCTCTAAGACACCCGAAAGAAGAATAAGAGGAAATCTTGAATTTTCTGTCGAGAATTTTCCCGAGGAAATTAAGGAAATATTAGAAAATGGAAAAATCAAGAACTTTAGACACCGTAAATTAATAATTCTAAAAAAGAAGGGTATTAAGAAGGGCCGTTTTTGGACCTACCCTGGTTGACTTCCCTCAACCCTACGATTTTTTGCTTGTAAGGAATGCATAATTTGGTCGTTTTCGGCCTCTTTTCAGGTCTAACACGGGCCTAAAGATGGGTCTAAAGTCCGGGTTTTATTAGAGTACCTGTATAGCGAGAGTATAGACAGATGTGAAACTCCGAAAATCCATCAGGCCTTCACCGATGTCTCCGCGAATAAAGTTAGGGCCCAGAAATGCAGCCAACCTATGAATCTCAATTATCCAGAGCGCTTTACTAATACAATTGTTACGAACCATCGTTTATAAAGCACTTATTTGACTTACTTGTTGCACAAATTTACTCATTTTTGCGGAAGAAGGCTCATTTATGTACATTCTTAGCCATCTTGGTTAGAATTGGAATGTGCAGACTGGCAGTGAAATTTTGTGCGTCAGAAGTTGGTTAGAAGGGTGGCTGCACTTTTGGGCCCTAAGCCCTCCATGAAGCGATCTGTCCATACTCTCGTTATATAGGTACTCTAGGTTTTATGCAAAAAACGCTGATTTTTTGGCATTCAACCGCAAGCCTGCACAAGCCGCATTTTCCGCAAAAATCAGGCTTTAGACCCGCGTTTAGGCCATTATTAGACCCGAAAACGTAAAATATCGACCGTTAATGAGGTAAAAATCGTATAGTTGAGGAAATTCAGGGTGGGCGCAAAAACAGCCCTTATCGATGCTCCACGCGGAAAAAAAGTATCACAGTCCCATAACAATACACTTGGCTGATTTTCGCGACAGATTTAAGCGTAGTTGTACCGCCAGTCAGAGGTACGATTAAGTCTGCTGAAAGTGTATTTGGATCAACCATACTTCTGGCTAGTGCAAATATTCCTATACCTGGCGCACAAATCAGCCAGGAGTGTAGTTTCGATACACTTGGCTGATTTTCGCACCAGATCTAAGAGTAGTTGCACCAGTCAGAGGTACGATTAAGTCTGCTGAAAGTGTGTTTGGATCAACCATACTTCTGGCTAGTGCAAATATTCTTATACCTGGCGCACAAATCAGCCAGGAGTGTAGTTTCAATTGTGATACTTTTTTTATCGCTCCTTCCAAGGAAAAATTCCTTACTATCCTTGAGAATATGAACTTATCCGAAGAGATGTAGCAACGTCTGAATGTTCATACGGCGTTCTTCAATTTGGGCACGGCAATACCACCTTGTTCATGAAGAAACACGTAACGTCAGTGGAAACTGCATGTAAATACGCGGTTATTGCCAAGCGCGACAGAATAAGACGCACGTGTAGGATCCCTCCTCGGGACCCCGCACCNCCGAGGATGTTGTGCTGGAGCAGGAGCTTCCGTGGTCCCACATTATTTATAGACTCTGGAATGCAGGCCCTAAAAATACCTTCAATTTAACGTCGGCCATTCAAATTCCAAAATACGGCTCACCTAATTCCTCCGCATCAATCTGCACCCTCGGATGAACGCCTCCGGTGACGCCTCGGGTCCCGAAAAAGTCGAGGTGTGTTCCTCGGCTCCGGCGGCAAAATTGTCGAGCAACTAAATTTTTCCAGTGGGCGGATTAGTGAAATTGATAGACAAAACAACACAAAACTACGTCAAAAGCATTATTAGTATGTAAATAAGATACTACCCATTATTGGTATGTAAATAAGATACTACTCTGCTGTATTTTGTGTATATTTAATTTAATAATCTTAAAGGAATTGTATACAATGCTGTTTCAGTAGTTTACATTGAATAAATATTTAAAAAAAAAGAAGAAAAAAAAAAAAGAAAACTCTGAAAATTCGGAATGGAAATACTTGCAAATTCTCCCGGAATCTCCTGATTTGTCAAAGGAAATTCGGCAATGCCTGTAGGCTCTTACGGTTTTTCCAAAGGAAGGCTGCAGGCAGATTGTTGACATTGAAAGACAAAACAACACAAAACTACGTAAAAATCATCAGAAAAGTTAAAATGAAAATATTTACAAATTTTCCCGGAATTTTTTTGATTTATCAAAGGAAATCCGGCAACGCCTGAAGGTCCATATATATGGTTTTTTCCAAAGGAAGGCTGCGGGCAGATTGTTGAAGTTGATAGACAAAGCAACGTAAAACTACGTAAAAACTAGGTAAAAATCTCTCTTAAAAGTTAAAATGAAAATATTTACAAATTTTCCCGGAATTTCTTGATTTGTCAATGAAAATCCAGCAACGCCTGAAGGTTCATACGGTGTTTCGTCGGAGGACAGCTGCGGGCTGATTTTAAAATTGATGGACAAAACGATTTCTATTTGATTATTAGTAAAATAGACAACTACAACAAGTATTAATCCTAATTATGCTAGATTAAGTTGGATACAGTATGTTAGTGGGTGGCGACAAAACGATAGACAAAGACGATACCTTGCAAATTAAGCGATCCTCTTGGTGGAAGCGGATGGTTGCAATGGACAAAGGAGGTAATTAATAGACTTACTAACGGCAACTCGCGCAGATACCCTGTAGTCAGTCCATCATTTTCCCCTAAGTCTATGAAAACTACCCGCTCCAATCAAATCTCAATATCCGACTTTTCAACGCAACTCAAAAAAAAAAAAAAAAAAACTCACTGAATCAAGGAAAATTACAATGACCAATTCCATTAAACTTTGCCACTCTAGTTATGGCCCGCCCGTGGCCCTGAGAGTGTTTTGTACTTGGCAAGGGCTACAGTCCCTTTATACTGAGAGTAAAGACAATACGAATGCATTTCTGATTGGGTCCCGTCTTTTAGACCTCCGCAGTGTCACAAACGGGAATAAAGATTACGTTTCCACCAATTGCAAAGATCATAAACTGGAATGGACCGGGGAATTAGGGGCACGGCAAGGAACAAAAGGAATGAGAGGGGGAATGGAGATAGGAATTCGGGAATGAGTTGATCAAAGATAACGGAAAACGTTCCGTTTGTGTAATCTTTATTCTCGTTTGTGAAATCCATGAGCCGCGTTGTCTCAACTCTCCTTATGAAGGGACTTTTGGCTTAAGATGAGCCTTTAAACCACAAACCTAACCCTTCGAATATTAAGCTTCTACCTTCGAAAACAACAAAATCCCAGTTCAAAATAGACCGAGTTAAGTGGAAAGCAACCAAGCCGCATCAGCTTTCGCCAAAGTAATTGGGCATTTTAATTTTTTTACTTGTAAACGGTTATGCGGATTTTTGTGGAAATTTCAGTGAATTTCCTGCCTGGTGCAAAGCGAATTCCTTAAAATTTTCAAAGTAATCCGCATAAACGTTTTCTTACAAAAAAATAAATTTGCCCAATAAAATTTGGCAATGGGTGATATGCCTTGGTTCCTTTCTGCTAAAAGCGGTCCAAATAGGTCAACGCCAGGAGCGACACAATATCCTGAGATTTTCCGAGCGTCCAGTCCTTTCATCGTGAATTTTTTCCGGACAAATTAAATATTGAGCCGAGGTCGGGACCCGGGGGTTGGAGGGCGGAGGGGGGCGGCGGACCAATAACCGTAATAGCCGGCATTTCGTGAAGCTTAACTCGCTGGGGGCTTCCCCCTTATTGATAACAACCGAACGAAACCGGGCCGTAAATCCCTCCAGAATTGCCTCCCGCCCAGTTGTATTTTTAATTTCGATTTTTCATCCTTGCTGGGGGATCAGAGGTTATTTTTCTAGCACTATTTGGCTCCGGCTCGGCTCTCCTGAACACGATGTTTCTTTCCCTGGAGTCTTTCCTTCTTCGGTCGCACTTCGAACGTCGTTCCGAGGAAATGAGACGGACCGCCGTGGACGTAATGGGGGAATGCGCACGTAAATATTCCGTAAGGTCATCGGCGCAATTGAAGCATTTTGCGGTGAAAGCACGCATGAGACTTCCAATGATGCTAAGAGTGTGCTGTGAAACCCCTGGTAAAAATTGGCGATAAGAGCTGCGTTTCAAAATACCATAGGAATTCTTATAGCCGGCTAAAGAAGGCTATAGAAAATCATATAGCTGGCTGAATGCGGAGAAAATCATACGGCCGGGCTATACGAAGCGATAAAAAACTATGCAGCCGGGCTATAGTTCCTATCGCCGGGCTTTACACTTTATCGCCAGGCTGTTGCTTTTTCGCCATCGATTATAAAAGGCTATAAGAAATTGTGTAGAAATTCGTGTGCTTTGGAAATCATTAAGTTTGATACGGAACCACCTTAATATTTACAAAACACACGTTATATTTTCCTTTAATACACATTTTTTTTCATCAATTAAAATGAGAATAATCCATACAGGATGTGCAAACATTTCAAAATCATGAGTTGAATAACCCTGACTCCTACAAACCTAACAGGGATACTTCACGCATTGCGCAACGCGTGAAGTATCCCTGTTAGGTTTGTAGGCGCCAATGCGTGTTTCGCGCTGGCTGCGTTGCCGAATTTCCCTCGATAAACTACAGATTTTCCTGCGAGCTTATGAATTTTTTTGCCGGTTTCACACGAAATTTTGGTAAAAAACGGAATGTTTCCGCCGGATGTTTATTCACTTTAAATGGTCTTTATCCTGTTGGATAGTATTAAAAACAAGTACAAAAGTTAACTTATCTACCAAATATACAACATTTTTGTATTTAATTTTTCCTGTAATTATTTACGCATTGAAGTAACTTTCTTGTTTTTGCTTGTTTCAGGTAAGACCCATGCAATTTGATTACTTCAAATTCGATTCAAATTTAGCCGTAAGTAAAATTTTAGTCTCTTTTCTGAAAACCCCTGTGTGTAAGTTTCTTCTGATTGGAATGTCATTTCATGTTTTAACGAACAATTTATTTCATCCACCATTTATATCATGTCTCATATATTCTACTCGGATTGAATATTCCTTTAAAATGCCATTTCGAGGAAAACGTGTTTGAAGCTCCGAAAATACACGGATCCTTATGGCGAGAAGAAAGTCCAAACTGACTTTTTGATGCCTAAAAATTGGAATTTTGGGGCGAGTTTTTCGCAGAATATGAGTTGCGACTAGTTTTACGTAAAATCATTACTATCTCAATCTTTTCAAAAACTGCACTTGTGCGCCTTGTCCTCCAAGCCCCTCAAATAATATCCCCCCAAAAAAATAGAAAGTGTAATATTTTGCTGTTCTTCCGTTCAAAAATGACAGCAATATTCCAACGTCGCAAGTGAAGAAACCGAAATCGAAATACTATTATCGTTCAAAAGATTACGCTGTGTGATTCCAAATGGAATCGTCAAAGTAATGTCGTTCGTTGACCAAAATGATCGCATCCATCTTACACCATCGGTCATCGGTAGCCCACTGCTCGCCGGCAGTTTTGCAATAAGCGCATAAGTGGACACACGATGGTGACATCGGTCGGCCCGAAAAATAAATTCCCGGATTCCGTAGAGCAGAGGCCACCCACTCGAGGTGGCCCCAGTGACAAATTACCCAAGATCGCCGCGCGTGAATTTATGACCGCTATTTCTGCCACCAACAGCTCTCTGCAGCAGATCTATCTCGCTAAGGAGGAACGCCGTATAAGCTCCTGAAAGTCGCTACATTTCTGTTAAGGTGGTTGGATGGACGCCATATTTTGAGTCAGAAGGGCATGCGATATATCGCATCAATTGGTTCCATTTTTTCAGCTACTCGTCATTTTTCTCCAATTTTGAGATCGCAATTCTGTTGTTAGGAGACTAAAGCACTCACTCACCAATTTTAACCAAGAAATTCAACGTAATAAAGGCGTGGTTTTTTAGAGAGAAAATATCGCATTTGAATGCAGTTTCTATATCAGTATCGAATGCGATGTTTTCTCTCTAAAAAAAACCACGCCTTTGTTACGTTGAATTTCTTGGTTAAAATTGGTAAGTGAGTGCTTTAGTCTCCTAACAACAGAATTGCGATCTCAAAATTGGAGAAAAATGACGAGTAGCTGAAAAAATGGAACCAATTGATGCGATATATCGCATGCCCTTCTGACACAAAATATGGCGTCCATCGAATCACCTTAATAAAAGATTAATTTTAAAGGAAACTTGTAAATACTTTCCTTCCAACCTGAAGCGAATCAATTTCGCAATTTTATTTAAAATATCCGAAAATTTTAAGGGAGAATTTTCATGACTTCCGATAGAAATAAATGTTTCACTGCGGGAAATATGGCAACAACCGGATGTTCATATGGCGTTTTTCCTTAGCATGGCAGTAATATAGATCGAATTTTGGCTTTTTTGAACCCGAGTTTGCCTCGAGTGCTTAGTCTGGCGGACTCTCGTTCTACGACTCCTGATGTTTGTCAAACTGTAACTCTTATGGCGCAAGGGCGTATCTTGATTTCCACGTAAGGCCCAAAAAGCATAGAATCATGAGTATAATTACAGGGCTCTCGTATAAATTGAGATGCGAACTTACATCAGAGGCCACGAAATGAAGACACATTAAGAATCGGAGGAAGTGATGGAAAGGTAGACGAAATGTAAAAGAGGAGACGAAGAGGAAGTGAAAACGAACAGGAAGAAGGAGAGGAAGAGGAAGAATGGTACAGGAGAGGAAGAGGAAGAATGGTACAGGAGAGGATGAATAATCATAAGAAGAAAAAGAAAAATACAGAAGAAGAATAGAATGAAGAAAAGAAGTAGAGGAGAAAGAAGAAGAAGAAAAGAAGAGAGGAAGAAGAGGATGATACGAAGCAAAGGAGGAAATAGATTAAGAGAAAGAAGAAGAATTTCTTGTTCTTTCTTTTTATCTCCTTCTTTTTCCTCCCTTTTTATGACATTTGCAGATATTTCAATTATTTTCAATTTTTGGGTGATCAATGAATGTTGCGTCTCCGTGTGAAAGAGCCGACAAAATTCGGCTCCCGGTCCATCGCGGAAGGGTAAGGTTGAGCGCTGTGACCATACTGGGTGGGTTGCCGAAGGACACGATCAAGGACGAAGATGGTGCGTCAACGCGTCGGGGCGTATTGAAATTATTTCCCTGATGGAAATGTGAGTAAGTACACGTACGAATTAACACTCGAGTCTCATTCACACGCGATTGCGGTACCCACGATCAGCCCGCGGCCAGCGCCCGTCCCAATTTCTGGTCAGTGTTTACAAGCGATTAGTCTACACTGATTGTTGAAAGAGGCGCACCGCCGCCGCTCAGCGCACTGTAGGTTGGACTTCAGAGATGCAACATTGAATTTTACGGAAGAAGCTGTTAAAGGAACGGCTATGAGTATACGGTCCTAAGAGGAGCTATTCCGCTACTAAGGTATACTGCTGAATTTTACTCGAGGGCAAAAATCGTCATCTTTATGATGTTATGGTGAGGATCTCTTTGAAACTCTATACATCCAAGTGTGGACCATAAAGGGATCTCTTAAGGAAAGGAACTGTTCCAGGAACGACAACCCATGGTAGTTCCTTTTAGCATCAAGACATCCATTATACTGCAGCACGAAGGAAAAACGCCGTATGAACTTTCGAGAACGTTGGACGTTGCACAATTCCCTCCGATAAAACGTTTATTTCTGAAGAAAGTTAAAAAAATGTTTACTTCATATTTTCCGACTTTTTGGATCAAACTACGTAAAAATCTCTAAAAAATTAGAGTGAAAATATTTACAAATATTCTTGGAGTTTCTTGATTTGTCAATGAAAATGTAGCAACGCCTGAAGGTTCATACGTGTTTTTTCTATGGACGGCTACGGTCTGATTGTTGAAATTCATGGACGAAGAAGACAAACAAGATATCCTGAGATGAGAGATCGCAAGAGATCCTATCCGTGGAAGTGGGTGGTTGCAATGGACACGGAGGTAGGTAATAGACTAACTATGACGGCAACTCATGAGAGACTCCATAGTTATTCAATCATTTTCTTCCTCAGTCCACAGGAACCATCTGTTTCAACCAATAGGATCGCTCCATACTCGCTATGTCTTCTTTGTCCATAGGTTTGTCTATCATTTTCAATAATCAGCGGGCTGATTGTTGAAATTAATAGACGAAGAAGACATAATAAGTATGGAGCGATCTTATTGGTTCATTTGGGTGGTTCTTATAGACTAAGAGAGAAAATAATGGGCTAACCAAAGGATCTCTCGTGAGTTGCCGTTAGATAGTTTATTACCCATCGCCTTTGTCCATCGCAATCACTCGCTTCCACCAATAGGATTTCTCCATATCCTTTTTGTCCTCTTTGTCCATAGCTTTGTCTATCAATTTCACCGGGCCCGCTGCCCGGTATAGATAGTTACTATGTTTTTGCTGAATATGGGAGCATTGCGAGCCCCGAGTCCACAGTGCGACGTCGGTGGAGTACCCATAGCGGTCGCGACTCCAGCCCAGAGGTCAGCATTCGAGGCCCGACCCAATGCGAAGCGCGAGCGTTGAGTGTTGCGTCGTCGGGACGTCCGACGCGTGGGAGGGTCCGCGGTTTTCGTGGCTCGTCGCGGCGCGGCGGTGAGGCAAGAAGCGACGCCGCAGTTGCACTGCCAACAGGGAAAGTGCCCGCTGCAATGGCCCATTGTGCTTTTGTCGTTGGGCTCTTCAGCGCTCATCCGCTCGGATGCCCCGGGAGACTTAATCACCGAGGATTAACGACCCAACGAGCGCCGGCCGCGCGTTGACGGGATCAATGGATCAACGCGTCGGCCTCGCTTCTTGTCTCCGAAGGAGGGTTATAGAATTTCTAGTAAACACCATGGTTTCGATACGGGCATTGAGAATTTGCACACTGAAAAAAAAATGCCGGCCGTTGAAGCTATACTCAAGGGCTATTATAGACCTACCGTCCGCGTTCCGGGCTCGGAGTCCGAAAGTTCCCGGTGTAGCACCCGGAGCAGTCAAAGCTACGGCTCTAGCAACCGGAACTTTCTACCTCTGAGCCCGGAGCGGAAAATATATCTAATTAGCCCGTAACTTTCTTTCAGTGCAGGACAATTTTTTTTTTTTTTTTTTTGCTTTATCTGAGAACGCTTAATGAGCTGACTTCGCGGTATTTTTCATAATTTTTTTCAGGTATGGGAAATTGTAGATAATTATATTTTACAAGCGAGAAAATCTGCCGTCTCGTGACGTCATCTGGAGGCATTTTCCATTTAAACGCATGTATTTTAGCAGATTAAGTCGGAAATGAGGAGACGTGATTCACCGGAGGAACTTTTGCAGGATCGATATCAGTGGCGGTTGGGTGTCGTAGAGCGCATGGACGCACCATAAGAGCGACGTGTAGTAGTAGTAGTAGTAGTAGTAGTAGTAGTAGTAGTAGTAGTAGCGGTAGTAGCAGTAGTATAGTAGTAGTAGTAGTAGTAGTAGTAGGTAATTCGGTCATATTATCTCCTCTAATAATTGTTCATTTTAGAAACCAAGGATATGCCGTCATGCTCAGTCCACTCAGCAGTATCACTTTAATCTGTTTTTTTTATTGTTTGTTTGTTGAAAATGCATACCGGTGGTAGGAAAAAGTGCAATCTAATGGCTTGAAAAATGCAATCTAGTACCTTAAAAAAGTGCAATTTGTTGACTTTTGTTTGACTTTTTTTGTTTTTAAAAAAATGTATCCCGGCGACAGAGGAAGTGCAATCTGTTGACTTAAAAAAGTGCATTTTTCACGCTGGCAACTCCGGTGCAGCGAATCCCCTCGTTGCCATGTAGTTGCACCGTAACTAGAGCGAGGCGAATGGAACGATCGCTGCGGCCGGCGGCGGCTTCCAGTGGCGGTGGGTGCAGTCGCAGCAACAAATTCACCGTGAAAAAAAGCCAGGAATGAGGAAAGTACTGCCGTGCTAAGGAAGAACACCGTATGAAAATTCGAGGGTTGCCAAATTTCCTCCAAATGAAACGATTTCTTTAGAGGAGAGTTAATAATATTATTCCTTGAAATTTTCAGGGACTTCATGTGAAATTGATAACATAATTATCTGCAAAATTGGAAGAAAAATATTCATAAGTTTACCAGGAAATCCGTGTTTCACTGGAGGACATTTGGCAACGTTTCAAGGCTCATACGGCGTTCTTCCTTAGCACGGCAGAGCGAGGCGCGAAGAAAGAGAGCTTGTTCGCGTTATGGGTTCGATCCAAATGAGTCATGGAGAAAAACGGACGATAAAATGACCCGGAGTCTGGATTTACAATGTGTTTATCATGCGGTTCTCGTATGCGCTGGCCGTTTCGACACGCAATCCGTTAGCAGTCATATTTTCCACCCGATGATTGTTTCAATCCAACACGAGAAAGTAAAAATGTTTCTGCAACCGTGCCTCGCCGCGCCGCGCCGGTTCTAGGGTGAATCTATAGTGGGAGTGAGCAAATATTGGGTGGGATATCGAACAAATTCTTCAAGAACTACAATAGCAGAGATATATTTCAGAGACTCTGTACTATCAATTCATTGCTGAGCAATACAATCGAGCCAGGCAAAATTTGTGATTTTAAGGAGATCTTCAACATGGCACAACGCAAAGGATAATACAGGGTTGACGGCCGTCTAGAAAATTGGGAAGGTCAGGAAAAGTCTGGAAATATGCCGAAACGCGTTCAGCGGAAGTGAGAGGTGAGTGTGATTCAAAGAAAAAAAAATCAAAGTAGAAATTTTATTCAAATGTCAGAGAATACTAGGGAACCCGAAAATTTATGAGTCAGGGAAAAGAAAACTAGTCAGGGGAAGTCAGGAGATCTGAATATGAAGAAATTATGGCAAACCTGCATTATCACCCAAGGTTGCCATAATTGCAGGGACCTTGCGTGAAATTCAACTTAATTACTTCGGCAATAAATGCTTAAAAGCTAGGGATTACAGTGATTTGAAAGGAATATTGGGATTTTTCAAATTCCAAGTTGAAACCGTACCTACCTTCAAATTTTTCGAAGTCATAGAATTTTTGCCCATTGCACTTCTTGTAGTGTTAAATTATCATAATCCCCTAAAAAGACCGATTTCCAAAGTTGCACTGATGCACTTTGCTCGAAGTTCCTGAAAATTGCAGGTGCTTTACATCACGCATTGTTAAAGGACCCCTTCCTTAAACTTACCATAATTTCTTCGTGTCATATAATCGTCATATTTCCTGTTCTCAACTTCTGCAGGCATCCTGCTACTGCTCTTTTCTTGAAATTAGGTCAAGTTACCTGGGAACACTGCTAAATTTCCACGGCACCAACTCTAAAACTGCCGTGCTAGGCAAGAACCGCGTATGAAAATCTGAGAGTTGCCAAATTTTCCCTGATAAAAAGTGCATTTTGAAAGAAAGTTATGGATATTTCTCTTGAAATTTTCATCTATTTTTGGTTTAACTTCGAAAAAAAATTGTCTAAAAATTGGTGGAAAATATTCACAATTTGCTCAATAAATGTGTATTTTATCAAAGGAAATGTGGCAACGACTAAAGGCTCTTACCTTGTTTTTCCTTAGCACTGCGGAAAAGCCACTTAAAACTGCTGTGCTATAGGCAAGAACCGCATTTAAACATTCGAGAGTTGCGAAATGTCCCCTGATAAAAAAATATTTTGAAAGAAAGTCATGGATATTTCTCTCGAAATTTTCATCCATTTTTGGTTTAACTTCGAAAAAATATTCTCTAAAAAGTTGGGGAAAATATTTACAACTTTCTCAATTATCTGTATTTTATCAAAGAAAATGTGGCAACGTCTAAAGGTTCTTACGTCGTTCTTTCTTAGCACGGCAGAAAAGCCGGCTTGGCGGAGACAAGGATTAATCAATTGAAACAAAGGAGCGAGGAAGTTCTCGAAGTCGGGAGCCCAAACTGGAAAGCGCTGGTGCGGGAGCTTTGGAGCGGGGGGCGTGGGGGGCTGCGGGGAAAACCGGGGGAGTCACGTGGGGGTCGGAGCCGGGCGCGGGGGGCGGGGGATGGGGGTTGGTCTAGACCTGTGGAACGCTAGACGCGCTCGGGGTTGGGCTCGCTATTGATTCGCACTTGGCATTCAAACCGCTCGCCAACCTTCCCTTTCGCCAACAGACGAGACCCATTTTTCCACGGGTTGTTGAATCTGAGTCACTGTGGGGTGGGGTCGTGACGGAGCATTTTAGAGTTTTTAGCGGGTGGGGAACGAGAAAGGGCACGAATGATTTGTGTACATTAGAATACCTGATTTGCTTATCGCTGTTCACGGTAAAAAAATGGATTGCTGATTTGACGATTAAATTGTTAAAAAATATGTCCGACATTTTTCAAATGTACATTTTACAACAGTGGAAGCTAATGATTTGTGTACGTAAAAATGCCTGATTTGCTTACCGTTGTTCACGGTAAAAAAATGGATTGCTGATTTAACGATTAAATTGCTAAAAAATAAGTCCGACATTTTTCAAATGTACATTTTACAATAGTGGAAGCTAATTTAACCTGGTTCGGTTAAATTAACATTTTTCTATTGTAAAATCTACATTGAAACATGTCGGATACTTTTTTTAGCATACATCTGGTCTGCTTACGGCTATTTGAATTTATGAGAATGAAAACGCATCAACTCGGAAACTTAAAAATGCCCTAATTTCATTGAATATCCCCAATTTTTAAACATTCAATAGTAAATGGCGCATACATGTCAACTTGGGGCCTTTAAAGTGTTCCAAAGTGCTTGTCTTCAGGCAGCATTAAACTTTTCTCAGCCTAATTGTATATCTATGGAGCAGTTTTTTGTGCCTCCTTAACATTTTCATTCTTCCGAGTGGGTGCGTTTGCACTCTCACTGATTCATTTGCAAATTGAAATTTCGAGCAAATTAGGAACCAGCGCACTTTTGCAAATAGGTTATTTATTTATTAAAACCCTCAATGTAGATATGTCTGGTTGTCCTACCACTCTCCATTTGCATCGAAAGTTATCCTTACGAGCAAACCAGGAACTAGCACACTTTAGCACGTAGGTTTTTCGTGAGAACCATCAATGGAGATATTTCTGGTTCACTTACCACTGTCCATTCGCAAGTTGTACTTACTACCGAACCAGAAACCGGCACACTCTTGCACATAGGACTTTCTTGCACTTTTGCTGGCTTTCTCACCTCTATTCATTCGCAAATTGTACTTATTAACAAGCCAGCGCACTCTTGCACCTAGGTTATTTGGATTTAACATTTTGCAATAAGGAACCACTATCTGTGGCTCTTCCATGAAAGCCCGTATCTGCATTGGAAAATCAATAGTATTCATGTTGTTTCTAAAATGAGCCGGAAATAGTGATCCCTTATTGCATAATGTAATTCACTTGTAAAACCCTCAATGTAGATATGCCTGGTTTTCTCATCAAAATTGGATTGCATTCTGCAAAAAGGAACCAGGAGCTTTGTAATGTTGCTAAGATTGTGCAACTTCTTTTGTTTCGGAAGAAAACCTGCTTATCCATTAACAGTTTCTATTTTACTCGCTAAAAACTGTAAACTTGAGAGAAAAATTACCATGTAAATTTCATATTTTTTTTATTATTTCAGAAATTTTTTTGCAAAGGATGATGTTGCACAATCTTAACATCATTGCTATGCTTCTGGTTCCTTTTTGCAAGATGCAATCCAATTCATTCGCAAGTTGTACTTATACGAGCAAACCAGGAACCAGCACGCTCTTGCACGTAGTTCTTTTTTAAAAACCCTTAGTTTAGATATGTCTGGTTTTCTTACCGCTACTTGCAAGTTCTATTTTCCATCAGCAAATGAGGAATCAGCGTGGATGCCGATAAGACACCGAGTCGGTGCAGATCCATGATTCAAGCATCGGTAGGCAAAGCAACGATGCGATCACGGTAGTAATTCGTATTCCATCCTCGTCGCGCTATTAGCCGACGCTCGACGGACCCGGCGCGCGCCCAAGAAGCGTGCGCCGCGACGCGACGCGCGATGTACACGTAGATACGCCCCCCCCACCCCCCGCGCACTGACTGCGACAAGAACCGCGTAACTCTCCGGGAACGTTTATCGGGATTCGCGGTTTTTGCCAGGGGAAGAGGGAATAGCGTCGGGACGCCGCTCGGCGCCGGTGCGGAGACGTTTTTACTAAGGAATGATTTTCTACAATGTCTCATTATTCACGAACGCGCGCAAGGTCACGCGCGTCCCGACGCTTCGCTGATCGCGACGTCGCGACGCCCGGGTTTCTCGTGTGCCGTGTGGATAGCCCATCGGCTCGAGGGGTTTTTCTGGAAAATTTGCAAATTTTTTCCCGCGAATTTTCGGCAGGTTTGTCGTCTTAATTTGAGCTAATATGGACTACATTTTGCATTTTGGAACTATAAATTCTAGCCCGGTTTAAAAACAACGTATGTGCCATTAGTTTCCCTATGCACATAAGTGTTTTTCCGGAAGAGGCAGAATCCATAGTTCCAAATTGCAACATGCAGTCTATATGTCGTTAGTAAAACTGCAGAGGGCGTCGCATACAGTGGATCGAGTCAATCAGAAAGGTCGGACATGAAATGTTTGGCTAAAACTGCAAATTTTGATGTTTATTTCGTCTCATTGTAAATCATAAAGGGTGTCACTGGCGGAAAATTTTACGAGGAAACCAGTGGAATCATTTTCAAAACCTCAATTTTTTGTATAAACGGCGATTTATAAGCTTGTAAAGTTACTACATTTGATCCAACTTCTTCAATTGACTCGATCCACTTAATCGCAATGTTGCTGGATTTCCGCCATGTTTAATTTTATCAATCGAAAATTACCGAAATCCTTTTTTTTAAAAATTGAAGCACTGGGTGCATAAAAAGCAGTTCTTAGTTTCAATTTATCAAAATCTCCGCTAACATTTCAACCATTATATTTAAAGCAAATGTATGAAAATAACTTTTACTGAATATCCTTTATGATTTTACAGCGCTGAAAACGTAAAACTTCAGAAAATGTACACAAAAGTTTCCTCTCTAAAATAAAAATTAATGAAAATCCGGGTAAAAAATCAAGTTCACCTTCAACTGAGTGATTATGCAATTTGGGCTACTCTGGAGTTCGAACTATTGTATCATGTATGTTGCATTTTTGCGGAAGTTGGAGCACCAGGCGACTATATTCAAGAAGAAAGTATGTTCGACTATTTTTGGAATCAGCGGGCTGATTATTGAAATTGATAGACAAAGTTGTAGACAAAAAGTACACAGTGAGTATGGCGCAATCCTATTGGTTGAAATGGGTGGTTCCTGAAGACTACGGGAGAAAATTATGGACCACCTATAGGGTCCCTCGTGGCTTGCCGTTGGGTAGTCTATAACCTACCTCCTTGTCCATTGCAATCCATCTTTGTCTATCTACTCTCATAATCGACCCGCGGATATCTCTTATGGAGTTACGGTTTTATCTTATTTACAGAGAAAGAAGTTGTTACACGTGGCAGAAATCAAATATCGCGATGCTGAAAATTCCGAGTCGATGAAATCGCTCGAACATCCAAAAATACTCGGAAAGGAAACTCCACCGCCGCAGTCGTGAAAAAAAGATTCCTGGTGGTGTTTTTACGACCATGTAAAGTTATTTTTCCTTTACTGTTTTCCTTCGGACCGCATTAATTTTTATGTTCCCATCGATCGTAAACCGTTTTCCAGATTTTCATTCGCCGATGAATATTTTTATGTCTTGTGTTGTGTAACTCGATCGATCTGCGACTGCGACACAGCCGACAACGATATTTAGCCGTGTTTATGCTAATTTTGGATAAAATAAATTTTCCATGCCAAAGACTATTTGTGAGAATAATTATTTTAAGATTTGCGAGCAGCTTTCAACAAGTATTTGAAATATCCTCGAATTTTATGCCTGATCTGTTATTTTTCTCTCCTCTTAGTAAGGCATCTTCTTCTAGCTGAAGCTGAAATTTACATATCTGTCATATTAGAACATTTTTACGTTTGAGACACACAAAAAGAAAATTAAAAGAAAGAAAGTAAAAAAATAGTTGAATTATAGTGAACTGAGTTTCAGTTCAGATAATCATAGTACCTCCTGAAAAATGCGAATTTTAGTATAACTAACAATAACTTCGGTTTGTTAAACAGAACTTCGTCCCCATGACTGAAATGCTCATATTTCGGTATGAACCAAAGTTTTAAATCCATGTGCACTTCCTCATTCGATTAACCATGCAATTGAGTAATATTCACCTTTCTGGGAAACGATTGGACGTTAATAATACTGTAATGATCGGTGATTATCATGATAAATCGATTCGCGCGTCAAAAAGGCTGTCAGAAAAAGTCGACAACTTAACCCGTTGCTCTGAAAGCGAGTCGAGATATAATTTAGTCATGCTTTAAAGAGAGCCGTGTATAAGCATCTGGATGATGCCAAATTTTCCTCAAATTCACGAATTTTTTAGGAAAGGTACTAACAATTTTTCTTGAAATTTTCCAATTTGAGGCTATTTTAATTGAGGGACGCTCTGGAAAACTCTAAGAGAAATGAAGAGTGGGAAATTCAAAACCTGATAAGCGCCATGATCTGCTGCTAACATTTCGCAAATTTTTCTCTCACACGGGGAGGATTTCTTTTTTTTTTTATTACTAATTTCCACATCGGAACTTCTATTTGCGACATCAGGGAATCCTGGAAAATTAGGAGAAAGCGAAGCGTTCAACGCGTTTCGGAAAAACGTCGTATGAACCAGTGGCGAGGCGAAAATGATTATCGCGATATTTTTTTCCCATTTGAAATCATATCATGAAGAATCTATAATTAAGGCGTTTTCTATGAACACCCTATTTATCGATCCTTTTCCCGCATAGGTTTAAATGGCAGATCAATTGATTGTCGCAAAGCTTCAGGCGTTGCCAAATTTCGATTGATAAAACACGAATGGGCCTGTTGCAAACTTTTGCTAGAGCAAAAATACGAGTTGTTTTCTACAGATAATGCCTCAAAAATCACGATGAGCGCATCGGCAAAGTCTGAAATGCACTCATAACTTCACAATCTGCGTAAGAAATTTGCGTTTTTTTGAGCTTCCCGCTTCAAAAACGATACTACGGCACAGGTGAACATTTTGTTAGAAGAGTCGCTCCATCGTCGGCAATATTCATCATGGCCGACGCTTGCGCAGTTCCGCGCGTAATTCGAGGAGAGTTCAAGGTCAATCAGGGCGGGTGAGGAAAATATGAACGTAAACACGCCGATTGTTATCTGATCTAATCCTGTTCAAGTGTTATCTCGTCCCATCACAGGTTTTTTGGCGGATTGTCGTTGGCCATGATGAGTATTGCCGACGATGAAACGACTCCTCTAACAAAATGTTCACCTGTGCCGTAGTATCGTTTTTGAAGCGGGAAGCTCAAAAAAACGCAAATTTCTTACGCAGATTGTGAAGTTATGAGTGCATTTCAGACTTTGCCGATGCGCTCATCGTGATTTTTGAGGCATTATCTGTAGAAAACAACTCTTATTTTTGCACTAGCAAAAGTTTGCAACAGGCCCATTTCCTGGTAAACTTATGAATATTTTTCTTTCAATTTTTCAGGTAATATTCTTCGCAATCGCAATTTCACCTAAAGTTCCAGTAAACTTCAAGGAAAAATATTCATAATTTTCTTCAAAAATAAGCATTTTAATTGAAGGAAATTTGGCAACTTTCGAATGCTCTCACGGCGTTTTTCATTAGCACGGCAATATGATCATTCGAATGTTCCCAAACAAATTTTCTCCCAGAAAATGCTTCTTTTTAAAAGAAAATGAATAAATATTTTCCACTGAAATTTTCAGACATTTCAGATCAAATTACGAACAAATATCTCTGAAATTTTGGGGAAAAAACTCTTACACATTCGCCAAAGACGGTGTGGTAACGGCCGACGGCTCATACGACGTTCTTCCGTGGCACGGCCGATTGACCCGGCCACCTCGGAGTTGACACGACACCTCGCGAATGCAAAGTGAGACAATTTCGCCGAGTTTTCCAGTCCGCCCACCCGATCATTGTAATGGACGTATTTATGCTAAAAAGACCTATGTGCATAGGGTCTGAGTGAGACATAGTTCATTTGGCGTAAATGTGTTCTAATCAGCTTGGCGAAACACGCCGGGCGCCTGAACCCGAGCGACCCCGCCACAATAAATAACTCCGGCCCGTCGAAATCTCTCTCGCTCAATACTGCCTCGCTAAGGAAAAACGCCGTATGATCATTCTAATGTTGCCAAATTCCTCCCAAGAAAGTGTGTATTTTCCGGAAAAACCAAGAATGCTTTTCCTCGAAATTTTCAGTTATTTTCAGATGGAATCGCGAGTCAAATTCTCTGAAATGAAAGAGACGCACTGAAAAAAAATTCTCGGCGTTTTTACAAAGGCCCGTTGGTACCTTTACCATCTCACTTTTTTTTACCAATTATTGGTAATTTTACCAAGACAGACTGGTAAGCTTACCTAAAAACCGGCATTTTTACGGTTTTTTTTCCAGGTAAGAATACCACTTTTATTGGTAATCAATTCCCGGTAACTTTGCCATTTTATCTCGGTAATTCTACCACAGTCGATAAAAAGCATTGGCGTTTTTACCAAGGTCCAGTAAAATTACCGAGGAAGTTCAATAATTTTACCGAGATTTCTCGGTAAAATTACCTATTCCATAAATGGTAATTTTACCAAGAAAAAATTGGGATCAAATAGAACCCTGAATTCTTGGTAATTTAACCCTTTTTTTAGTAAATACACCGAGATTTTTTTTTCAGTGCGAGTCAATTCTCTGAAATGGAAGAGACGCGTCCGCAAGTTTTTCTAAAAATTCGTATTTTATTAAACGAAATTTGGCAACATCTGAAGGTCATACGGCGTTTATCCTTCGCACGGTGGAATGGGAGTGCAAACATTCTAATTCGCCCGGTGAATCCCTAAATCAGAGATCGCATGCGCGAACAAATGGCCGAGATTTATAGCCGACGACTCAGCCTTGATCGCAAAGCGACTTCATTAAGAACGAAAGTGAGGGATTTGGCGGCAAAAAAGCGTGTGGAAGCGGTCGAAAGGTCGGCTCATCTCCTTCTCCCGGCGAAGAAAGTTCGGATGACATTTAAGACGCATCGGAGCTGAATAAAATTTACCGGAGGTGGCCAATGGTATATGACGAGATCGGATCGTCCGTCGCATAATCTGCATAATACGTTTACCGAGATCGGTAGAGGAATTTTAACACGTTCTATGCGCCGGTGTTGACATGGGAAAAAACTTTCTCGGACCGTAAATCAGGGGATTTTTCGAATAACCGGAGGAATTAAGCTCGCGTGTTTTCTTCGACGTGCCTTTCGTTAAATTCCCCTATTAATGGTCGTGTTGGCTTCGGGGGTACTGAACTGGAAGGATGCTTTCGAGTCTTCTAGGAGGGGATTTATCGCATTCAGCATATAGTCGGTTCCAAGGTATAGGGTAGAGACAAGAAACCATCCATTGGTATCTTGGCAATGGTAAAGGCTTTTACTTTCGGGTCTCCAACATTCAACAGTTGACCTACCTACTAGATGGATGGTTGACAACGTGTTGAGACTTTCGTCACAAGCCGAAGTTTGGGGAACTTGTATGGCTTATGACGTTACCCGAAGCCCTAAGTTCATCATTCGCCTAGATCTGAGACTAGATCTAGAGGGATCTAGAGACTAGATCTCATTCGCATCATTCTTTCGTCATTCAACCTATGGAGGGTCTCTTGTCCCTGGTACAGGGCGCAGAGGGCGCAGAAGTACGCCCCACCCCCTTCCCGTTCGCCTGAAAAAGGGAGGGAGAAAAAGTGAAGAAAGGAAAAAGGATGGAACGGAGGAAAGAAGAAGGAAAGATGCTTATATTTGCTACTTATTTCTTATGAAATTGGCTGAACCTTCATATTACATGCTTTATTTCAAACATTTTCTGGGGGAAGCGGAAGCCCCCCGAACCCCTATTCCGCCCGGAAAATCTAGATCCACCTGTGGCCTTTAGTCCAGATTTTATGCTAAGTCATTCACTCAATTGTTAAATTTCGCGGGCAACACGATGAAGCCACTGCGATTATTATTTACTTTGATTATTGAAATCGATAGACAAAACGAAAGATAAAGAAGACATAGGGAACATGGACCGATCCTGTTGGTTGAAACGGGTGGTTGCTATGGACTGAGATAAAATTGATGGACTATCTAAACGGTCTCTTGTAGGTTGCCGTTAGTTAGTCTGTGATTACTTACCTCCTTTGCACATTGCATCCACCCGCTTCCACCGACAGCATCACTTCTATTTCTGCGGGCTGATTATTGAAATTAAAAGCCATAGACATTAAAGACACAAAGGATATAGAGGGATCCTATTGGTGAAATTGGGTGGTTGCAGTGGATAAAGGAGGTAGGTAATAGACTAACTAACGGCAACCCACGAGGGGCCATCTAGTTAGTTCAGCATTTTCTAGCTTAGTCTGTAAGTACCACCCATCTCAACCAACAGCATCACTCCATACTTCCTATGTCTACTTTGTTTATCGCTTTGTCTATCACTTTCAATTATCAGCCTGCAGTTTGCCTTCCTTGTCTATCGCTGTGTCTATATCTATTTCAATTATTATCAGCCCACCGATTTTCCTCTAAGTTAGCCGGATCACGTATCTAAAAACTTGAGGTCCAGCTGTCGAAGTTCAGGTCAGACATCTGAAGTACTTCGATTAATACCGAAGGGCTCGGGTCACATATCTGAAGTATTTCGGTACATACCAAAGTACTTCAGATGTCTGACCCGAACTTCGGCAGCTCGACCTCAAGTTTTCGGGCGAGTGATCAGAAAACTTCAAAGATCCATATGACCTCAACTTCGGGTCCCATGCAGGAAGTTTTTTCCTCCGTGTTCGGTCTCTGCGCGTGGAAAAACGCCCCTCGCACGACGGAAGATCGTCAGGACCTCGCTCGAGTCCGAAATCTGAGTGGAGCTTGGGGGACCGGGGCACGGCACGCGAGACACGGACAAGATTAATTAACGGCGGGATCAGAGCGAAAATGAATGGGAACGACCTTGAGCGGGTGCCACCGCCGCGTCGCGTCGTCGCGTGGTGGACGTCGTGGACGGGAAGCATCCTTCGCGGCAGACGCAGACGCCCGAAAGAAGTAGGCCACTCGCCCGAAATGGCAACGACAACCGCGCCGAACGCCGCCGAGTAGAGTGGGCAGCCCGGAGGACTCGCCGACGAATTCGGCAACGACCGCCGTCGGCCGAAATTCCACCGCCGTATTCTCACTCTTACTCTTAGACAAGTTTCTGTCTAAGAGTAAGAGTAGAGTACCTATATTGAGAGAGTATGGCCACTGGGGTTACCACCTCTGATTGGCTCAGCCATCTTAGGCTAAATGGAGCCCTTAGGACTCAAAAATGGCGGACGCCATAAATTAATGTAATGCAAAATGACTCAAAATGTAGTTTTCTTTGCTTATCGTAACGAGAAATTTACTCAAATGCACTATTGCGACATCTTTACATATTTTTAAGGCTAATCGTGTGCAATTTTTGAGAAAAATTATCTTAGATGTAGTAAGGTTGGCAGCAAGTGCGGTTGGTGATAACCGTCAAAAGTTGGCAATGACCCCCCCCCCTCCCATCCACAAAAACCAAAACAAAGCACCGCCATTTTTGGGTCCTAAGCCTCTCCATGGGGCCCAGTGGCCATACTCTCTCAATATAGGTACTCTAAGTAAGAGTAACCTGGATGAAGATGGAGAAATATGAAGCTTGCGTGCTGACTTCAAAGGAAACCAGCGGGCTGATTATTGAAATAGATAGACAAAGCTACAGACAAGGAAGGCAAACTGGGGGTTGATTATTGAAAGTGATAGATAAAGCGATAGAAAAAGTAGGCATGGGAAGTAGGGAGCGATGCTGTTGGTTGAGATGGGTGGTTCTTATAGACTAACCGACTTACTCCTAGACGAGTTTCTGGTACCTAGATGAAGATAAAGGGATGAAGCTTGCGAGTTGACTTCAAAGGAAACCAGGTTGAGATGGGTGGTTCTTATAGACTAAGCGAGAATATGCTGAAATTCCGCCGCCGTATACTCACTCTTACTCTTAGACTAGTTTCTTGGTACCTATATGGAGAGATATGAAGCTTGGGTGCGCAAAACTTCAGAGATCCATATGACCTCAACTTCGGGTCCCACGCACGAAGTTTTTTTCTCCGTGAATAACGTCATTGATCGGAAATGACGTAGATGCGGATCAAGTTAGGCTTGCCACAGTCAGAGAATACTGGGAAATGTGAGGGAATTTTAAAAAGTCAGGGAAAACCTGAAAATGGCAGGATTAGGTCTCCTTTATTTGCTCTTTAGAACGAGTTTGACGCAGCAACACATTTTGCCAGAAGACTGTTCTTAATTATGTATTTACAACCATCTGGTATTTCTTCAATTTTCAGGGAATTCCACCAAAATTTGTCAGGGAAATCAGGGAAATGTCAGGGAATTTTATTTTCTAAAGTCCTTGGCAACCCTGTCAAGTTTAGGAGGCTAAGGCTCTGAGGTGGAGGAGGGGGGTCATGGGTACAACCATACTGGTCTTTACCGACTTAAACCGATATAACCTGCAATTAAAAATTCAAATAGAGATCTTATACCATGCAGGATGAACTGGATTTTTTTGGCCGGAATGAAATATGGGCAGGTATATGTATTTTTATCCTAAATACATCCCAAATTCACGAATTTCTTGTTTGCCGTATGTGTAGCCGCAGATAATTCGAAAAATCTGATTTTAGCGTTCCTTTAAAATTTATTGTTTTCTGTTTCAGGTGAGTGAAATTGAAAGTTACTCGGACGAAATCTCTTCCAGCGGTTACTGCTAATCAATTTCATCTGACGGTCAGTTTTTATGATTAATGCTTTAAATGGAGTTTTCAATATGCTACTTGTCGAATTCCAAAAAACAGCAAGCGTAAGCGCAAGATAAATAATGGATTTTAGACTTACATTATTTTGACAACATTGGCTTTCCCAATATTTTTTACGCTCAACATTAGTAAAGACAGAGACTTCAAAAATAATGCGACCACAACTCTTTCTTTCTCGAGAACCATATTGGTACAAATTTGCCCACCGTTAGTTCATCCATGACATTCGTCGAAAAAATTCAGTTCGTCCAACCTGAATGATTAGCACAATATAACCTCAGGGCAAAATTCCACTCTTCTTTGCTGAATTAAATGAACTTTTTCTTTACTGTTTGATTCTCGTCAGAATATCATTCCAAGTCGGAGTCAAAAACCTTAATGGTCAGCCGTAACACCTGGTCTCATGTCGCAAGCAAAGGCATTATGTTTTGGTAATTTTAAAACTTTTTTTTTTCGAGATATGAATGGAGTCTTAAATCTCCTGATATTTCGTTCGCGCGTCCTTAAGAAACGCGCATGCATTACGAATTAAGCTTGAAGTTCCGATTTCGCAGCCTTATTAGGAAAATTTCGCGAGAGCAGATAGCCAACGTCTTCGCCAAATCCATCCGAACAAAAAGTGACTCCGGCCTTTGACTGAAAGATCAGTTGCTCGATGAATATTTAATCTTCAAAGAGACATTGGATCACCGGAACGCTAATGATTTTAGTTCTCTCCGAGTGTTTTTTGTTGCCAATTTGCTCGTGAAAATCGTTTTCAAATTTCACTTGAATCGGTTTCTTTCCCATTGAAAGATGCGAGAACAGCATGATGCAAAAAAGGTATTTTACAAACTAGAGACAAAGCTAATTGATTAGTCAATCATACGTTTTCAGAGGGCTAAAATTCAGCATCGAATACTTCAAAAGTATCTAAAGTGCACTCCTCAACCCACATTTCTCTCGGTCAGTAATGCTCAAATTTTAAAATCTTTCTCTTACACATGTGAAAGTCTACTCGAAGAACTGCGTCTCTCGTGTGTAAGCGATCCATTCTCAGTACGCTGGGGATGCACGATTTCCTCGATGAGATTTTCGAGTGCAATTACATATGTAAACATATAATCACCCATAGAGACTTGAAGGAGAAAAAACAGAGCTAGTATCCAAATTTTCAGACTTCTTGCCATTTATTTCAGGCGAGCGTTGTATACAGGGTGATTCATAAGTCCCGAACTACCCCTACAGCCTCTAGGGATCTCGCCCCTTTTCAGGGTGGTCCCTTCAAAGTTTAATCTCCATGCAGATATCGACTTTGCGGGTGTGGCAGAAATGAACCGCGTTTAGCAGATAGGAACCAAGCCACATCATCTGTTGGCAAATTTAACTGGGCAATTAAACTTTTTACATGAGAACGTTTGTGCGGATTCCTTTGAAAATTTTAATGAATTTGCTGCGCACCGAGCAGAAAATTTACTGGAGTTTGCACAAAAATCCGCACAACTGTTTTCATGAAAAAAATTAAAGTGCAAAGTTAAATTTGGCATTAGCTGATGTGGTTTAGTTCCTCGCTCGCCTTAACGCGATCCATTTCTGCCTCACCCGCAAGGTATACCTATGCATGAAGAAGCTTTGAAGGGACCACCCTAAAAAGGGGCAAGATCCCTGAGGGTTATAGGGGTGGGGCGGGACTTTTAAATCACCGGTCCTATCTGCAAAATGTATAGTCCACACTTATGTAATCCGTGCTTTCCATCGAACATGTTTGTCTTAATGGAGATGTTGTATGTGTGAGGAATTTGCGATTTGACTATTGAGTCTAATGTAAAAGTTTGTGAGAGACGCGATGGTACCACTGGTTTTCTCTGAAATTAACTCCCAAGCTGAAAAAAAGCTCTCAACTTGAAGTCAAAATGGAGGGGATATCCCACGCTATCCTGAGAGTCCATGTCTACATCAAGACAAACTCTCCATGCAAAGATAGGGAGCAAATACATTGACAGGGCTACCATTTTATTTGGCGACTCTAAAATTGAAAACACGGCAACCCCGCTAATGTATTTGCTCCCCATCTTTGCATGGAGAGTTTGTCTTGATGTAGAGGTGGACTCTCAGGATAGCGTGGGATGTCCCCTCCATTTTGGCCTCAACTTGAGAGCTTTTTTTGAGCTTGGGATTTGATTTCAGAGAAAACCAGTGACACCATCGTGTTTTTCGCGAACTTTTACACAGGAATCAATGGTCAAATGCAAATCCCTCACACATGCAACATCTCCATTCGGCGAACTTGTTCGTGTTTATTCGGCGAACTTGTTCGTGTTTTTTCGGCAAATGCGTTCACGAAATCGCGATTTCCCCTCACAAATCCAGACCCGAATCCGACAATAAACCTGGCCAAGAGAAGAGCCGGGGAAATGAGTGCTTTTTAATACCCGCCCTCGGCTCATCTCTATCTCGAATGGAGCCGTCTTTAATTTCTCCTGGACGCATCAAAAGCCGTCGGCTGACGACCACGGCTGCGGAGCTCTCAATCCGCTAATTACGGCTAATGCAGGGCTGGACGGAGGTGAATAAAAATAAATCGCGAACGGTTTCTCCTGCGTCGGCGACGTAATTCTGCCGTAACAACGGGGACGAACGCGAACGAGCCGCGGCTCGAAAGAAACGGCTCGAAAAAGGAGGAAAATTAAGCGTAGCTTACGACCTCCGATAATAGCGCGGCTCTATCGGGGCGACGCGACGCACGTATTAAGTAGAAACTTTGCCGCTCTTACGTCCCTCCTTGCGTTGCCGCTTGTGACGCGCCAGTAGGCTGATCGTTGAGGTGAGTTTCCAAAAGCGCAAATTTCCAAAAGCGGAAACCCTCAAAGCGCAAATCTGCATTTTGCGCTTTTGAGGTGGTGGAAGAGGGAACTCATTAGCGCAAATGGGTACTTTAAATCAATATTAAGTTTAGAAATTTGATTGCAAATGTTATTCACCTTATGTCCAATACAGGTAATTGCGCTTTTGGGGCGGGTATTGGCGCTTCCCATTTGCGCTTTTGGGTAGTGTTCATTGTTGAAATTGGTAGACACAGCGATGGACAAAGAAGACAAAAAGGATATGGAGGGATTCTACTGGTGGAAGCGGGTGGTTGCATTGGATAAAGGACGTAGAACGGCAACCCACGAGAGACCCGATGGTTAGTCCATCATTTACCCCCGTAGTCTGTAAGAACCACCTATTTCAACCAAAAGGATCGTTCCATACTCCTTATGTCCTCTACGACTATTGCTTTGTTTATCAATTTCAACAATCAGCCAGCAGCTTGGAGAAATTTGGATAAAACATCAAGCCTAGGACCTGGAAAAACTGGGAGCTACCAGGATTCATCGAGGAATGAAACATCTCCACGCCTGTGAAAGGTTGGCGACAAGGGGTGGAGGAGGAGATCAGAAGGTGCCAATTGCCTGATGATCTCTGGGAGGATAGGGGGCAATGGCGATTGGGCGTCGCAGAGCGCGAGGCGGCGCTATAAAAGCGGCTTTATGTATGTATGAAACATCTCCGGAAAAATTAAGGAATTTGTCGAGAAATTGATGAAAAAAACAGAGACTTTCTTTTAATTCGCTCTGAAATGAGATTATTCTAAAAATTGGTGATTTTTGTTTATTCGGAGTCGAAAGGTAAACAAATTCCTGAAATTCGTTCTTGCATGGGGCAAGCTGTCCAGTCAAGGCGGTATGTCTAATTAACACTCCTCCCTATGATTGCGCGTTGGAAGAAGGGTTCATACCTCAAATATCTATTCATTTTAATTTAAATACAATTTTTTTAAACTTTACAGTCTCCCTCGTGCCACCGCGGGAAAAATCCCGAAATATCAGATGCGGATCGGCAACAGCGCTCGCGGTGCTTTTTCCACTTTTACTCTCGTCCTGGCTATATTTGGACAATTCTTTTATAATCGTAATATCGCGGAGCTCCTGCCTTCTGTATTCTGTATTCTGTATTGGGCTACCCGTGAAAGACTCCAGACCCGGCCCCCATACCCGAGCCGACCGGACGACTGTATTTATAAATTTAAGTCGCTCTGAAAGTAAAACCGAGTCGTGTGTTGAGTGTCATTAACGTCTCCATGGGAGTGCCTCTGTCGCTTCAGGAGCGGGCGACGTGTTTCTCGTACCATCTCGGTTACCTAGTCTCGTACCGCCGCTTGTAAACATGACTTTCGAACAACCTCTCCGGCTGTGTGTCAGTGTGATAATCGCGTGATTACCATTATGATGCGAGGAGAAATTAGTGGTTTGTAATATCTGTTGCCCGGAGCGAAAGGGTGTTACGCATTTATCGGAATGGTTCGAACAATTTGTAATATGAAATTCATTTAATATAATTATTGTGGAGTGGAGAGCCAAACCTTGCAAAGCACCATCTGTGGGCTGGTTTTTTTTTTTAAAATTGATAGACAAAGCTATGGACAAAGAAGAAATAGAGCTTTCTTATTGATGGAAACGGGTGGTTACAATGACCAAGCAACGACAGCCCAGAGGATAACTTATAGATAGTTCATCATTTCCTCCCCATATAGTCTATAACGCCCACCCACTTTACCAATAGGATCGCTTTATTTGACTTTTGTCTTCTTCGTCTGAAGCTTTGTCTGTCAATGTCAATGATCAGTCCGCACAGGTTGCTATGATTGATTATGTCAGTTCTCACGATAAAAGAACTTGAATGTCTTCGCTTCTCGGAAAAAAGAATGATTATTTCAACCGAATACCATATTTTTAGTGAGTTTTCGTATCTATGAATTTAATCTTTATCCTTAGGTAAAGATTTCTCGTCGTTAGAATGTGGATGATTGTCCTTCCCTTCATCTTCACTGAAATGCTCGAGCTAAGTCTCAGGGACCGTAAGGAAAAATGACGCGCCTTCATTAATTTGGGTATACAACCCGGACATCCGTCAAGCATCTATAGTTGTATTCAGACTTCGACGTTAATCCATTACTCCATATTTTACAGTCTGCTGACGATAAGTTGATTACTTGGTCTTTGATGGATGCACTGGTTAATTTAACAGCTCAAAAAATTTGTAAACATTTAGATTAATGAAATTACAAAAAACACCAGATTTTTCCTTTAATGAATTGTACGGTCAATGTAGGATCATAAGTATACAAAAAAATAAAATTTAAGAAAAAATAGTGCGAGACAAGCATTTAGCCATAAAAAATTCAGCAGAAATACCGCAGACGCACCGTAATAAATGGTGGATTTACACATACAGGTGGGTAATACAGGTAATTATAAAAATAGGAGTTCGGATGTTTTTAATTTAATTTTTTACTCTTGGTTTCCTGGTTGACAAGGGAGTTGTGAAGCCTCTCATCGTATTTTTGGCTCAATTTCATTCGTATAGCAAATTGCATGCGTTCATCATGATTTTTGAGCCATATCGTCGTTCGGCCACCAAAAAGGCGTATCTTACACATTGAGACGAGCTCGGAAAAGCATCGAATTGAATGAACGACAGGGATTATTGCAAACTATAGTTACGCCTTTATAGTAAGGTAACGACGATTTACAGTCAGGAGCACTTCTTTTTGAGCTAGGAAAGTTTGCAGCTGACTCATTATCAAAAGTTGGATTGCTAACAAAGTAATGACCGAGTACAGAGCAAACAATAATGGAACCATTTTTCTGCATCATTCCGCTGTTTCACGGCACAATATAGGGTGTGTCAATTGTGTCAACCTGCCAGCATTGTGTCGGTCCAAGCACTGTCATAAAAACACACACTCGTGCTCAATAAATTTTGAAAGTGTGCCCGAGATCCTTGTACCACTGTATTTGCATAATTGTCCTGTTTCACACCGAAATGATGGTCGCTTGTCGCAATAACGCAACGTCACGTCAAAGTCTTCATAACGCCATAACGCGACGTCACGTCAAAGTCTTCATAACGCCATAACGCCGTTCGTTATACAGTTCATAACGTCGCCAATGGTTGGAATCCTTGTCTTGCGCGCGTTGTCCGAACTACGTCAACCAATAGAACAATTACCCCATCGTGCCGCTCTCCCTTCATAATTCTATCTTGGACGTTGCCAGATTTTAAAGGAATGGTATTTGCACCGAGAAAAATCGCTAGTCTCAATACATCATTACCCGAACCAAAAAAAAGGACCCACGTTCCGACATAGTACAATTTTCTTTAGTATTGGAAAACTGATGCGTGTATCTCACTGAAAATTTCACTTATTTTCCCTCTGAGTACGCAAAACAATCAGCAAATTTTGAACAGAATTTGCATATTCAAAATCTTGTTACTCGAAAATGTACTTGTTTGAGTTAATCTTCCAGTCTTAGAAGTAACTTCCTTGCTTAGCATTTTTATTTTCTGCCTCGTTTGCTTTCCATCCATATAAATTTAACATTATACAATTTATTAACATAACAATGCAGTGAGACGAAATAATTACACAAAATAATCCGAGACTTTGGTCGATACTGCGGTTTCCCAGTTTTCCAAATGTTTCCTTGCTGATTTCGATGCAAAAGTAACCAAAATCAACAAGTTTGGCTTGGCTTGCGCACCGAAAAAAAGGATGCTGATTTAATAATCTGGATGTAAAAAAGTGTGCGACAACTTACAAAACGCTGAATGAACCGCTACAGCAGTTACTTCAGCAATGACAAGATGTAAAACTAACTGCTGTGCCGGTTAATTTAGCGTTTAGTGAGTTGTCGCACACTTTTTGACATCCAGATTGTTAAATCAGCATCCTTTTTTTTCATAAGTTGTCGCAAACTTTTTTACATCCAGAATGTTAAATCAGCATCCCTATTTTTTTCGGTGCGTTTCACGACATATAGCATTCGAGAGTGAGATAATAGGGCATACCTTTCTCATTCAAGCTAGCGATAGTACTCACTTTTTTAGTTCAAAATTTAAAACAATTATCCTGTCGAGTATATTTAGACAATTTTTAAGTTAGTTTAAAAATTCAGGGAGCTTGGAGACTTGCAGTCATCTCCACGTCCACTGGACTTCGCGTCGTCCCGTCCCCCGACTTGACAACGACGTCGTGGCCGCCGTCCGATGCCGTTTTATTGGCGCGTATTAATTACTAATTAACCTTCCCGCGAGTGCGGCCGGCGCATGCATGAGACGAGCAGCTTTCCACCGAGTGTTTGGAATAGTTTCAGGGAACCTCCAGCCAATCCATGACAAAGAGACGTATCTATTCTTGCCTGAGCCCCAAAAACAATAGTATTATAAGGACGTAAGGGCGCATCTCAAAGTACAGTTATGCTCTTATATCAGAGAAGTGACGATTTGTCCGTGCATACACTAGGTTCGATCGTCTTCGCTGGAGTATTGTACCCGGGTCGATCGAATATCGATATGGATGTATCGATCTATCTTCACCCTTCCGTCCCTTCTAATTTTCATCTGTAGAAATTTGAGCAGCGCATATATTAATCTGATTGTGAGACTTCACGATCAAAATGGAAGTTTAGAATGAGGTGATCTGGCAAATTTCCTCTGATTTTGAGCTGTTATTAAAAAAAAGTGGCAACTTTTCCAATGTAGAGCTCTTCGGTTGGTTCAGATAAGTTTTAATATTTTTTTAGATTTTTTGTCCCTACCGTAGACTCTGACAACTTAAATTAAGGAAAATAAAGTTTTAAATGTTCCTAACCGTTTTTTGCTGTCATAACCCACTGGATTATACATTATATTCATGATAAAGTTAAAGAACATCGCTGTCAAAAGTTGAGTACCTGCTAGATTAGGCACTTTTTTATTGTCTACGGTAAGGACAAAAACTATACATCATGTCCTTATCGTAGACCATGCAAAAACTCTAGAAAATCCTGTAAAATAGACTGCTTTAAGGAAAGGAACTGTCGTATTTGTGCGATCCTAACTTTTTACGCTTTGAAAACAAATTATGATAAAATTTCGGGCAAATCCCCAACTTTAACTAGCTTTAGTTTTAAAAAAAGCGTTTCCAGAGAAATTTTCACGGAACAAAAGTCTTATTCTAAGTCTCAACGTCAATTCCCAACGCGCGGCGCTTTAACTTCCGAACACTCTACATTATGTTGTCCATGAGCCTAAGGCGGAGAGTTTTCACCTTTTCCTCTTCTTTTCCCGCGACGAGCGAATCCCATTCTCGCGGCCATCAACTCGAACGACACCCAGTAAAAGTTGTTAAGCGTCGTTCGGCACGCGTCACCGGTGGCCGGCGGCAAGGTAGCCGGAGAAACACGGCCACCGACTTTCGCGGGGCTCGTGCCCGAGTAACCCGGGCCGCCGCACGGTGGACCCAGTCACTTGGAGGAGTCGGACGAAATCTGGAAACTTTGAAAGCTCATAACTCCGTCCATACAGCAATGGAGATGTTGCATGTGTGAGGAATTTACGATTTGACTGTGATTGATCCTTTTGTAAAAGTTCGCGAGAGACACGATGGTGCCACTGGTTTTCTCTGAAATCAACTCCCAGGCTCAAAAAAAGCTCTCAAGTCGAGGCCAAAATAGAGAGGATATCCCACGCTACCCTGAGAGTCTACACCAAGACAAACTCTCCATGCAAAGATAGGGAGCAAGTACATTGACAAGGGTGCCACTTTATTTGGGGACTCCAAAACTGAAAACACGGCGACCCTGCTAATGTATTTGCTCCCTATCTTTGCATGGAGAGTTTGTCTTGATGTAGAGGTGGACTCTCAGGATAGCGTGGGATATCCCCTCCATTTTATCCTCAACTTGAGAGCTTTTTTTGAGCTTGGGAGTTGATTTCAGAGAAAACCAGTGGCACCATCGTGTTTCTCGCGAACTTTTTCATTAGAATCAATTGTCAAATTGCAAATTCCTCACACATGCAACATCTCAATCTGAGGTTTTAAGAGTGGCCTCATTCGTTTCCTCGTTAAGTTTCCTTCTAAAAACACCCATTCAAATTAAAAATGTGACGAATTAGACACCAAAATTCGCAGTGTTAGGTAAAATTTTCATGACCAACCTCTCTAATTGACTCAATCCACTGTGCGCCTGCCGGGGGGCGTCAATTTGACGCGGGGCGTCAATTTCACACGGCTCGCTCACCCAGAGACCCGCAGACCGGCGCTAGACGATCCCGTTCGCTCTCCTTTTTTCAAAAGCGCGGTCCAAGTTCAACTCGCCTGTGTAATTACCGAGATGAGCGGTTACTTCTCGGACGGGAGTGGTAACTAGTCGCTGCGACTACGGGTTGCTGTGACTCAGAGTTGCCCGGGTTAAGGCTGTTACGACTGACCGAGCCTTGGTATTACGGTGACACGTAAAAGTTTCGCGGCGTCGCGTCGATGCGATCTTTCACTTCATCAGAGGCGTTAGATGCAGACACGTGTGATCAACGCTGCTTAATAAAATCGGAACGTTTTCCTCAGTGGCAAGTTTCTAATTTGTGCGAATTCAAGAATTCGCAACATCGCGCATCGCCGGTTTCCTAGCATTTACAACATGCTGTCTAATACCGAGGTTAACCGGGAGAGCCGGGATTCGTCTGGGAATGAAAAATTTCAGGGAAAATTGGGGGAAAATCAGGGAACCTTGTCCAAAAATTGAGGATCTCCTCCTCAACCGCGTGGAGATCATGTCGTTTTTAAATTTTGTGGAAATTTTAAGTAACTGTTGTTATCTAGGTTTAGTTACTTCACCTTAGCTGCCATTATTGCTCTGTTGAATGACATATTTGAAACATAAAATCATCATAATATAGAACAGCTTTCATTAACCAGATAATCTGAAAATTGGGTACACTTTTGGAATTAAATATTTAAATGTGCGTCGTAAAATCGGCCGAAAGACAAAAAAATTCCCAAGAAAATCCTGGGAAAGTAGGAGAAATCTTTGGATTCTCATCATCAAGGAATGTGCTCCTGGAAATCAGGGAAAATTAGGACCAAATTAGGGTATGAGCTCCTGGAAATCATGGAAAGTTAGGACAAATGGGAATGATTATGACCAAGAATTCTAGACACCATTACTTTCGAGAACAGCGGAGCATTCAACATTTTGAGAAAAAGCATCTCTGTCAACGAAAAATCAAAATCAAGTTATTGGTACCAGAGCGAAGAGAGGTGATTTTCTTCATTTTCTTTTTTCAGACTTTTACCATTCAAAGAAAAAGGTCTTGAGTCGTTTCTTCTACTGTCCTTCTGAACGTGTACTTTAAATTTTCTCGTTGGTTTTCACCTTAATAATTTTACTGTCTCTCTCGTCGCTCGGTACTGGAATCGGTCAATGCTAAAACCGAACAAGTTCATTTTCTTTTGAGCTCGAGCTTCATAAGAATGCTTGTATTCTAGGGCTTATGAGATAATGATATGCTCGGTTTCTACATCGAGCATTCACTTAGAACTCGGAGACAAAACACTCGAGTACAGGGACTTAAAAGGCTTTTGGTTTTCACCCACCCTCACGGCCGCCAAGATGAATTGATGACGTCAGAACTCAAAGTTGCTCGAAAGAAGGGCCGAGCCGGAACATTACATTAATATTCATTGACAATTAACAAGTCTAATTCTTTTCGACCGAATGCGTTTATTTTTCGTTCGATGCGGGTGTTTGTCCGGCAGTCGTTTACGATGAAGAGTAAAAATCGAGCATACACTTAGGATTTTCATTGAAGTTAGGGGGTTTTTGCTCAGCGTAGTAGTTGACTCGACAGATAAAACGAGAGAACAGGATGCTTGGCTCTCAACGATCGTTGAAGTGGAGTATAATCAGCTGGAGCAGTGATAACTGCGACAGCAACCGTAGCTAAGCTTATGGATCTATTTAGCCGGGGGAAAACTGTATCCTCTGATTTAGTTCTACTTTAGTAAAATTAACAAACAGAAGAAAATTTAACACGATAGAAAAATCAATCGCAAAGACATTAGGATACTTACTCGGCGTTCTTGCCACGCCTGTACTTTCGAAGAGTGGAAATTCAAAACCTGGCAAGCGCCATCAGATATTGCTAAGATTGTGCATAACTGTCGTCTCTTATAATGGGAATTTAGTGGTCTCATCATGACAAGTTTATGCACGAAAATTTGACCTGAATTCATAGAATATCTCCTCAAATAAGTCGATGTAGCGAAGGCATTTAGGTTCTTTTACAGAGGAAAAGAATTTCCACATTTCATTCAAAAATTCAGAATTTTTTCATTGAATTTTCACACTCAATGTATACGGACCCTTTATAAATATTTTTTTTAGTTATCTGTTAGCTTAATCTATCAAAATGGGAATCTAAGACTAAACCAACTGACACATCTCTCTATATTTAAGGATTTACGAAGACTTGAAAATTAGGAAGAAAACTCAGGGATCACAGACCCTGGTAAGGTTAAAAAAAAGACTCGGAGAGAGTAATACCATAACTGCCATGATTCAAGCCACTGCACGACTGCAAATCAATTCCAACTATACTTCAACGACGAAGCAATGACTAGCTTTCGATCAGATTGCAGAATACTGGGCCCCGTTTGAAAAATTCCAAGTTCCCGGATTCGACCCGCTCCAGAAACGGATCGAAAATATTGTAGCAACTGAAAGCGACGTTGCCGAGATTGGCGCGATCGAGATTTTCTCCCAGTTCGACAAACCGAAGGTCTAAACCCGCGTCATCTATAGAATCCGGAGGCAAAAACGAAGAAGAGTCAGCTGTTAACCTACCTACTTCGTCGATGGTTAACAACGTGTTGAAGGTTTCGTTTCGCAAACTTAAGGTCTCGATAGACGATCAAATTCCCGAACCATAATTACCATCAAAATGGCGGGAGTCAATAGTCATCAGTCTTAAACTCATTAATTTGCTTAATTTTAAAATGAAAACTTGGCAGAAAAGTTTCCTGAGATAGGAAATGATGAATGGTGGCACTCCATTCTGATCTTACTTTGAACAAAATAGTGCGGCCCGTCAAAATTTGATGGTAGATGGTGACCATCAGTCATCAGCATGTCTACTTTGATCGGAATTGGTTCGGAATTTGATCGTATCCTGGGCTAAACCACAGTTTGGGAGACTTGTTTGGCTCACCCGAAGCTCATCATCCATCAAGTAAGTAAGTCAACAGCCGAAAAAAGAGTGATGGTGACTGTTGCTCCCTTATAATAATAGTCCATAAGGAAGTGTTGAATCCCCGAAAGTAAAATCTTCCACCTGCCGCCAAGAGGCCAGTGGAAGGTCTCTTGTTTCTGCCCTGAGAGCTCCATGACCTAACCTCAGAATTACCGACATGTCCGTGCCCTCCCTATGTGGGTACTCTAGACTAGGGTTAAACCGTGGTCCTTGACAAAAGTTTGCATTCAAATCTTAAATCGGCAACATGGTTTGAAACGAGGCTCTGATAAAGAAGCTCGCCGGGCCGAAAGGATAAAATTAGTATGATTATCTCCGGTAGCCCGCGCCAGGAGCCCGTGCTCCTCGCAGGAGAGCACCTCGCTGCGCCGCGCGCCGTACGCGAGGGGTGGAGGCTCTCAAAAAAAATACAAATTATAAATATAACTGCGATGAAACACAAATTTCTTTACATGATGAATCGCAGTTGGAGGCAGGGCAGGCCTCAGGAGGTAAATATACACGTATTATCGCGCGAGCAGGAAGCCTGGAAGCCTGAGCTGCCGTGCTAAGGAAAAACGCCGTATGAGCCCTCAAACGTTGCCACATTTCCTTCGATAAAAACAAATTTACTTGAAAAATTCTGAATATTTCTCTTCCATTTTTCTTGGCAATCTTTTTCAAAATTTAATCTGAAACATCTGAAAATTTTAAGGAAAAATATGCTTAACTTTTCTTAAAAATTAATATTTGTCGGGAGAGATTCTACAACAGCAGAATGTCCATACGGTGTTCTTCCTTAACACGGCAGTTCTCGCAAGTGGACCTGCATACGGTATAATCAACACTCCTGTGTTCAGTTCTTTCGCCTGGGTTTCTCCCATGTGTTTCGTTGTGGCTCCATCGGGTTTCTGGAGCAAAGAATCCAGGTTTCGGAATCGATGCGCGTCCGTATAGTCATGCTGAAACAGGAGGCACAGATATTCAGCTGTATTTTCGAATGGGCCACTGCACCATAAAAAAAAGTAACCAAACTGTTGTGTTACCATGGGAAGTAAAACACGAATTACCAGATACGCAGATTTTAAACTCAGAGATATGGTCAAGGTAACCTATGGAAAAATTAACCATAAAATATTGATTCAGTTACTTTGTGTTCTACTTTCCATACACTGAAAAAAAAACTCCGGTCGTGGAAGTCGCACTTACGGGCCACATAGACATACCGTCCGCGTTCCGGGCTCAGAGGCCAAAAGTTCCGGTTGTAGCACCCAGAGCAGTTAAAGCTTCCGGTATGTCTATATAGCTCGCAACTTTTATTTCAGTGTATTCAGTGTATTTTCCAGTGTGTATGTAATACAAAATGTCGGTTACTTTTTCGTGCTGTGCATTTTCCCGTATACGTTGTCGTCGTCTTCGTCTTCATCGATCATCAATTTCAATAATCAGCACACTGCCGCGGCATATGTATCAACGGGTGGAACTAGGACTAATGATCCACCTCCAAACGGTAGCACGGAGATGACATTGCAGATCCGAATCTATTTTCGCCGACTTCCAACGGAACAACACCTCTTCACGCACCGAATGACATGCAGTCCCGCCCGCTCCGGTCACCCGGCACCGATGCACGTAACGCAGAGACTCCCGATTTTCAATCCCGGAAACCGTGAAACACGGGGCCNGGGGGGGGGGGGTCCGTGACCGGTCGTATTTCGGGTGCGGGTCCCGTTTCGGCCGATCACGACCTCGTGGGTGCGCCTGGAACCGGTGCCAAAATTGTGGTCAATTCGACCAGATCCTCGTGTGTCCCGGGACAGAACCGCGTATCTCCCATAAGGGTTCGTGTGCAAGAACGCGGTTTTTCGGGATCGTTCGCTTCCGCGCGTTGTCGTGTCCCGAGCGTGCGTGAGCGCGTTTTCGACCGCGCATTGTATGCAGATCGAAAGAGCGGGATCCATGGGATCATCCTGAACGAGAACCGCGTTTTTGATTAGGTATACAATCGAAATCCCTTACAAGGATTTATGAAATGAGATGGGTTGAATTGCAGCAGCATGGGATCGGGAGTCGAATTCTTGGGAAATACGAGTCAGGAGTTGTTTTGAAAATCTTGATTGGTTGCACCTAGAGTCCCTTTATACTGAGAGTCAAGACAATGTGAATCCATTTCTGATTGATTCCCGTATTTTAGGCCTTCACAGTGTCACAAACGGGAATTACCGACGATGGAACGACTCATTTTACAAAATGATTACATTTTCACCGATTGCAAAGATTATAATCTGGAATGGACCAGGGAATCACGAGTTCGGCAAGGAACAAACGGAATGAGAGAAGGAACGGAGAAAGGAATTTAAGAATGGGCCGATCAAAGATGACAAAGAACGTTCAATTTCTGTAATCTTTATTCCCGTTTGTGACTCCATGAGGGTTGTTGTCTTGACTCTCAGTATAAAGGGACTCTAGTTGCACCAAGCTGGGATGGATTTGGAGGTCAGATGGGATTAAAAATTTGAAATGTTCTTTGCTTCAGGCTAAAAGAATAAATCGCTGTAAAAAATTCAGAGAAAAATCGTCACCTTCCGGCCAAATAAAAGTTGACAAGAGGTCAGAAACTTCACGAACGGAGATAAGTGGTTTCTCACATTGGGTATCGGTATATGTAAAAAAGTGAAGGCTCTGTAACTTCCTCCGAACAACTTGCATTCGTTCGTAGCGACGAACACTGGGGCGCGTTGATGCAACTATTTAAGCTCGACGGATGTCCGTATTGCATTCAAAAAATTGAAGGCGTTTGACTTCCTGCGCACAAGCTGTTACAGATCCACCTCCCCAAAGTTCAGGAAAATAAATCGTCTCCTTCCTGCCAAAGTATCACAAGCGCTATGCGACGTTTCAAAATTCCCGCCGCCATTTTATTTTTTTTACAGAGAAATTGTTAGTTGAATCTGTTTGAAAATTCCACTGAATGTTATCGACAGAACACAGCAAATTCAGTTAAATTTTCGGACAGCTTCGTTGAGCAATTTCTCTGTAAAAGTATAAAATGGCGCGGAAATTTAACGTCATATGGCGCTTGTGATACTTTGGCCGGAAGGTGACGAAATCATTATTTCTTCTGAAAAGTTGATTTGATTCAGCAAATGCCTCTGAACAGAGTCCCTTTATACTGAGAGTCAAGACAAAACCCCCTCATGGAGTCACAAACGGGAATAAATATTACAGAAATTGAACGTTTTTTTAAATCTTTGATCGGCCCATTCTCAAATTCCTTTCTCTGTTCCCTCTCTCATTCCGTTTGTTCCTTGCCGAACCCGTAATTCCCTGGTCCATTCCTGATTTTAATCTTTGCAATCGGTGAAAATGTAATCTTTATTCCCGTTTGTGACACTGTGAAGGCCTAAAATACGGGAACCAATCAAAAATGGATTCACATTGTCTTGACTCTCAGTATAAAAGGACTCTAATTTTGCTACGCCTGAGCGCTCGCACGGCGTTTTTCCCCTATCAAGAATTTAAGGTGCATTTACACAGTGCAGACTTTTCCCCCGATGCATGGATTTTGGCAGGCGCGTCTGGGAGCGTGGCATGGGGTCAGAGGCTTGGCTTTGTCTCCGCTCCCGGGGTCGGAGGTCAAGTGCAACTGTCGCGACGATGCAGACGGGCCGCGCCGTGCCGGTGGCATCGCATCCCACAAAAAAATCAACTACTGCGTCTTGCCCTGCTCTTACTCATTCACACCCCGCATTTCGAGACTGGCAGCTTCTCCACCGCACGCCCAACTCCACATCCGTCGCTGTCAAGTGAGAATGAATTGGCCTCGTTCAACGTGGGATCATCATCGGATTGGGTCTCTTCTGCCGTCCTAAGGAAAAACGTCGTATGAGCCTTCAGACGCTGCCAGATTTCCTTCCATGGAAAAATAATGTACTTACTCGGGAAATCGTGAACATTTTTCTTTAAAATTTTCAGACTATGGAGATGTTGCATGTGTGAGGTATTTGCGATTTGACTGTTGATTCTTATGTAAAAGTTCGCGAGAAACACGATGGGGCCACTGGTTTTCTCTGAAATCAACTCCCAAGCTTCAAAAAAGCTATCAAGTTGAGGCCAAAATGGAGGGGATATCCCACGGTATCCTGAGAGTCCACTTCTAGATCAGACAAACTCTCCATGCAAAGATAGGGAGCAAATTCATTGACAAGGCTGCCACCTTATTCAGGGGCTCTTAAACTGAAATCAAGGCAACCCTGTCAATGTATTTGCTCCCTATCTCCGCATGGAGAGTTTGTCTTGATGTAGAGGTGGACTCTTAGGATAGCGTGGGATATCCCCTCCATTTTGGCCTCACTCTGAGAGCTTTTTTTGAGCTTGGGAGTTAATTTCAGAGAAAACCAGTGGCACCATCGTGTATCTCGCTAACTTTTACATTAGAATCAATAGTCAAATCGCAAATTCCTCACACATGCAACATCTCCATTTTGTACGCAATTTATTCCAAAATATCTGAAAATTTTAAGGAAAAATACGCATAACTTTTTTACAAAATACTCTTTTTATCTGGAGAAATTTGGCAACTCTCGAGTATTCATGCGGCGTTCTTCCATAGCACGGTAGTTTTAATCTCTGCTCTCGATGACAGTATGAAACGTCACACGAAAAGCCTCCACGCGGGAGAGCGTTTCTCGTTTCGAGAGGGTTTGCCATATCGATGGCTAAAGTGGAAACCACGTATCTCCTTCATGGTGTATCAAAATCTCTGCTCCTATTTTATTTTTTGAAAGAGAAATAAGTCAACCATATAGTCAACCATAAAGCTTTCATCATTGTCAAAATAGGAATGTAGTCTCCCTAGAGTACCTATATCGAGAGAGACTGGCCACTGGGCCCCATGGAGACGCTTAGGACCCAAAAATGGCGGTGCTTTGTTTTGGTTTTTGAGGATGGGAGGGGGGGTCATTGCCAACTTTTGAGCTACGGAACCTTAGGCGCGTCTGGACGCGGCGTCCTGGACGCCGGCGGAAAAAGCTGCTACCGAGTCGAGGGCGAGAAGACGCTCACATTTTGGAGCACGGCACCTTAGGAGCGGAATCCGTGGATTTTTTCCGCTCTGTCCGCCGTCAATTTCTCGAATTTTTGTTGATCGGACAGTATGCTTTGGGCCGCGAAAATGGCTGTGCGCCCTTTTTTTTAGGAGGGTGTGGATTCGATCGACAAAAATCGACCGAAAAATAAAAACTTGAATCGATCGACATCAATCGATGGACAAATTACTAAAAAACGGATGTCGATTCGATCGACAAAAAATGTGGATCGATAGACGAGAAATGATTGACAATTAAAAGGAAAACCGGTATCTAGTCAATCGGCATGAATCGATCGAAAAACCAAAACGTGAACCAATCGACGTAATTCGATCGATTCACAACTTGGTGGATCGATTCACGGGTTTGTCGATCGATTCATAGGTTTGTCGATCGATTCGCAGGTTTGTCGATCGACTCATAGGTTTGTCGATCGATTCACAGGTTTGTCGATAGACTCACAGGTTTGTCGATCTATCCACGGCTTTTGTCGATTGATTCACGGGTGGGTCGGTCGATCCACGGCTCTTGTCGATCGATTCACGGAATTTTCGATGGATTCGCGGCTTTTGTCGATCAATTCACGGCCTTTGTGATCGATTCGTGGGTTTGTCGAACTAAACACATTCAAAAATCGGTAGGAAAGGCAGCGGACTGAGTGGAATTTCTCGGCGTCTTCGCTCCGATCTGTTCGAGACAGATCGGAGCGTCCTCGCTCGGCGTTTTCCGCAGCGTCTCTTCGCCGCTAAGGTGCCGTCCCCGCGCAAAAATCATTAGACAGATTTATCGGCGTCTGGACGCCGCGTCCAGGACGCCGCGTCTAGACGCGCCTAAGGTTCCGTACCTTTGACGGTTATCACCAACCGCACTTGCTGCCAACCTTACTACGTCCAAGATAATTTTTCTCAAAAATTGCACACGATTAGCCTTAAAAATATGTAAAGAATTCGCAATAGTGCATTTGAATAAATTTCTCGTTACGATAAGCAAAGAAAACTACATTTTGAGTCATTATGCTTTACATTTATTTATGGCGTCCGCCATTTTTGGGTCCTAAGGGCTCCATTCAGCCTAAGATGGCTGAGTAAATCAGAGGTGGTAACACCAGTGGCCATACTCTCTCAATATAGGTACTCTAAGTCTCCCTTTTGTACTCAACTGATTAACCCATCAGAGAACGACGCAAATATAGGAAACTTTCCCTGTACTTCAGCACTCGTCAAAATGCTCTCTATATTGATAACATAACAAGACATGATTTAGATCCCTCCCCCGTCCCCCTCCCCCCAGGTCTTCGAGTTCATTAGGAAGTTCAAGAGTCAGAGGCTGGGGGCTGGAAGGTGTGGAGTTGATTGTTGATTCGAGCGCGGATTGGAAAAGAAACGCCGCCATCGCCATCGCTCGTCAAGCATGTGTCGAGCCGCGCTCACACCGCACGCGCACAGCCCGAGGCCATAATTACCGCGCGAGCGAGCTATCTTTCGCGACTTCGAGCCTGTCTCCACACACGCATGATATCACCGGCTCGACACAAGGTTCACCGCCGACAGGCCGACACCCATTAATATACTTATCATTTGTGGCTGCCATTTCAACCTGCCATGGGTTTTTTGGTCGGGTCATCCACCCACGACAGAACTTTTAAATTTCTAAAAATTTCGGATGAAATTCACTTCGGAGCTAACTCTACCTCCAAAAAACCATTGAGTACATAGAGTCGTATTGTAAGTGGGTGAGCTGGCGCCACTTTTAAGCATTTTGCAGGTCCCGAATTCCGAGACTCCTGTGTGACGCCGGGTCACTTTTTCGATACATGATCGATTGTTTGCGATACACTGTTACCCGGCCATTCGATGTAAACAAAGAAGGTAGGAATCACCGCGTATTCCACACCGCCATTTTGGATCGAACATGTATCGAAAAAGTGACCCGAACTCGGCGCACACCGGGCTCGGAAGTCGTCGAGCAGAACATGGCGCCAGCTCTCCCATTTACATTACGACTCTATGTACTCTATGCAAAAAACCCAAGTGATATGAACAGAGTGCAATTCGCTCGCGAGCCAAGTTAACACTGCAAATAGAGTTATTACCACTCTGCAGAAGTGCAGTTCACCTGTCGAGTCCATGCAGAGAGCAGAATCTCAAGCTTTACTTCCGTATGTTTTGACTGGTCATATCGTCGCTTCTCTGACGTAAGGGCGTATATTCATTTCAACGTGAGCCCTATTCTCCCTATAAATCCATGCTTTTCAGGGCTCATGTGGAAATGGAGGTATGCCGTTACGTCATAGGAGCGACGAGATGAGTGTCTTGTATATTGAGAACAATTCGGTTACCTGAGCAGAAAACTTGGGCGTTCCATATGACCACACTTTTTTTTGCGTAGGCCTTCAATAGGGTTCTGATGGTTGAATGTAAAATACCTAACCGAACATGAAAAAGAAAAACAGAAAAAAAACGATTTTTTATTCAGAGGGCAAATGCCTTTGATTAACAAAGAGACTAAATTGAAAGCTACACAATCTTATTAAAGCCAGACAGACATATGCTCTTTTTTAACATCGTCATAAACGTACATTTTCTATAACCGCTGTTCTGAGTAGTATTATTCATTTCGATTTATTTTTTTATCTGTTGCAGGTAAATACGATTTCCAAACGCACGTCAATATCCACCCGGCCAAGCGTAAGATCTCCAAATTTCCCTTAGTGACTTATCAATTTTTGAATAAGTTTCTCGTTATTTTTGCACAAACTTCTCATATGCACCAGATTAAAATGCACAGAAAACTAATGGGAAAACTATTTAAACATGAAGAATGCACAACTTTGCCACAAAAAAATGAAAAATCATATCTTATCACATGTAATTTGACAGCCTTCGAATGTTCTTAAGCCGCTTTTAGAATGAGGGATTACAAACTCTGATTTATTCAGAGGAACATTTATTTGCATGAGAACAAATGGATTACATTCAGCAATAAGGCATTACTATTTCTGGCTCATTTTAGAAACAACATAAATGTCATCGGTTTCTCAATGCAGATAGGTGCTTTTATGGAAGAGCCAGAGATTGTGGTTCCTTATTGCAAAATGGAATCCAAATGGCACGTAACTATATGCGTATGTCGTTTCCTTGGTAAGCCAAAAATAGTAGCTCCTTATTGCAAAATGTGGTCCAGTTGTTACTCTCAATAATTTAATCGGGCATCCAAGTACTTACATTGCGAAGTTTTCACTCTCGGGTTTGTTTTCGGTGTGCCAGTCGAAAGTAATCGGGTCATGACGATTATCGGAAAAGAAGAGAGTAGGTCACCGATACTGTCACTGTCGCTTGATGCCGCATTAACTCTCCGTCGATGCGCGAGCGGCCGAATTGTGGGGGAAGGACAGTTTGGGCACAACGGAGCTCGATTTTCAGTGGAACGATCCATGGAAATCAGGACCAATTCAATGGATTAACATAAGGATGTAGTCCCCGCTGCTGCAGGTTTATATATTCACCAAGTTTGCCGATTTTGAATGAAAATCAGCTAATTTTTTGGGTCTAACTCAAAGAGATGGATCACCTTCGCGCATTACAGATTCGCATTTCATGCATGGCAGTGGCGTGCTTTTCGATATATCTATTCATCTATTTATCTATTCATCTATTTATCTGTCATTTAAATCTATGGAAGAGGATCGATAAACAGGGTGTTTGCAACGAACACCGTAATACTCGATTCTTTACCAAAGATTCAAACGGGGGAATATCCATAATCGATTGTTCACGATACTGGAAGTGGATGATAAAGAATTATAGTGGTCGCCAGAGTCCTGATCATACATGATTCCACCATCATCCGACTTATCTCCCGACTATATTTACGGCACGACAGGCACGGGACCGAGCCGAAATGCAAAACGAGTGATACAACTATTCGAACTCCTTAGCAGCCAAATTGCATAATCACTCGGTTGAAGGAGAACTTAATTTTTTACCCGTATCCACTGAGCGAGACGAGACCCTTTACACTTTAGGGAAGATATCAGTGCGAGGTTTTAAAATATATTTTCTTTTGATGGAAATTTTGCGAAGTAAAATATTTAGCCCGGGTAAAAACGAAAGAGGCAAGAGTGCCTGTTAAAGTATAATGGAAGAAGAAATTATGAAGGTCCCCCGACTAATTGGAGCTACGGGATCGAACAGAAATGCAAAATGTGTGATACAAAAGTTCGAACTCCAGAGTAACCCGAATTGCATAATCACCCAGTTGAAGGAGAACTTATTTTTCGATCGTATCAACTGAAAATCGATGGGAAAATCTCTTTTACACTATAGGGAAGATAGCAGCACGGGGTCTCTAAAAGATATTATCCTCGGTTGGAACTTTCGCGAGGTAAAATAATTAACCCCTGTAAACAATTGAACAGGCAGTCAGTGCGTCTGGGAAATTGACCTGAAAATTAAGGCGTAACAAGAGATAAAAGAAACATTAACATCTGTTAAAAACTGAACAGGCAGTCAGTGCATCTGTTAAAGTTGACCTGAAAATTAAGGCGCAACAAGAGATCACAAAACGAACCTTCCACTACTCGAAGGCAAGAAAATAGTCTTTCTCATCGACACAACACCACACATCGAGACTATTTCAATAAGTCTCCAACGTTCCATCCCAACGACTTTCCAATTCTCCCTCACCATTTTGCAGCATCATCCACGCTTGACTCTCCAAATCCGCATGCAAGAACAGACAGCGAGTTTACACAGCGATGTACTCTGTTCTCTCAAAATAAAACGCCGTAAGATCATTTTAACGTTGCCAAATTGTTTTCCCTACTCGGCAGATGTCTCTGTCGAATTGTAAATTTTTTCATAAGTATATCGCAGTGAATTTTAAGATAAGTTTTAAGATAAAGCACCAAAGATTATATATTTTAGAGTCCACTTTTCACTATTTTTCCTGCAGTGTAAAAGTTACCTCTGAAAGTCAACGCGCAGATTCGCGTAATGGTGACCCATGACCAAAGAGTTACGTAATTTGATTTGCAATTTTAACCTTATTCGCAAAAATTTACCTATCAAAGTGCTAACCCTAACATTCATAAATCATTATTTGGCAAATGTAATTTGATGTTTTGCTCAATGTGCTCATCAATCAGTATCAGGACTCAGGAGGAAAGTAGAGTTGACCTTTGAATTAAGTTTTTGCCCTATTCAGGGTTGCTGGCGGTCTGGAAAACTGGAAGGTCAGGGGAAATCAGGGAATTAGCAGCGACCGGGAAAAGTCAGGGAATTTGCGGCGACCGGGAAAAGTCAGGGAATTTGCGGCGACTGCGAAAAGTCTGGGAATTTGCGGCGACAGCGAAAAGTCAGGGGATTCACAGAAAAGTCAGAGAATTTTGCGAGGTGTGTCAAGCGGAATTGAGTATAATTTAAAGGGAAATCATCGAAGTGGGAAGCTTTATTATTCGAATGTCAGGGAAAGTCAGGGAATCCGAAAATTTTGGAGTCAGGGAAAAGTTTTGGAGTTAGTTTGAAGATGAAAAAATTATGGCAACCCTGTTACTCGATTATATCGTCAGATTTTAGTGCTGAGTCTATAAAATAGATCTTCTTCGATACGTACTTGTAACTTCTGTCAAAAATGAAGCATTCATCGCGGAAATCCGACAACATTCAATTGCACATACGACATTCTTCCGTAGCACGGCGATGTGTACCGCGTCGCGATGACTCACGCAGAACGGGGGACGCTCCATTGTGCGCGGCTCGGCGCGTGAAAAATACTAGGACAAATACTTATTCAAATTCGAATAATAGGGGAAAGAAAAGCGGTGGAAAACCGCCAAGGCTAAGCGGCCGCGGTTGCTCTAATAGCGGCGCACTTTCTAGACCCTCCGCTCGAAACCGCGCATCTCCAACGGGGGCTCCCGTCAAGATACGCGGTTGTTGGATGAGGTGGATCGGCGTGGCGCGTGGTGGCGCGGTTTTCGTCTATGGTCTGTGAAATGGGGGGTTTTTCTTCTGCCGCTTTGTGGAGCGGCTTTGCATGGATAATTTGGCGCGCCGCTTCACAGATGGATGGAGAGATGGGCCATAACCCGGCCGACGAGCAGTCGTCGCCGGTCGCGAATGGGCTGCGGATTAAATGTTGCCGCTCGTTTAAGGCAGAGATGAATGGGCTTTTTCCCGGTAAACAGGCATTATTTCTACCTCATTTATAAAATCGCCTATCTGCATGAGGATGCTATCACACCACTGGAAAAAACACATTGTATCTAGAGTCCAGACTCTTGAAAACATTGTCAAGAAAATGGACTCTTGATTCAATCAGATTTAAGCTTAAATCGAAAGAAAATCCGCTCAAATTAAGAGGTTCGGTTCTTGATTTAAGCTTAAATCTGATTGAAACAAGAGTATTTTTTCTTGTCGATGTTTTTAAGAGTCTGGACTCTAGATCCAATGTGTTTTTTTTCCAGTGCACGGAGAATAACTTTTCGGTCATATGAACCGAATATACGGTGTTGAGTATCGTCCGTGTTGTTCACATAACCGCTCTCCTAGTTCTGGTAACTTTATCCTCGTTTCATTGAAACCGGACAGATATAACGAAAAAGCTCGGTTGCGTGAACCAACAATACGGCCTCCAGAACCGAGAGGACGGTCGCATGAACCGAACAATATGGCTTCCGGAACCAAGAGAACGATCGCATGAACCGAACAATACGACTTCCAGAACCGAGAGAACGGTCGCATGAACCGAACAATACGGCTTGGTTATATCAGGTGGTTCTTTCCATGTGATCCTTTTCCTGGAGCAACTGACATTTCCGACCACTCTCTTAGTCCGAGGGGTGTTGACAAAACTTGCACCTAGAACTTTTCCAGTAGCTAATGAACCGTAAAAAAACGAGGAAGCTTTAGTCTATTAATTCTCCTGTGACTCAGTTTATGGTTAATTGAGTCTAAACAGGTTTTCGTCCTCGACAAAAAAGACGTCATGAAAGGCATCGTTGCCAAATTTTCATAACCACCCATGTCCGGCATGGCGCGGCCGAGGGATTCGCTGTTTTATGAGGGTGACCTGGTAACCGCGCAGGCGCAGAGGACGCGGACGCAATATCCGTCTCTGACGTTTGACGAACTTTACCTCTGGGTTGACGTGTGTCCACCGTGTACGTTATGTACGCCACGCGAGGAGCATGCAGATTATAACCAATGAGATCCGTTGCCAAATGACTTTTAAAATAGGTGTTTTAAGTAGTAGTTTCTGGAAATTTTCAAGTTGGATCTACGATGCCTCAGAGAACGATTCTGAGGTCGATCGATCAATCGATAATTTCTGTATTTTAAGACGCAGGTCAGATTGGCAATCGATAAAGATCTGATGATTTTGGCAAATGGACCATGTATAGCAGAAAGAAACCAAGTCAACTCGGGTATTGTCAAATTTCACTGGGCGATTTAATTTTTTACAAGGGAACATTTGTGTATTCCTTATGGCATATTTGCTTTGCGCTGTGAGGAAAATTGCTTGAAATTTCCATTAAACCAAACTTGGCGACTTCTGAAGGCTCATACGGCGTTCTTCCTTAGCATGGCAGAATAGGAAACCAAGATTTCGATTGCTCAACGTCGAGCTATCGAAATCCTCCTTGCCTATTGGTGTTTCACTTTCAACAAACGCTTTTGACTCGCAGGTGTATCTGGGCCTTTAGCGGCATCGTGGTGTTAAAGAAAAAGGTCGGTACCAAAAGCAAATGGAGAGCCTCCATTGGCCTTTCAAGCCACGCTGAGGAGTGCTGCCGCAAGAGGAGGCTTTCATCACAGATTAAATTGCAAGGGGTGCTTTGAAGAAAACATTCAGGAGGAAACAAATGAAATCACTTTCAGAACCTCAAAGTCTTTGTATAAACTGAGTTATAAGCATTTAAAGTTTCCAAATTTTGTCCGACCTCTCCTATTGGCTCGATCCACCGTGCAGCGTTTTTCTTTAGCACGACGGTATTAAATTGGTGTTTCACTTTCAACAAGCGCTTGTAACTCGCAGGTGTATCCGAGCCTTTAGAGCCTTTACTTCCAACGCGGCAACGCGGCCGTCATGACGTCCGCTCGGCGGCAGCGTCCTGTGTCAAGGTCTGGACATTCCTGCAACCTGCAGAACCGGCCGCGGAGCTTACAGACAATGACAATGACAAGCGCGAACCCGGTTTATGATTACGTGTCCCGGCAGAACGACGTATCTCCGCGAGGATCCCATCGGGAGATACGCGCTTTATACTTACCCGGGACCGTCTCCGGCGAATTTGTCCGGTGAAGTTATTGGAGAGAAATCGCGGCTGTCACTACAAGCGCGAGTGGCGAATGGCGAACGGCGAGTGCGAGTGCGGGTCCAAGGCAAGGAGCACCGAAAGCGTGGGTGGGCCGCCGAAGCTCCCGTACCGTCGCATCCGCGGCACACGCCGCGCCGCGGAGCGTGAGTGCCAACTTCCACGCGAAACGGGGCTCTTACGCAATGAATGGAGCAAGGTCATTATCAGCATTGCGCAAGCGCCGGGCCTTTCGAATCCTCGGATGGCTTGCTTGAAGTGGGCCACGAGATGAGAGTTAGACCTACATGGCAGAACAGAACCAAGCTTTTGGAACTCACCTGTCTCAGAATTTCTAGCCGGAATTAGTAGTTCCTAATGGACCACTAGACAAGGTACGAATTTAAGCAATCTGATACATGTTTCCTAACCAAAATTTCACGTAAAACGCGATTCACAGAACGAATATTACTGAAACCAACTCCTAACTAAAATATTAACGTTTTTATTTCACGTTGGTTACGAGAAATTTGAACTGCCCGCTCACAAGAAACTCAAAGCTCTACGTGAGTCAAATCGCGCACTACAACGGTTTCAGCAAGCTTCTCAATCGAGCAATTTTCATTTCCCACCATGTGTTGTTCAAACTACAAGCAATAGCTGAGCCAAAGCGTCAAGATCGAGGTTGCCAGATTTTTATATCGGAGAGATTGTCATGATAACGTTTAGCGCCCGATGTGAATCACGTAGAGCATTGAGTTTTCATGAGCCGATGGTTTGAATTCACGCATCAAGAATCATTGAATATCTTCGTAAGAAGTTGATTTTGGTAATTTTTGTTGTGCGCATCGTGTTTTACGTGAAATGTTAGTGAAGAAACATAAATCAGAATGCTGAAATTCGTACCTTGTCTAGTGGTCCATTGAATTTTATGTCAAAAGTAGAATATCGTTTAAAAGCATTCCCGGTGCCGGACTTCATTTGGGCGTTAACGTACCGAATGGTGCGAAACCAACATGCTAAAGCAAGAGGTATTGAAAATAGTCGAAAAACTCGTAGATTTCAGCGAGAAATATGTTAAGAAAGCTGTTAAAATATCCGCGTTGGGAAACCCTTTCCATTCGTTTTGAAAATGTACCCTACATGCACATCTGTAAGTTTTCAACCCTTCATTTTGATAAATTTTAACACAAACTGCATAAATATTGTTCATTATTTTACAGGTTCATATTAAATATGCAAAAATTTTGCAGTTTATTTGGTGCCAAGCGTCAATATGAGTGATTTCTAGAACCCAACAAAACCGCGCGACGCCAATTTTTGTCTCGACTTTTTTTCATTACGTAAACTTCCCATAAAATATACGTAAAAGAGAACGAAAAGAGTGTCCTCCAAACGCACGTACATTGTATATTTCATAACTTTTTATTCCAAAAACAATCAATGCCACCAAATAAAGTAAAATCAAAGTGCAAGAATCAAAGGACGCATATGCTAAGGATTTGTGATCTCATAATTAAACCGATTATTTTCCAAATCATGAAGCGCCAATCCCTTAGATTTTGGTGGTTCAGAGTTTTTTTTTCCCTTTGACTTCGCTGGTGTCATCAATCATGCCTGATTTCAAAGTAGCCTTCTAAAAGACGTACATTTTTTAGAATCCGAAGATTGTCAAAAAAGCGAATAATGCGGGGTTTCTTGTGTTCCGCGCATTCGCAATTTTGGCGCGCGCGCGATTTGGAAAATAACGGTTCAATTCTTTTGATTTTATTCGTAGTTCCTCTCTGCATACATGCGCCCATAACATAACTGTAACGATTCGTTTACTCGCACATCAATTAAGCATGTGTAATAACAGAGCCACGATCAATTAATGATGGTTTGCATCAGTTGATAATGATTAGATGCACACTGATGATAAGCTCTCGTGCACGCACTCGCAACTCGCTGATTGCGGCGTTTCATCGGGACGCATTCACCCGCTAACTCTTTTCCTGTGTCCTTCCTTCCCTGGAAAGTCCTTCCTCTTTGTTTTTTTCCGGTTTCGCGTTACACTCGACTTCTTGGTCATTACGGGACACATCTTGCACATTTTCGCGCGTTTAATTAGTTAGCCTCGACGAAAAATAAAAGTACATGGTCACTCATTTATTGAAGGGCAAGATCAAATGACTTCTCATTTTTGGGTCACGAATCTTCGATTCGTCACTATCCTAGACCTTGCAAAAGTCTAGGTGTAGGCCTAGTTGGGTCTATAGGACATGGATGTGCATAATTCGTCAGAGGAAATTTTTTTCGCAATCTTAGGCTGAAAATTGCAACATTCTCCGAAAACTACTCCACTCCGTCAAAAGTCCTGCAGCTCTGGGCGTTTAGCCTAACATCCTCACCAAATCGGCTTAGTTTCTGAATATTTTTTCATCGTCGGTTGAAATGAATAAAGATAAATTTGTTTCTTTTAAAAAAAAACTAGTTTTCAACGCAATTTTTCTATATACCCACCTGTAGGTCCATTTTCTGAAACATACAAATACATACCTACATGAAAGGCGCTTTCATAGCGCTCTTTGGCGCTCTGCGACACCCAGCTGCTAAAGTTCCCTATCCTACCAAATAGCCTTTCAAGGATATACATTTAAATGCCAATTTGGCTGGCTTTCACAAAGATTGAAATAATCAAGCTACAAGCCAAAAAAAATTAGACAAATAATATTTCAAACTACACAGAGATAAGAAAGGGATGAGAAAGATGAGATGAGTTTTGTAGTTTTGTAGTTCTTTTATATATTTTTTAAAATTAAATGTATTTTTGTAAAATGTTTCCACATGTTGCACTGAAGAAGACCGCAGTGTTGGCGGTCGAAACGTTTGTTTCCTGTAAGTTTTTTAGTATTTCTCATCTCTATGTAGTTTGAAATATTATTTGTTTAATAGTTTTTTGGCTTGCCTTTCAGGGAGTTGGCACTCTCTCATTTCCTCTAAAACCCCCTGCATGTCGCCACCCTTTCACTGGGCGTCCCCTTAGTCCCCTCCCAGGAGAACCCCAATCAAGCAACTTCTTCTTCTGAACAGAGGCGGATCCAGCAATTTGGCAACAAAGGATTTCCTTTATTTAAACCTATGCTAAATAATCGATTCTTGTCTGAGCACCTGGCCCCTCCAAGAATCAATTCTTTTCCATAGGTTTAAATGGAGGATATCCGGTGTTGCCAAATTGCTGGATCCGCCAATGCTTCTGAAACATGCATTTCTGAAATTTCTGCTATCTTGGGTACGACAGCAGATTCAGTTACCCTACTTTTCGCGAGGCCCGCAGATCCGGGACCCAGGTCGGAATTCGTGGACGCGGGCGCCGCTAATTTCCAGATCGCGTCGCGGCGCGGCGCGGCGTCTTGGAAATATTTTTTGCGCCTCGAGTGACGGCGGGTCCGGTTGTGCGTCGGTCTTGGCGGTTTTTGTGAGGGGCGCGCGGTCGGTGCGTCGTCGTCGTCGTCGTCTTTTGTCTTGGAGTTTCCCATCGGCTGAAACAAAGCGGGCATCTGGCGAAGAAGCCAGATCCGTCGGGATCGGCGACGGAGGCCGCGGGAAAACACTCCCGTTCCGCACCGATCGGCAATGTGGGTCGTCGTCGCCGCCGGCCCAAACTCGGTCTTCGTCGAGTGTTGTCGTGTTTCCGAGGAAACTCCTCTATGTAGGCTGAGTAGTCTCTGAAAAATCGTTGAAAATCGGAAAATGCACTCATTTGTGTCCAATCCCGCGGGCTGATTACTGGCATTTATAAAAAAAAGCAAAAGACTAAGAAGAGGGAGGGAAAATGAATCCTATTGGTTGAGACAGATGGTTGCAATGGGCAAGGCAGGTGAGTAATAGACTAACCAAAAGCATCAATATAGTTGGTCCATTATTTTCTCCTGCAGTCTATAGCAACCACCAATTTCAAGCAATAGGATTTCTCCATACTCACTATGTCTTCTTTGTCTACAGCTTTGTCTATAAACTTCAATAATCAGCCCGCTGATTTCAAGAATATCCGAGCCTACTTTCCTCTTTAATACGGTGGTCTAGTGCTCCAACTATACGAACCTCCTGCTTCCATCTATAAGGTAGCTCCATTTTCCTATCGTCTTCTTTATCTATGAATGGTAATGTCACCTCACTGGTTAAATTTGTTGAATACATTCTAAGCCTTTCTAGGAAAAACCAGCAGGTTGATAGTTGAACAACACTATGCTATGGAACAAATAAAGCTATGGAAAAAGAAGACTAAAAGAGACAAGGATGTTACTTTGCGCTTTTTGTGACCGTCCTGTCATCTTTAAAATTTTATTCTAATACATTTTCCGATAAGAGCATCCTGAAATTGCCTATGAGACGACGTCTCCATGTACAAGATTTTTCCACGAGGACCCTTACAACCCTCCTCCCCTCTTCTGAGTTTAGGAGTATTCCCAGATCACCTCGGTGGGACCCTTCCCTACTAAAAAATGTCTTGTTCTGCCCATCATACCTACCTATCATATTTTGCATCAATAATAAAGATTCATCATAAGACCAAACTGAACAACATGCACCGAAAAAAAAATTACAGGCAATATAAACATACCTCTGTTCCAGGTTCAGAGGCCGAAAATTCCGGATGTTGGAGCTGTAGCTTCGATTGCTCCGGATGCTATGTCCGGAACTTTCGGCCTCTGAGCCTGGATCGTGGACTATGGCTTCCACGGCTGGAGTGGTTTAAGTTTATTCCCGGTGTTATTTCGGATATATTCTGTTCGATTTGGCAAGCCTTTTTGGAATGGAGCCGGGAGCCGCGGCCCCTGCGCGGGAAATTGGCGTGTCGAGCGTGGCAAATTATCGAGAAACAATTTCGATTCATTCCTTCTCGTACGCCCGGCGCTGCGCTGTGCAACTTCGGCGGAGAAAAATCGCTCATTGGCACGACGCGCCATCACCTCATACTGCCACAGAGCTCGTGAGCGCAAACACATTCTCCCAATTTTCATCGGGGAGGGGGGTGGACTTTCTACGGTGGTAAATTTTCCAGGAGAGTAACATTTGGATACGTCGCACAAAGGATCGAGTCAATTTAAGAGGTCGGACGAAATTCGGAAACTTTAAACGTTCATCACTCCGCTTATACAAAACTTTGAGGTTATAGAATGGGTTCCATTGGCTTCCTCGTTGGGTTCCTCCCATTAACACTTCTTGAAATTTAAAATGTGACAAAATAAATAAACTTTGCAGTTTTAGTCGAAAATTGCATGTCCGACCTCTCTACTCGTAGACTCGATCCACTGTGTGTCGCAGGCAATGGACCGACAGACAAGGTACGAAGTTAAGCGTTCTGCTACATGTTTCTCAACCAAAATTCCACGTAGAACACGGTTTGTGGAACGAAAATTACTGAAATTTACCCTTAACCAAAATGTTTGATGTTTCTTGACGCTCTAATTCAAACCTCCTACTCATGAAAACTCAATGGCCTGTGTGAGTCAACTCGCACACCAGACGTTACCGTGTCAGTCTCTGTAATACGAAAATTTGACAACCACAATCTTGACGCTTTGGCTTAGCTTTAGCAAATTGTTTACACTATGAACAGTTAAAGTAACAAGCTCGTGGTGTACATAGGTCGGAAATTGTGTCCACCGTGGGCGGTATGTCTGACACCGCGAAATTACGAACATTCATCGACTGAGATGAGGTGCGCACCGTGGCGCAATGCGTGAAGTATTTCTGCAGTCTTGTAGGCGCTAATATGCGTTCGACGCCGACTGTCGTACTCCGCTCAGCCTGTACTGTGTTTGGCGCAATGCGTGTAGTATTCCCTCAGTCTTGTAGGCGCTGATACGCGTCCCGAGCTGATAGCACTGTGCTTGGCGATATGATAAAGGTTTCGAAAGAAACAGTGCTCGATTAGGAAGCCTGCCGGAAACGTTGTAAGGCTCGATTTGACTCACGTGGAGTATTGTGTGTATTTTGTGATCGGGCAATTCAATTTCCCGTAACCAATGTAAAATTAAAACTTTAATATCTTAGTTGATAGTTGATTTAAGTAATTTTTGATGCAATAATCGTATTTTACGTACAATTTTGATCCATAAATATGTATTCGAATGCTTCAATTCGTGCCTTGTCCATCAGCAATCGACGGTAGTTTGCAAGCTGTCGGTGAACAAATAGGAAAGCGTGACATTCAAAAACAAGGATTAATATGAGAGTTATGACTCTTTTACCATCAGTGTGAATAAACGATTTTTCCTCCGTTAATACATGCTTGTATGGCAGGGGCGTGGCGTGAATTGCGATGTATCGATTGTTATGCTATTTAAATCTATGGTAAAGAATCGATTATTAACATGTCCGCTGCGAACACCCTGTTTATCGATCCTTTTCCATAGTTTTAAATTACATAACGATCAATATATCGCAATTCACGCCACGCCACTGTTGTATGGGCGCACACGGGAGAGCGAGTATAGTAAAATTGAAGGGCTTGAAGGACAAGGTGCATAAGTGCAGTTTTTGCTGTTTCGAGAAATCCGTGTCTAAAGGTTCGAAATTACAGGGATCCTTATGGCGTGAAGAAAGTTCGAACTGACTCTTTGATGCTTAAAGATTGGAATTCGAGAGCGAATTTTTCACAAAATATGCATTAAGACTAGTTTTACTTGAAATCATTCATACCACAATTTTTTCAAAAACTTCACTCATGCGCCTTGTCCGCCAAGCCCCTCAATCCAAGTTTGGATCAGACAGGCAACTAAACTAACTCCGCAGCAAAGCGTAGGGTATCACAAAAAATGAAGGCGCTTAAACTTTCGAAGGAAATGCATAATTGTCCATAGTTTTTACTTGCCTTGCTTCAAGGCTGCTTCCTCCCGACAACACAGAGGAACCTCCTCTTTTAACACCTCATGCGCTAATGCGTTCAACAAAGCCATTCATCATTCATGGGCTACGGAGAAAAGTTCAATCCCTTTTTCATCGAAGGGGTCTTAGTGAACTTTTGCGGTCGGTTAGCAAGACGAACTTGTGTGTGCATCTATCTCGCGGGAATGATCGATTATTATCGATATTTCTCCCATTTGAATCAATGGTAATAAATCAATTATTAAGGTGCTCGTTGCGGAGACCCTGTTTATCGATCCTTCACCGTGGGTTTAAATGGCTGATCAATCGATATATCGCAAAGCACGCCACGCCACTGGTGTATCCTCTCCACCCGCAACTCATGTCTCACGGATTCGCGGTGAATCTGCATACAAGCCGACGATAAGGCGCTCATTCAAATGAGCTTACGCAATGCCTAATCCATCACGGGAACCGGGAAGGAACAAGAAAAGAAAACAATAAAAAGCTCCCATTAAGCTTTGCTTCGAGGGTGATTCGAGCGTAACGAGAATCGATTGCTCGATATCGCGGAATTCGAAACGATTGTTCTCGCCAACGGCATGGGATCCGATCGAATCCTCAATCGATTTATTATCGTTGGTCGTTTAGTAAAATTGGCGAGATTTTGATTGTATTGATTATTGTTGCCGCTCAATGCACGTATTCCATGAGTGGTGCTTTTTGCATATACGGGAGGAAAGTGCTCTGCCGTGCAACGCAAAAACGCCGTAAACGCCATTTTAATTTTTTTGGAAACAATGTATCTTAACTTATAAAAACTTATGTACCTTGGGGCATTTTTTTTACAGAATTCTTTTGTCCGTGCCATCTATAACTTAACCTGAAAATTTGAGGTGCATGGGTAAAACAGTTTTTATTTTATAACGTGCTAAGTTCTAAAAACCGCAGGAAAATCTGAATGGATTTACAGCGTTCAATGCGTTCATGCTTAGCACGGCAGTGCTACAGGCAGATTATTGAATTTGATAGACGTAGTAATAGACAAAAAAGGGGAAAAAAAGAAAAATGCAGCCGTCCTTTCGGTTGAAACCGGTGGTTGTAATGGATTAAGGGCGGGGAAATGATGGAATAAAACCAGCGAAACGATCCCAGGTGGATTGCCGTTTGTTAGTCTGTTACTTAAAAAACTTTAAAAAAGAACTTTTAAAACAACATTAAACAAAATGTTAACGTGCGCACATGAGGAGTGGTTGTACTTTTCTTCAAAAGTTTTTCAAAAGTTTTTAAGAAGGGTTCGTGTGCGGGCTTCCTGAAAGTTTATTTTATCAGTCTGTGACTTACTTCTTCGTCCATTACAATCACCCGTTCCTCGCTCAATTTTTCTTCTGCTACTTTGTCTATCGATCTCAATAATCAGCCCGCCGCTAACTTTCATGAAATCGAATATTTTATCACAGACGATCCAGCAACATGCAAAATACTCATATACGGCGTTTTTTCTCAACTATTGACTCTCGGTTCGATTCATCGCGAGCGGCACAGTCGGAGGTCCGTTTCGTACCGCTGACGCCATCACCACAATGCCTAGCAAGAACCTCGTATACGCAGAAATAAACTCTACGAACTCAAGCGTTTCTTCGCTCAGCACGCGAGATCTCCGTAGATGGACGCGGTGGCGGTCGAGGAAACGGAAAGTAAAAGTGATTATAATGCACCATTGTTCCAGAAAAGATGCAATATTTAATCATTGTTTCGCTCCGATCATGTGCACTGCCTACCTACGGTAAAACGTCGTATGAACATTCAAATGTTGCCAAATCTCATACCCAATGAAACGTGTATTTTTGAGGAAAGTTACGCATATTTTTCCTTGGAATTTTCAGATGCTTCAGCTGAAGGTGAACCCACCCGGCTCTTGTCGTGGTTGAACTGGTGTGTAATTTATCACAGCGATTAAGACGAAAATTCCGGTAGATTTTGAATTTTTAGCCCGGAAAGAGAAGAGAGCCCTTGCGTAAGAGCTTGTCGTAGGAGATGTCCGAAATGCTTCAAATGTATACATTTTACGACAGTGGAAAGCTAATTTAACCACAAGGGTGATTAAATTAGCATGTTTTCAATCGTAAGATCTACACTGAAACACGCTGAACACTTTTTTTTAACTACTACAAAATTGTAAAATCAGCAATTTCATTTTTTTTTTTTCTGTGAAAGAATTCAGAAAATTCAGGGGGGGAAAGGCAGGGGTCTCTCTGGAGAAAACCTCGTAGTCGATACAGAGGTCGATTACTGTTTACGCAGGGGCTTTCATCCGTTTTTAGTTCAGAAATCAAAATCTGCCTAAATTTTGTATTCAATCAACGCGATAGAGTAATTGCAATTCAGTTTTATCACGCCAGAATACGGGGCCTCGCCGATAATAAAATCCTCTCAACGATCGGAGGAAAAACATCCGTCAGAATTCGTTTATATCGGGAGAAATTTGGCAACGTCTGAAAGCTTACACCATACGTCGTTCTATCCAAAGACGGCAGTGTAGGAAACGCATCTCCGTCATGCTGGGAACAACCGCACAACGTCGATGTATACCTTACGGAGGTATGCGGTTTTTGCGGGTCCGTAATTTTAGCGGTAGGCCCCGCGGAGTCTGGGCCCATGGACCGTGGGGGCCCCCGACGCGCTTTGTTTACGGCCCCGGCGCGCATCGTCGACGCTCTTTATGGGCGCCGAGCTGCAAATTGACGCTGTTGCCGCGCCTAATTTATCGCCCGGCTGAAATTAAATTCCGGCCGGGCTGTAATGTTCGCGGCTCACCTATCCTAGGGAGCTTTCGAGCTTTATGTAACGCAACCGAAGTAGCTGGGAGTTTAAATCCACGCCGCAATGCGTTGTCGCAGGGTGTCTACAAGTCCGGAATTTCCGTAAAGTCCGGAAAAAGTACTGATTTTTTTATAAGGGGTCCGGAAGTACTGAAAAAGTGCGGAAATTCTGCAAGAGGTCCGGAATTTTTTCATTTTGTGGTCAGCTTTCGAGTTTTATGTAACGCAATCGAAGTAGCCGGGAGTTTAAATCCACGCCGCAATGCGTTGTCGCAGGGTGTCTACAAGTCCGGAATTTCCGTAAAGTCCGGAAGTAGTACTGATTTTTTTATAAGGGGTCCGGAAGTACTGAAAAAGTGCGGAAATTCTGCAAGAGGTCCGGAATTTTTTTAATTTTTTGGTCATTTTGCTTTCAATTCGAGTGGGATAATCAAATTTTTGAGATTTTTCGAATTTCGTCAAATGGAGGTACTTAAAAAGTGCTGAATTTTTCTGTTGAGGAGGTACTGAATTTTTTGAGAATGTACTGTAAAAGTACTGTAAAAGTACTGATTTTTGGCCAGCATGTTTTAGTAGACACCCTGGTTGTCGGAACCGGAGAAGGGGAACAAAAGAGGACATTTACAGCGTTTGTGATGCTTTGAAAAGTTTTACACTATAACGAGCCTATTTTTCGAATTTTCAAGTTCTTGAAATTGTTTGACTTTCATAAACATTGCCCAAGCAGTTTCCATTTGAACGTATAATGCGGTACATATCTAACGATTTTAGAACACACAGTTCCTCTCATTTGGATAGGAGTTAGTTCGAAACTTGATCGTATATCAAAACGTTAACACTATAAAGAAGATAGCATTGTGGAGTTTCCAAAATCTTAAGCAGCAGAGATCGCGATAAGTTGTGATTTGGTCGGTAAATGTATGACGATTTAATTGGATAAGTACTAAAATAAAATAAATTAAATTACAACATTTTCTGTGGAAATACGACAGCGTCCAAATGCTCATACGGCTTTCTTCCTCTGGACAGCAGAGGACGAGCGAGATCGTTTGCAAAATTATCGACAAATTATGATCACAGGAATAAAATAAGAGAGACATGAGGTATTTCGATTTGTTTCATTTTTTCTCCTCTTTTGTGATGAAACGCTCGTCCGGCCGGACCGAGTTTTCTGAGTCGTCAGACGTGGGATCACGTAGACTCCGATAAGAGCCTCGCACGTCTTCATACCACTTTCACGTTTAACTTTTCTCTCCTCGTTGTGCGCTTAAATGCTCTTTGGATAGTTGTCCGAGGTAATGACGGCTAAATTATGAAATGACAATTGAACGACGAGATACACTCCGCACACGTAGGGAAGAAAAAGACACCGTCTTCTTCGGAGCGCTTCTTGGGAAATCTTCAGGGAAAATGCACTCTGAATTCTCACAAAAATATACTCAACCTGAGTCGGTATATCCCAAAATTGCATTTTTCAACGGAAAAATTGCGATTTTTTTTGGATTTTTTAGCGATTAAATCGCAAGGACCATCAACATCCGAGCGATTATCCTCAATCTTGAAGCAATTTTATCTCTGCAAAATCACGTTCGATAAAATCGAAATTTTATCTTAATCCGTTGTCCCTCTGACATATGGGCGTATCTTCATTTCCACGTAAGCCCCGTTTTACATATAAATCTAGGCATTCTAGGGCCCATGTGGAAATCGAGGTACGCCCTTACGTCAGAGGAGCGACGAATTTATCACGATTTTTTGTTCGATAATATTGCGATTAATCGCCGTTAATAAAATCACGATTTCATCATAAATTTTTGCAATGAAATCGCAATTTATCGCAATTCTTTATCCGATGATATTGCAATAAATCGACGCCAGATACCTCCATGTAGACGGAATAATCGGTTAATGCGATAAGTATCGAGTTATTGTCAAGGCATACCGCGTCATGTCGTGCTTGATTCAGATGACTCTTCTCAAGAAGCATCCATAAAAGTCTACATTTCTTGTGAGTTTTACACTTCAATTGATTCTTGTAATTTTTTTTTGGTTCAACACCCTTATGATGTTAGCTAACGAATCTCCGTCTTAAAAACAGGTTATGGGAAAGATCGCTTTAACTTAATCTCTGACACGGCGAGAATAAAATGCAGTTAAGTCATTAAGAGTGAAATCGATTCATCTGTCGTTTGAAGCCTTATGATATTACCCACAGATTTTAGTCTTGCGAGGAGAAAATTTTTCCATTTATCGTCGGGAAAGGATTATTTTTTTAAAACATTATCGATTCTTGGATTTATTTGATCCGCAAGAAATCTAGCAACCAGACCTAGATTCGTGGCAATGCTTGCTGCGACGAATGTTCCTCGTTGAAACAACGGGAAATTTCCTTGTTTTTAACCGAAATCTTATACTATTTGAAACAGACTTGCGGTCGTTTCAAAGGTATTTCCAATCGATTTAACGAGAAATCCTATCGCGGCATTTTTCTTACACTGAAAAAAAAGTTACGGGCTGTATAGACATACCGTGCATTCCAGGCTTAGAGGCCGAAAATTCCGGGTGTTGGCACCGTAGCTTCGATTGCTCCAGATGCTCCGGAACTTTCGGCCTCTGACCCCGGAACGCGGACAGTAGGTCTATATAGCCTGTAAGTACAGCTTCCACGTCCAGAGTTTTTTTTTCAGTGTAGAACATGTTGCTCAGTGTGATAAACACTGTGTCAGACATCTAGATGACCAGCCACGCGATTTCCTAATAGGTATCGAATATGATGCGAAAATGTATCGTTTTCGATGGCAAAAAGTGAATGTTTAACATAGAAGCATGACGTTTTGGTCATATCTTTTCATTCAACTTCAACCTCCAAACTATAACCATGTACTCACAACTGTGACCAAAGCAACCGATCCATTGGTAGAGAATACTCCTTATAAACGCCCATAGACAGCTCACTCTTACCTAGATCCAAGGCGCAGCGAAATGGACAGGAGTCATGCGGCAAACGCAAGACGCAAGCGATCATGCAAGGTTGGAGCTATCAATAATGCAATCTAAACACTAACTAAAAGCCGGTCTTTGATTCGTGCTCTGGCGCCGCGGAACATAATGGAACATAATAGACTCCGCGAAAGGAATAGCTGCGGCGCGGTGGGCAGGCGGGGAAAAATTAGAGGAATCAAACAAGCGACTAATAAAGGCAAATGAAGGGTCATTTTGAAGAAGAACCTAAGTGCTGAGGGCTACCTATGGGCAGCACGCGGATCTTCGATAAAGCCGTACAAATGGACGTATTTATACTAAAAGGAAGTATGTGCATAGGGTTTGCGTAGAATATAGGTCATTTTAGCATAAAAGCGGACAAATGTGAAAAAGAGGCGAAACCTTGGGCCGTCAGTCACTGATTTGCGGTAATTGCCGGTTAAACGCGGGTGAGTTATCATTTTTTCTCGGCCGCGGCTAATTGCGGTCAAGTCGGAAACATTAGTTTTTGCGTTAGTTTCGTGATTTATTCGCTTTGAATTGAATTGTAGATAAAGAGCGACCGCTTTTATCACGAGCCGCGGGATCGTATCAAAAGAAAACGTGGTATGAACATTTCATTGAGCGAAGGATATTGTAGATGAAAGTGACATTTTTGTGATCTTGCGAGTGAAGCAAGTTTTACTGAAAAATTGTATGGATGCTTACACTGGAAAAAAAAGAAAAAAAGAAAAAAAAAAGAAAAAAAAACACATAGGATCAAGAGTCCAGACTCTTAAACATGGACAAGAAAAAGTACTCTTGATTCAATCAGATTTAAGCATAAATCAAGAACCAAGCCTCTTAATTTGAACGGACTTCCTCCTGATTGAATCAAGAGTCATTTTTCTTGTCAATGTTTTCAAGAGTCTAGACTTTAGATCCAATGTGTTTTTTTTTTTTTTCCAGTGTACACAAATGTGACGAAGAATGGAATTTCAGGTCCGAAAATCTTAAAATTGATTCCACGACATTCCAATAGTGTAAAAGTTACTCTTGGAAATAAGACGCGCGCTCAGATTCATTTTATGGTACCATCTCTTACCATCTCCTCGCCGGTGACCAAAGAGTTGAGTACTTAGTTTAGCAATCCGGACCTAATATGGAAACAATTAGTCAAGCAAACTGCTTAGCCTGACATTCATCGTGTATATCGCATGAGTTTATCCCGTCAAAAACTTTGATGCTGATTTCTCAACAAATTTTAACTAAACTTGAAAAAATTGTCGGAAATCTCGTGGAAAATTGTGCCTTCGCAAGCAATAGTATTTTTCATCGTGGGCGTCCACAAATGAACTTCGAACTCAATCAACAAGGCGAAAAAACCAGCTTCTCGTTAAAAATTTTCCATTTTCGATTCTTGCATCTCGCTCTTATCACTGTAGATCCTCGTTATCCGCGGATTCGCTTAACCGCGATTGCTTTTAAATGGAACGTCCTCGTCATCCAGTGGCGTGTTTTGCGATTTATCGATTGTTATGCCATTTAAACCTATGGAAAAGGATCGATAAACAGGGTGTTCGCAGCGAACACCTTCAAAATCGATTCTTTACCATAGGTTTAAGTGGCATATCAATCGATACATCGCAATTCACGCCACGCCACTGTCGTCATCCGCGACTATTACATCGCGCTTATGTCTTTTTTCAAGACTTTCATGTAGGTAGTTATGTACTGCTTAACGACACTTAATCGGACTTTTATGTTGAATTCCTGTTTTTTTCATGTGAGTACTTTCTAATCAATACATGTGTTTATTTTCAGATGGCAAATACGGTGCTTCTCGAGTCGCGATCCTTCAGACCGTTCAAATCCAGTGAGGAGTATCTATGGGCCATGAAAGAGGATTTGGCCGAATGGCTCAACGGTCTTTACCCAGAGTTGTACATGAATGTAAATAATTTTATGGACAGACTTGACACAGGCGTCGCTCTATGTCGGGTAAGTCACTTTTTCAGTCCTTTCTCTTTTGTCAAGGCAGTATGCAGAATGTGTATGGATGAAGGTTGATTCCAGCATGTTGGCAACACTGTTGATCCTCCATTTAAATCCATTGAATGTATCGATTCTAGGTGAGGTAGACAGTCCTACCTAGAATCGATTGTTTTGCATACATTTAAATAAGGAAAAAACAATGTTGCCAACTTTCCAGAATCGCCACTGTGCATGGAAGCTCGAGGGAGATCGTTGATTTTGTCCATCGAGCTGATTCTTATGTATACTCTGCGGTAGATTTTATACATATTATATTCCACGAGAAGAAATCAATTTTGAATCAAATGGATTTATCTAGTGCTCTAGTAAAGAGGTAAGGAATAATACGTCTCTTCTCCTGTGACGTAGTTGGGTAGTTTTGTTTTCCGTCAAATCCTGTTCGAGAAATATTCTGCCTATTCCAAGGAAGTTTTTCTTACGTGCCGACATTACTAGTCACTGCTTAAGGAGCAACGCATGTTAAACAGGCTTTTTTCAAAAGCTCTCACTATTTGTTAAAAATTATGTTTTCAGGAACTTTTCATAAGGTGAAAATGTTAGAAAACATTTGAACGTTAAAGTTATTAATAAAAATCCCAATTTATCTAGTGATTTTTAATATTTTTTAAGGAGATCTTTTAAGGAGTTTTTGACCCCTTAAACTCTATTTGAATATTACGGGATAAGGCTTTTTTGAAGCATTAATGTTAACAATTATCTTTAATATTTCATAATTATCCAGCATTAACTTTTCATACTTATATCATTGAATAAAAATCGGTCTATCATTGAATTAAAATCGCACAACCTTGATCGATAAATTGCATTAAGGGGCGATTGTATTGAACAAGCGCCCGGCTAGTAAGCCTCGAGACGGGCTAATTGTTAGAAAAGAAAAAAAGGAAAAAACATAAAATTGTCAGTTCGTTTGATCCAATTTGAAACGTTAACAAGCTTTATTTGTCTATCCAAATTCGTTTGAAGGCAATTCGACAGTGGACCAAATGACGTAATCGGAGATCGGCCGTTATAGTCGCTGCGCTCGGTCAAAGCTGCCCGCTAAGGAAAAACAACGTGTGAGTATTTAGTAGTTGTCAAATCTATTTGATAAATCACAAATTTATTCTGGAAGTTCAGTTTTTTTCCCCTCAATTTTTTAGAGATTGTCAATCGCAATGGAGATGTTGCATGTGTGAAGAATTAGCGATTTAACTGTTCATTCATACGTACAAGTTCGCGAGAAACACGATGGTGCCACTGGTTTTCTCTGAAATTAACTCCCAAGCTAAAAAAAAGCTCTTAAGTTAAGGCCAAAATGGAGGGGATATCCAACGCCATCCTGAGCGTCCACGTCTACCTCAAGACAAACTCTCCATGCAAAGATAGGGAGCGAATACATTGACAGGGTTGCAGTGTTTTCAATTTTAGAGTCCCCAAATAAAGTGGCAGCTCTGTCAATGTATTTGCTCCCTATCTTTGCATGGAGACTTTATCTTGAGGTAGACGTGGACTCTCAGGATGGCGTTGGATATCCCCTCCATTTTGGCCTCAACTTAAGAGCTTTTTTTAGCTTGGGAGTTAATTTCAGAGAAAACCAGTGGCACCATCGTGTTCCTCGCGAACTTTCACATGAGAATCCATGGTCAAATCGCAAATTCCTCACACATGCAACATCTCCATTTGATCTGAGGTACCTACAAATTTCGGTACAATACATTCATGGCTTTTCTCGAAAAATGAAAATTTTGTCTGATGGAATTTGGCAACACTTGAATATACATACGGCGTTTTTCCTTAGCTTGAGGTGCCTTATCGGGGCGGCTGAGCAACAGTTGCGTAGAGCACGCTAATGAGCGCGAGTACGCAGTTAATTACATTAACACTCGACCACGCGCAAAACGGACCCACTTTGTAAAAAACAACGCGTCCGTAAGAGTATATCCTTGCAGTTACGCGGTTTTTGAGCGGGACGACGGAGATCCACTTGAGGGGTTTCCTAAGTGGAGACTTTATCCCTCAAAGAACACCGTCATCGTCATTTTGTGTCGGCGGCCCCTTGCACTTACGTACTCCTTGCTTTAGGCTGTTGGTTCTGCCGCACTGCAGCTTAAGCACGTACGAATCGGACTACATTTTGCCATGAGGAACTATTATTTCTGGCTCATTGATAGAAGTACCTATCTGCAAGGAAAAATCAAAGCGGGAAAGGAAAGGAAGAGCGGGAAAAGGAAGAAGGAAGGGAAGAAGTGGAAAAATGAGGAGAGAAAGAAATGAAAATAAGGGAAACATGAGAAATATTTTTTCTGGTTCATCAATAAAAGCACCTATCCGCAAGGAAAAATCAATATGGGAAATGAATAGGAAGAGAGGGAAGAGAAAGAAAGAGAGGAAGAGGAGGAAAAATGAGGAGAGAAAGAAAGGAAAAACGGGAAACATGAGTAAAAAAGAGGAAGAAGGAGAAGGGAAAAGAGGACAATGAAGCCGCTGTGTTACTGAAGAGAGCCGTAATGCTCAAATGTTCAAAATCGAGTCGCCTTCAAAATTAGCGACAGAAAGAGGAAGAGAGCTAAAATGTGGAAATCGACGAATACAAGAGTAAGAAGATGAAAAAAGCAAGGAAAGGAAAAAGGAGACGTAAAGGAGGAAAGTATAGAAGAGGAAACCCCTGTCTGCATATATGGGAACACTGTACTCATACGTTAGTACACAGTACTGTATACGTTATTCCTCAAATGATCCTAAAGTAATATTAGTTCCTAATTGCAGAATGTAGTCTAATCGTTCGTTTCCTGTGCGATTGTTCGCCTCGTGAGGTAAATGTATTTTCGCACGGATTTTCGCGGTGACTCACCCGCTGGACGAAAAGTTTCCGGGTCTGCCCTCGCGGAGGCCGACGAACTTCCTATGGGAGGTTCCACGGTTTGTCGGAAGTCGAGAGGTTATGGCTGTGTGCTCCTAACGGGGTTGACACGAAGATGATTTTATGACGAGGGAACGCAGTGCTGCCATTTTAGTTTACTGAGGATTCCGATGTTTTCCAGATTTTCTCCCGAAATTAATTCCGATTCCCGAAAGTTCCGAGAAAAATTCTAATTTTTTTCAAAAGTTCCGGGAAAAAAGTTCCAAATACGCCCAGATTTAGTTCCAAAGGTCGTCAAATATGACCAAAAATCAGCAAATTTGATCAAATAATCGTTCGAACTGACCCAAAAATATCCCGAAATTCTGAAAATCTCGAAAATTGCTGGACATTCCGGGAATTTTGAAGATTCCGAGAAAATTTCCAAGAGATTACAAAAGTTTTGAAATTCAGAATCGATTCCGAAAAAAGTTCCGAGAGATTACAAAAGTCTTGAAATTCAGAATCGATTCCAAAAAATGGCAGCACCGAGGAGCGTCCGCGGAAACAAGGACGGCGGTTATGCTACCACACCAACAATAAAAGTTCGGTGCTATGAACCGTAAGCACGATGTTCTACATCGGCCACACCGGGGCCCTATCCGGTTCTTACGACCGTACTCTCGGTTCCAGAAACTGTATCCACAGATCGTGAAAACCGAGCGTTTTTTAGTTGGGCAACGTCTGAAAGCTTAGGGCCGTTTGTAAGATCTCTTGTCAACCTCTGGTCACCAAACCAGTAGTCAGACTCTGACCAGCATTCAATCTGCTGATCAGCCTAACTATTGGTTTACGAGAGAGGACAAAGGCTGACCGGGACTTGACCTGAAGAAAACCGGGAGTCATACTCACCTACACCTCTGGTCAGCTCAAATCACCAGTTTGACGAGCACCTGACCAGAGGTTTTACAATCTGCCCTTATACGGCGCTTTTCCTTAGCACAGCAATGTGTACCATTGGTTTCCATGTGAACATAAGTGTTTTCACGGATAAGCCAAAAATTGTATTTCCAATTAAAATTAAGTTCTTTTAAATGGGAAATCTCCACTCTTGCAGAGCCGCAACGTACTTCGCCTCTCATCCCGGTCCGAAATGAAGTTGTAGAGAATTATCGAGTTTGACGTGGAGCAAGTTGCAAGTTGTTAGCGCTGGGACGGGGGGCTTGTGGGTCAGCTGAACGGAATAGGCCGTCGAGCGAAGTCTGAAGTGGTGCATAATCGACTGAAGCTCGGAGTCGGGAGTTGGGCGGAGGGCGGAAGCAGGGAAGAACTAGCGCAAAGCCTCGCTCAGCGCTCATGAACAGTCAAATCCTTTAATTGAATCACGGCGATGCCAGCTCGTCCGTGACATAGTGACACAGTCCCAGCAACCCGACCGGCTAGCAAATCGGGAAACATCGGCTAACCGGCCGATTTTCACGGGCGGGTTGATCGCTGAAATCGATAGACAAAGAGATAGACAAAGCAGACAGGGAGTATGAAGCTCATAGACTAAGGGAGAAAATGATGGACAAGCTATCGGGTTTCACGTGGATAGCCAATAGTTAGTCTATTACCTACCTCCTTTGTCCATTGCAATGATCCGCACCCACCAGGATTCGTCCGTATCCCTTATGTCTTCTTTTGTCTATCAATTTCAATAATCGGCCTGTAGGACTAAAAATGAAAGATCAAGTCCATGCTGAAAACCAACGTTTTCTAAAAGGCAAACTCCAAAGGAGGAAAAAGCCTGAAATCTACTCTTTACCGCGCAATTTGCGCAGTTTGTTACGCCCATTTTCAATTTTTAAATTTTTAGCGTCCCCAAATAGTTGTCTTTAGTCGCCGGTGACCAGGTCTGCACAGGAAGAGCCGCAAAGAATACTTGAACTAAATAAATAGATAATTTTGCAAAATTCCTCTTGTGTGCGATTTCAATCGTTTTCAAGCGTTTATTTCCTCATTGTCTCCTCTTTCCATAAAGACAAAAGTTTCAAATCTATTGAAATCGTAAGCGAGGAAAGGTTGTATATATGTATAACAGTTCGTCAGATTTCTTGTGTTTTAAAATCAGGTTTTCTTGTGTCTCTCTGTGGGCATACTTCATTATCGGCCACTCAATAAAACAGCACGCTCATGTAGGAACTTCAGGAAAGCATGTTACAGACTATGCCAAATTTCCACCAGGGAATAGAATTCCGAATTGTTTGATATGCCAATCGTGATTTTTGTGCGATTTTGCCTACAGAAAGTTTATTCTTTTGGCTTTAGGTACCTCTTGCATGCAAGAGACGCATTTGCATTGAATTTATAAGCAAATCTAATTTTGTAATCAGCTTTTGCGCGAAAAATCTGAAAAGAACGATTTCCAATTCAGTAAAAGCCGTTGAAGATTCATTCCTGAGACGGTAAAACGAACCAAAATACCAGCTCAGACATTGAGCGGAGAAGGAGGATCTAGAGGCAATAATCTATTAACGGGACCGAAAAACCCGCAGATCTTGAGTACCAGCCCATTAGCCGGGTCCAGAAACGAATGTCGTTAAAATGATGGAAACGGATCTGTTGTCTCCGTTTTTTCGGGCTGATGCGGGTCAAAATACGCGGCAGATTAGAGTGCACCGATACCGATAATAAGTAGGCCATGCTGGTAATAAACGCAGAGTAGATCAAATAAAATTGTAAGCAGAGGCGTGGCGTAGATGAACCGCTTATTCTTAAAAGGGTCCAAGCGAAAGAACTTCATGAGCGCAGGAGGGCGAGAAGATAAAAAGGATCAGGCCTCGAAAGTGCTCGTCACTTAAGCCCTTTAAGAAATATACACGGTTCAAATGTAAATAGAAGGATACTGAGAGAGATAGCCAGTGGAGGTATGAGGTGTGTTTTATAGACCATGGTGAAATGCGTCTGGGTGAAATTAAGAAAGAAATATTCAGAGTTTACTACTTCCGTGTGACAACTTACTGAGAGAGGAGCAATAGTAAATAAATACACGAAATTGAGATATTGGCACTCCTAGTTAGAGGCGTTTGTTAGAAACAGTAAGGCACAAAAAAAGTCCTAAATTGGATTAAGCAATGACGGTCCGATGGTCTGCGGTTTAATAAATGTAAGTTTGAGAAAAAGCCTCTACGCGCCAAAATCAGCCATCTCCCGAGCTTGAAATTATTATCGGATAAAAGTGCAATTTAACGCCCTATTGCCACAAACTGAACTACTTAGACCGTTCGCACTTTATTATTCGTGATACTGAAGAGTATTGTAGAGTTTCCGAAATTCTTTCTGCTGTCTACCTCATAGAAGTTCAGAATTCAAAAGTTCAGAACAAAAATCAGGTTCGCTCAATCATCCCTTGTGACGAAAGAATTGAGCAATTGGGTTAGCAATCGTAGCCAAATTCGCAAAAACTCGCCTTATTATAAGTGCTCACACAAACATTCATCTGCAATCACGAGGCAACATTTTGTTAATTCACTGTTCAATATGTTACTCACCCAACCACATTGCTTGGAATGTTAATGCAGGGCCTTTAAATTATCCTGTCTCTCTTCTTAATGACAACGCCTGAATGCAACTATTCGTGCTCAAGGGATGTCCGAGTTGCATACTCGAAAAATTGAAGATCATTTTTGTTTGTCGCCCATGACAATGTTCATCATTTACCATCATAACGCGAAATAGCGTTGACCCCCGCATTAAACCCTCGCCCTTTTGGGTCCTGAAAGCTCCGACACCTAACCTTAAAATCACCGATATGTCCCCACTCTCCCCAAACAGGTCTTCGAGGATCGGCCAACCTATAGTCTCGATTATCGTTGGATTAAAGTCGAGCTTGCTAAGTGTCGGCAACAAGGCGGTGGCGGCGGGCGCCCTGCTGGATGGTGGCGTGTGTGATTGAGGCTGTGAACTGTGCACAACATGCCTATTTACGGAATGATATCCTTGTCATAAGCGCGGCGTGACCGTAGACGCAGACGCAGGCGCATGGGCCCGTTCCGATGCCATCGGGTGCCGGCCCCGGCTCCCTGCTTCGACTCGGGATGACATTGAGTCTGCTCCTTGTCTCCCGGCGACACATCCTTAAACTTGACAGTTGCTCTCACACCCGCGACCCCGGCCGCCCGGCCTCTCTCCCGCGTTGCCGCCCCTCGCGCACTCGCATCGTACGCCCGCAGTGCTCCCATTTCATGTCCGTCAAAGTTTCCGGGATTCGGAACTTTTTTGTTCCAATGTCTTCCACTCCATGACCGCCTAAAGCTCCGGTATTCCTTTTCATTGGCGGATCCAGCAATTTTGCAACACCGGATTTCCTCCATTTGAACCTATGGAAATGTATCGGTTCTTGGAGGGGCCAGGTGCTCTGGCAAGAATCGATTGTTTAGCATAGGTTTAAATGGAGGAATTCGGTGTTGCCAAATTGCTGGATCCGCCTCTGTTCCTTTTGGATTTTGTCTAAAGTTTCGAGAAAGCTCCGGAAAATGCAAAAATTCTGGAGCATTCCGGGAGTCTGGAAAGGTCCGGGAAAAATTCAGGAAAATCTCAAAATTTCCGGAATCTGAAACTAGTTCCGGGAAATAGGAGCACTGCAAAGCCCTTGGCACTCGAGTCTCTATATTTTCTAAGAGTGAAGACAATTCGAATCAAATTCTGATTGGTTCTTGTATTTTAGGCCTCCACAGTGTCACAAACGGGAATAAATATTACATTTTCACGAATCGCAAAGATTATAAACAAGGAACAAATGGAATGAGAGAGGGAACGGAGACGGGAATTCGGGAGATCAAAGATTACACGGAACGTCCGATTTGTGTAATCTTTATCCCAGTTTGTGGCATCCATAACCCGCCTTGTCTCAACTCTCTCTATAAAAGGACTCCAGTCGCACCTAACGCCTTTGGCACCAGTGACGCGACGTGCCGTGCTTTGCGGTGTATCGAGTAATCTGCCATTTAAACCGACAGGAAAAGGATCGATGGACAGGGTGTTGGAATGGGACACTTGGGACAGGGTTGTGTTGAATACCGCATCCTCTGAAAAATTTAGAAAGAGAAGGGTTCCAATTTGACAACGCTGGTTCACACCAGCATGTTGGTTCTAACAGGGCCATGACCCTCCCTCTTTCACTTCCTTGCTGGCTGAGTTTATTCTATCAGTGGCCTCCGTTGTCAACGAAAAAAGAGAAGGCAATACTTCCCGATCAGGAGATCGGAGCCAGAAAAGTATGAATATTTCATACGAGTTAATGAAAATGACTAGTGAAAAACTAAAATCATATGGAAAATACTTTGCCTGAAGCCTGATTCGAGTGGAGTCGGGACTACGATTAAACTTCACAAAACATTTAGTTAAACTTAACTGTTGGGAACTGGGATTGCCTCCTTTTTATCTTTTTTTCTCTTACGCTTATTCTTTTTCATCTTCTTCATCGTGTTCATCTTATTCTTTCTTCCACTTTTAAACTCATACTATTTCTGATCGATGAGAACAGATCATACTTTTTGCTGTCAGAAATTTTTGATTGATTCGTTCGCAGCTCAATCCCGCTATGCTGAGAAAAAACGCCGCGTCAATACTGGAATGACGCCAGATTTCTTGGATAGAATGTTTCATTTCGAGATGATTTCTGACTATTTTCCTTTGTATGTTGGGGCAGATTAAATTAATTTGCGTTAAATTAATTTGCGCGTACAATAATTTGGAAAACACTAATGGTATAAATTCACAAGTTTTTCGAAAGAAACCTGGTAATGATCGAATGTTCATACGGTACTCTTCCTCAGCACGGCAGTGTTCATCGGTGTTAAAACAAATTATCAGTTTCGGCTTGGTACCTGGGGCAATGCACATCTTGCGAGAATGATTTTCCTTCAAAAACGGACGTATGCAAAAACACTTCCGCTACGTTAATATAGTTGCCTATGGTATTTTTTGCAGCTCTACTTACTTGAAGTCATTTACAGTCGCAACATATTGTATTCCCGAGCAATAAAAGTAAAGATTTTTGGGGAATTTATGGGGCATGTCAGATTTATTGGCTCAAACTCGTTAAAAAAACTATGTACAAAATTAACCTTGTTGACTAGGTGTGACCTTATTCACGGAACGATCATAGCCGCCGAGGAATTTTCCGCAAAGTTTAGAAAGGTCCGTTGTTTCTAAAATGAGCCAAAAATAGTGGATCTTTACTGCAAAAAGTCCAAATTAAGCTTAAAAGTACGAGTGGACAAGCTTATATATTTCAGAAAATAGCCGTTGCGGAATTATTTTTAGAAAACGTACGGGAGTCTGTTATAATCATTACTGTGAGCTTTCTGATGCCCTAAATTTATATTATTGTCGTAGTTTGTTCCACCGATCTGCGAGGCCGATTTCCACGATTTTTGTGACTATCGACAGCCGATAGTCCGTAAATGAGCCTTCCCAATTTGAATTATCCCACGGAAGCCCATCAAGCCCATTCAACCAATAGGCGTGCTTCATACTCCGTATGTCTGCTTTGTCTATTGCTTTGCCTATCGAATTCAATAATCAGCCCGCTGGGCGCTAGTTCATTCGCTAGATAAATGAGTTAAACAATCGTAGTGTGACATGGGAAGTCTGATGCCTCAATCAAGAGCAGACTAAGCAGTGATGAAGAGCTAGGCAAACATACCGTGAAAAAAAATCATGGAACAAGAATGAAACGGTCTATTTTTCAGCTGGCCGTACGTAAAAAATACTCGGCATCAATATTGTCATGCAGATGCGCTCCATAAAGCGAAAAAAACCCAGTTATTGAAGACTCGCTTTCAAGCCGATGAAATATGAGACCTCGTTTTTTACTTTCGATGACCAGCCTATGAGTCAATCAGTGGCTTGGCTCGCTTTACGATATATCGATTGATCTGCCATTTAACTCTATGGAAAAGGATCGATAAACAGGGTGTTCGCAGCGGACGCCTTATTAATCGATTCTTTACCTTAGTTACAAATGAGGATGTGTCGATAATCGATCATTTACGCCACGCCATTGGACGAAACTAGGCTTAAAGCACGTAAATACACTTCAATATGGGCCTGGGTAACGTGATGAGCTTTAGCGCGGTCGGAAGCTCATACCGACCTGCACTTAGGAGGCCATTTATTTTAAAACAACAAACATGCAATATATTTTAAACGGGACATCCGTCGTTTATGCATCACCGGTCCAGTACGCCGCCGTCCAATTCCAGTAGTCACCGGGGAATACAAATGACCATCGCACGTGTGAATAACGTTACCGCGCCGTGCAGTAACCGCGCATCTATACGCGGGGTTCAATCTGCAGTTGCGTGGTTTTCGCTTACGAGGGCTCGACGCGGGCGCTAAACGCCCTTC
>NW_017548900.1:480766-499884 GCF_001854935.1 Bemisia tabaci | reverse complement strand
AGGAGGACCTTTGATGTGTCCCTTGCGCCTTCGGCGATGCATGTTCGAATGCATTGTGTGACGGTGTAGAGAAAATGCGAATCGGAGATAGTTACAAGCAGGAATTTACATGTCGCAGGCGATGGGTCAGTTTCGCTGGTCATAGAATCGTGTTTTTATGCTTAATTCTTGTAGATCAGCTAAAAATAATAAGATCTGTGCTAACAGCAACTTCCTACGTTCAATATCAACCGAGATATTGCGCTTTGAAAAATTCGGTTTATGCACGGAGATACAGACTTCATGCATGGGATCCGAAGTTGAGGTCATATGGATCTCTGAAGTTTTCGGATCTCGCATCCGAAAACTTGAGGTTCAGCTGCCGAAGTTCGGGTCAGACATCTGAAGTACTTTGGCACATACCGAAGGGTTCGGGTCACACATCTGAAGTATCCGGCACATACCTAAGTTCTTCAGATGTCTGACCCGAACTTCGGCAGCTGAACCTCAAGTTTTCGGATGCGAGATCCGAAAACTTCAGAGATCCATATGACCTCAACTTCAGGTCCCATGCACGAAGTTTTTTTCTCCGTGTGATGTCATCCACCGCGGTAGTGACACCCTTTGTTTCCTCCACCTTGCTTTCATTCACGCTGCTCCTTTTTTCAGACATTGTAGATCAAATTACAATCAAAATTCTCTGGGGAATCAGAGGAAAATTTTCACACATTTTTCAGAAAATTCGTAATTTATCAAAGGAAATTTGGCACCGTCTGAAGGTTCGTATGGCGTTCTTTCTTGTAGCACGGCAGCTTTCGCGTGGTCTAGACGAAACCAAAAATCGCGAGTCGCGAATTTTGCCCCCCCCCCCCCCTTAAAATCATTGTGAGCTCGTCACAGTTGCTGGAGCCGCCTTGCCGGGCCGCGCGCTGCAGCCTAGCCGGGTCCATTGTCGTCACATCATCAGCGACCATTCGTCGCTTCAATTAAGTTTTTAGCGCGTGTCGCAAAGATTTTTTCCTGCCCGCACCTCAAGGACGAGCTCATTAATGCATGCATAATTCATGCTTATGACCGCCGGTGTTTGCTCACCGAGCACAATGCACGTAGCTCTGTCTCTCTCCATCCAGTTCGCTCTCCGTATCCAGAGCTCTCTCCCTCTCGCTCTTTCACCGGGCAATTCAGGTTGGCACAAATTAATCGCGAGTGCGAGAAAGGGCCCGGAGGAGTGTGACAGGAAAAATAAGACAACAATAGAGCACTAAAGAAAGAATCAGGAACTGCGTATCCTTTTGACGGACAGGATGACCGCCCTAGTGTCTGAAACACAAATGTTTCCTCTTCTTCTTCTTCTTCTCTTTTGTTTTTCTTTTAGGTTTCCTTTTTTGCGTAGTCCATGGATGCAGAAAGTTCTTGTACCTTTCCTATTTTTCAAATTGGCCTTCCCGTTTAATAAACCCTGTTTTCCTCAGGAATTTCGAAAATAAGACTTTTACATGACTTCGCAGGTGTAAATGTTCGCAATTTTGTGAGAAACACGCGATTTTTTCATCAATTCTTACGTGAAACAAATGATTTTTACCGCAACTTTGCTAGTATAAAAAAGCAACTTTACCGGCTTTTCCATTTAAAAACATCGTCTTCGAGGTTTGTCTATAGTGTACTGTCTATAGCTTTGTCTGTCAATTTCAATAATCAGCCTACAGGAGAGTAAATTTGGCCAAGTTGGATTGAAAATTCAATTCGAGTTTTTAAATTTGAATTTCGAGAGATATCAACAAGAGAATTTACGACGGTACAGTGAGAAGTATTCTAACATAGAAATGTGACGTTCGATGGGTGAAAAAATGGACACACTAATTCAACAGCCAACAGTCACATTGTAATTAAATAATTTTTTTATTTCGCCCCTTGGGTAAACTCGGCCTAAAATCAGAGACAATTTATGTATTTTAGAGACGAATAGATAACCATTCGTGCTTCCCGGTATATTTGTTGCCTATGCGTCAAAATTGAAGGCGAACTTCGATTGGAGGACATCTGATAATAAGTTTGCGATTGGTTTGTCGATTTAGAAAGTTTGCAGAGCGAGTATGATGGAAAGTTTTTGAAAAGAAAACTTTTTGCACTCTCCTGTATTTTGTTGTCTTGTTGTAAACTCGGTCTAAAATCAGAAACAGTATATATGTTTTAGAGAAAAATAGATAACTATTCGCGCTTCTTGGTATGTTTGTTGCCTATGCGTCGAAATTGAAGGCGAACCACAATTGGAAGACATATGTCTGCTTCATCTATTGTCTATATAGCTTTGTCTATCAATTCCAATAATCAGCCAGCTGTAAATGTTGCCTCCGCGGGTAACATTTACGGGTGTTACGCGTCATTTTCTGAGTAGAAGCAGAATCGGCGCCTCAAATCGACAGAACTAATGGGGCCGTTCCTTCGGGGCTATCGGAAGCGCCTCATTTTACGATGGAGATTTTATCCCGGGCATGTGACGAAATAAACAAAGCGAAAACAACTTTCTAAAAAAAAAGTAAGGCACGGAACAAGGCGTTTTTGTGCGTGCGCTAACGGGACGCGCCGCTGCGTGGCGTTTGACAGGCAGAAAACAAGGACCTAGATGGGATACAAGACTTTTATGGGCCAAGAAACGATATAAAGTAGCGCTCAATCGCCGCGGACCTACAAGCTGACGATGGGATAGAGCCTTGACAATCGCCAACAGCTGCGCCAAATCGTCCGCAAAACAGTCCACTACACCCCTAATACTGCTTCACTACCGAAGAGAGTAGTAAGTGCAAAAATGCAGCTTTGAGAAAACGGTCTCGGAAGCTTTTGACCGGAAAATTTTATCGAAAGCCTCCGTTCTTTTTCAAATTGCCACTAATCGTCCGAAAGACTCCTAGAAATCGTTTGGATTATTAAAAATCGACTGATTCTATTTCAATCACATAAAAAGGATATTTTTCATTTTTATGTTAGGATAGTGTAGGCAAGACAGCCGTAAGTGCTGACTTCTACATGCTTTCGTGGTTGCGTTTTGGACGGACAACATGTTCAAGTTAGAAATTGGCAGGAGAGGACTGCGCTTTACTTGAAAGCACTGTTTTCATTGGCTCTCTGGAGGAATATGTCACTTACTGCTGTTTTGTCTGAAACCGTGTCGTTTTGTGTGCACTTACGGCTTTCACATATGTCTAGTTTTCACGAAAACCAGATGAATTTTGCTGTTTTACCTATTTCAATGATTTCATCTAAAAGAGATCAGATAAATTTTGAAGGAAACTCGAATTTGAAAATTTAACACTTACTGCTCTCCTCGCTACCAAGGCAGTAATAGTCAGATATACTAAATTTGATTCCACAGTGTAAAACTTCATCGATTTTTCAGGGGCTGAAAATTTATTGCAACCCGCAATAAATATTTGAGGATTCAATAAGACATTTTGAAATACTCCTGATATCTTTTTTCAAATTCTCTAAATTCTGCACCAAATCGGAAGCTACACCCTCAATAGTCGGACACGCTAAACACTGGAAAAAAAACTGCTTGGATCTAGAATCCAAACTCTTGAAAACAATGACAAGAAAAAATACTCTTGATCCAATCGGATTTTCACTTGAATCAAAAGGAAATCCGCTTAATTTAAGAGGCTGGGTTCTTGATTTAAGCAAAAATCCGATTGAATCAAGAGTATTTTTCCTTGCCATTGTTTTCAATAGTCTGGACTCTAGATCCAAGCGGTTTTTTTTTTCTAGTGAATTTAATTCCACAGAGTAAAATTAAATCAATTTTTTCAAATTTTTAAACAATTGCTTCCCTCCTAAACCGCGATTTTTCCTCTCGAAATCCGGCAATGCTCAGCGAAACCGGTCGCAAAGAGGACGAGTCTCGCTGTCAACTTAGCATTTACACAGCTCCCCGTCCCCGGTGGAAATGCTATTAAAATAAAGATGCGTGCGAAACTGACGTTGCAGTCTTTAACTACCTGTCGAGGAAAAGCAAATAGCCATACTCGGAGTCTCGGGTGCTCATGAAAATATGCACTGCCCGCTCTGCAAATAAGACGTATTGCAAACAAAACCCCTATGTCTATTGGAGATTTTAGCTCTTTGCCCTGTGGTTCGCGTTCGATTGTCGATTCGTCATTAAACGACCTTAACCCTGTTGCCACTCGTCAAAATGACGTCAAAATGGAAGCTCAAAGTGAATCGATAAATACGATCTGTTCGCGATGGTTGATCAAAAAAGAGTCGCGCCGGTCTATTTTGAGTCTCAACACTCATCAATCGCATCAAGTTCCGACTTTGAGCCACTTATCATTGAAATCGATTTACTTTGAGCTTCCGTTCTGACGCCATTTTTACGAGTGGAGGCAGCGCTCTTGATCGGAAGATTCCTATCTTAGCCATGCGATTTATCGATTTACGTCATTCGAGAATGATTCAATAAGCCAGCCGCTCAGCAACAACGATGTATCTTATGTAAATCCACTATGTCTGTCTGATATTTTTGCTCTTTTCCCTGCGGTTCGATCGTTTTTTCGTTATTAAACGACCTTCATAGATAGATTCATATCTTATCCATGCGATTTATCGATTTGTGTCATTCGATAATGATTCGATAATCCAGGTGCTCAGCAAAAACGACGTATTTTATGTGAGAGCCACTGTGTCTATTGGAGATTTTCGCTCTTTGCCCCCGCGGTTCGATTGTTTTTTCGTTATCAAACGACCTTCATCGATAGATTCCTATCTTAGCCATGCGATTCATCGATTTACGTCATTCGAAAAAGATTCAATTATCCAGGCGCTCAGCAGCAACGACATGTCTTTCGAAAAAACCGCCATGTCTGTCTGAGGTTTTTGCTTAACATGCGGGTTGCATACGAGCGTGTTTGCGCCGTGTGCAATTGCAGGCGAGTAACCTGTTTACAAGCATTTCAGACGTGAGCGATAATGAACGATCAACATCTTTAATATCTCGTGTCAACTCCTCCGTCGCGCGTTTGTCTGGCTAAGGAGTTTGCACCCGTGAATGATCGATTGTCGATATTTCCCCATTTGAAGCTGTGTTAAAGAATCGATAAGTAAGGTTTTCGTTGCGAACACCCTATTTATCAATTTTTTTGCATGGGTTTGAATGACAGATCAATCGATATATCGCAAAACACGCCTCGCTACTGTTAGTAATTTACGAGGAGCAATATCTTCCTCACGGTTTGAAATCGGTTGTCATCTTACAACGGAAGGCATTCGTTTGAGGAACGATTCATTTTGATCTTAAAGAAAAACATTTTCAAGATATAATTAAAACATGTTTTAAGAACAAAAAAAGAATTGAAGAGAACAGCCTCGGCATTCTAATAATTACTGTAGAAATTTAAAAAAATGTTAAACAGATGTTTTTTTGACATCTGAGGGGAGATAAAAAATAATAGAGGATTTTCGGACTCAGAGACATCAATACATCAGGCAAAATCTATGTTGTACCTGAAATAAATTGTATCTACATTTCCAAGGGGTAAGTTGCAAAAACACCGAGAATGCCCATTTTCCGAGAAAATTTTACTCCACCGGAAAATGGGAGGGTGATGGAGAAAAATCTAGATCATTTTTTAATTTAGCGCATCAAAATCCAGGAGGATCATCTTATCTCGTCTTAAGGTCATTTGGACTGCATTTTGCAATTTGGAACTATAAATTCTGGCTCATCTGAAAAAACACTCATGTGCATTCATAGGGAAACTAATGGCACATACGTTGTTTTTAAACCGGGCGAGAATTTATGGTTCCAAATTGCAAAATGCAGTCCATTTTGTGATTTTATTTAGTTTTTTTTTCACTATATTATTGGAATCATACTCGATGGCGGAATTCCTCTCGCAATCCAGGCTCATCAATAAGCATACCCGCCGTTTGTGCAGCGTGTCGGACAGTCCACGTGACGTCCGTGACAACACGATCATGAACGGGAACAGGCGTCTCCCGGCTCCGATCATGCCCGAGTCCCGAGTGAGACGTTACGCCGCGCCGGCCGTGGACGTGGACGTCATTGCGTCACAACGTTACGTCGCGTGTCCCGCCGTGACGCAACGCTAAAATAATCCGACGAAAAATGCATAAAGATGCATTGGACGTATTTCTCCCGAACGGAACTATCCGCACCGAGACATGAGCCCTGAGACCCGTAAGAATACATGCGTAACAGGGCTCACGTCATAATGCACTTAGTTCCGTTTGGCAGAGATACGTGCCATTGTCAAACCCGACGGGAGCGGCCATTACAGGCGACCGCGTTCGGCGGAAGTCGCTTCGGGAATTTTCGCCTGCCCGCGCAACTCTAGCGGGGACTCCGGGCGCTTACGTCGTTTTCGCCGAGCATTGTTCACGTGAACTCCCGCGGATCGACTTATGAAGTCTGTGACCCCTCCGTGGAGTCATATCGACGACCTCCCCCCTCCTCCTCCCTATACGAGGCACAATGGCGATTATGAATGCGAAATCCGACGCCAGCTTGCCAGGTGACTTTTGTAACTTTCGGTTTTTTCTTCGTTTTATTTGTTTGTGAAAGGGGCTTCAGTTCTGCGCAGCAGAGATCCGTAATCAAATCCTCGAGTTGGGAATCCCTAAATCTCTGTATTTGCTCAAATACCCTAAAAAAATCCCTAGATCTAGCAAAAAACTTATATTTTCACCGTATAATTATGGCGTTATCCGATACATCCACTGGTAAAAAAAATCTCTTGGACCAATGCCGCGGTGCATTGACTTAAGAGTGCAGTTTCTTGTCGCCGGATTTAAGAGTCTTGAACTCTTGTTTCAAGCGGATTTTGCATTGATTCAAGCGGATTTTGCATTGATTCAAGCGAATTTTGCATTGAAACAAGAGTCCAGACTCTTAAATCCGGCGACAAGAAACTGCACTCTTGAACCAAGAGGTTTTTTTTAACAGTGATCAACTTGCAGTATTAATGTATTATCACAGTATCATGCAGAAGTTTCTCACTTTAAAATCTATTTGTACACCGTTTCCTATATCAGAAAAAAATTACAAAAAATACTGCGAAATTAACTCTTTAAGCACTCTCAAATGAAGCGATAAAAAATGTGCGTGCAAATTCTCAAACATGATGTTGAGAGCACCACCAAATGCACCATACAAGTTTATTGTTGATCCTCTCTTGTGGAGCAATTTTGGTCAATTGTGAGCATAAAGATTTTATAAATAGTTTGCCTTATGTCCAACCTAAAGTTTCCAACCAAAGGGCCCCAAGACGGAATTCCGTCAACTGGAGTTGCTGAAAAAGTTCTGTTGAGTAGGTACTAAACTTCATGGCAATATACTGGAAAAGTACTGATTTTTGGGCAGCGTGCTTTAGTAAACACCCTGGTAAAGTCTTTCATGAACGGCCTCTTTATAACAAATTTTTTCCAGAAAATCTGGCAACGGTGTCATAGCATCGAAAGTGGGTCCTCGGGAAAACTTACTGCGACGGCGCGGGATCATGTCGCTCATTCCCGGGGATTTTTTCACGACGACGCGACGCACAATGGAACGAGATAATAGAAAAGGTCGGACATGAAATTTTAGGAAAAAATTTCAAATTTTGATGTTTATTTTGTTACAAATTCAATTTCAAGGGGTGTTTTCGAAAGAAAAGTTCACGAAAAAAACCAATAAAGCCATTTTTGAACCTTTTTGTTGGATATTTTAAAAAATGTAAGCTTTCAAAGTCTCCAGATTTCGTCCGATTTTTCCCATCGATCCGGTCCAATGTGCGACGGGAGGAGCAAAGCGATGCAAAATATTCGGTCACGCTCGGGGCTCGAGACGGCGAAAAACACGGCTACCGGGCTTTTTATGAAGGCTGGAAACCGGGCAAAACCGCGCATCTGCACGGAGACCACGCGGTAGTTGCGCGGTTCTTGCCGAGGGCCGGAGTCATGTTCCCGGGAAATGACAGCGGCCCGGACCACCCGCGCCATCCATGACTCTGCCTCACGCTCCGCGAGCGAGCGGCCACCGTTTCCCGGTTTCCACCGTCGGGGCACCCGTAACGTAACGTAACGTAACGTAACGTCCTAGTGGAATAATGAAATTATGAAAGGCGGGGGTTATGCAAGCATTGATAGGTCTAGGGGATGCGCGGAGAAAAAACTCGGGTTTACATGGAACATGAAAGTTATTGACATTTATGGACAAAGAAGACCAAGAAACAATTGGATTGCATTTTGCAAAAAGGAACCACTAGCATTGCAATGATGCTAAGATTGTGCAACTTCTTTTGTCTTGCAGGAAAAACACGATTATCCATTCATAGTTTCTATTTTACTCGCTAAAAACTGTAAATTTAAGACAAAAATTACTATCTAAATTTCATAGTTTTTCACGATTTCCGCAATTTTATTGCAAAAGATGAAGTTGCACAATCTTAGCATCATTGCAATGCTAGTGGTTCCTTTTTGCAAAATGCAATCCAACTCATCGTCTCCCGGACGAAGGAATGTAACTCCATTCTTAGAATGCCAAATTAACTCAAACAATTAACTGAATCTAGAAAAACCAGTGCAATTTAGCATCATTGCAATGCTAGTGGTTCCTTTTTGCAAAATGCAATCCAATTCATCGTCTCCCGGACGAAGGAATGTAACTCAATTCTTAGAATGCCAAATTAACTCAAACAATTAACTAATTCTAGAAAAACCCGTGCAATTTTTATCTAAAGTTTGTCTAATTTTTGCATGAGATCTGAGAAAAATTCAGTGAAATTTTCAGTTGGAAATGCCCAAAATTCTCCTGACTACTATACAAATTGCGATTTTTCACCATGTATTTGTGTGCTTTGCTATAATGTCAATTTCCTTGGGCATAGTCAATTCCTTTTCTGAAAGTGTGCTTTGCATGTAAAGCCAGATTTTCATTCTCTAGAAGATAAAAAAAGCTCATTATTTTCATTTTCTTTCTGTTTCAGGTGAGTTTCCGTGCTTAATTTCGTAGCTTTCGAGCAAATTTTTCGTCTCTTGGTTCAGATTAAGAAAGTAAGTACATTTAAGATCGCATTATCGTACTAAATTTGTTGGTAGATTTGCACCTACCTAAGAGTTTGTCAAAATCATAGATTTTTTTTATTTTTCCAGTGGCATTGCAATCTTGTCAGGATCTATTTTCAAAATTATTTCGTTGAATTTTACTGGAGATTTTTTAAAAACTTCACTTTCATAGAGCGATGTTGAAGATGTCCTTAAACCTCCCCCAATCACAAGTTAGGGTCTCCTAAGGAAATGCGTTTTTTAAGAATGACTATAAATCTTCGCAACAGATATCTCCTACGTTTTGTATTATAGGAGAGGCCCTTCACTAGCGGATCCAGCAAATTGGCAACGCTGTTTTTTCCCTATTTAAACCTACGGAAATTTATCGATTCTTGTATGTGCCAGATGCTCCGACAAGAATCGATTATTTAACATAGGTTTAAATTGAGGAAATCTGCACTGAAAAAAAAGTAGCTTGGATCAAGCATGATGATTCTTGAATTTGCCGCCAAGGAATTTTTTTTTCTTGCTTTAAGCTGACTTTTTCTTGATACAAGAAAAATAATGCTTGGGTCAAGCAAGAAAGTAGCTTATATTAACCAGAAAAATTCTTAATTTAAGAAGAAAAACTTATTGGCGGCAAATTTAAGATTCTTTTTTTTCCAATGTGGTGTTGCCAAATTGCTGGATCCGCCTCTGGGCCCTATGCTTTGTAAGGATATGCAAAACTGGAGAGTGCACATACGAAGACGTAATTAAAGCTCACTAATTCTGGCAGAGAAAAGCCCTGTTAATTACGAGGAATGCTTGGAGGCAGGCTGGAGCCCACCTCGCGTTACATCATCGTCTTTCTTTGTACCATTGCCGATACCCGTGCCGAAGCTCTACGGCAGAATACTTACAGTGGGCCAATACGATAATGATAGGGCTGAACCTAAAGATTTTAACGCCATTAGGTAACTCGACATTACGCTAGGATTGATGATGGCTAACTTATACACCTTGTTGATATATCGAAACCAGAGTCATATTTAACTTCATGTCAAGTATAAGGTGGCAAAGTATATGGTAAGACAAATTAATAAAGAAAATCATATGTACAATAACGATAAAAAAAACCCATCTGGGTTGAGCTGTTTCGCCGTAATGTATGCTAGGAAGGGTACAGCGTATACAGCTATTTCATTCAGGACATGCTGAGCAAGAAATGAAATTGTTAAGAAAGATTCATTACAAATTACTGACATTTCTATTGGCAAACGTTTCGGCAAGATGCACTCATGCCTTCTTGAGTGTCGATCAACTTGTTTAATAATGAAAGTCATGCTTCAAAAGTCCGAGTGTACTTACTCAACAATATCTAAAAATTCTAAGGCAAGCATAAGCAATCCAGGTATTTACAAATATTCCATACGCATGCATGGCTGTACATTAAGCTTAAAGCTACAAAGTTGCAACTTTTAAAATAAATCTAAAAATACAGGAATAGAAAAGCAAGCACCGATATTCAAATGGAGTGGCCAGAGGTAACTTTATCAAAATATCAAGGTAAGGTGTTGTGATGTGCTTATCCGATGACTTGGACCAATCACAGCACTTGACCTTGACATTTTGATGGAATATTTTGATAGTGTGACACAGGCTTTAATCTGTTGGACCTACACTGAAAAAAAAAGTAGCTTGGATCAAGCATGATAAGTCTTCAATTTGCCGCCAAGAATTTTCTTTATCTTGCTTTAAGCTGACTTTTTCTTGATTCAAGAAAAATAACGCTTGTGTTAAGCAAAAAATTAGCTTATATTAACCAGCAAAATTCTTGATTTAAGAAGAAATACTTCTTGGCGGCAAATTTAAGATTCTTTTTTTTCCAGTGTACGTCACAAAAGCGTTACAAAGGGGGGGGGGAGGGTCGCCGTCAAAATTTCAGTATAAGTGCTTTACGTAACTGAGGGACGGCCACTTAGCCTCAAACCCAAACCCACCGTGCGGCGCGCAGCGACTGCACAAGTGCAGTCCGCGCGCACAATTACCGTAATGACAGCGCGTAATTAATCGGCCTTATTACGGGTTGTTTTATGTCTCGTTGAGCCGCGGCCCGGGATCCGTCCGCGGATTAAATCGAATTCGCGATTGAGTTATTGAGTGGTGGGCCCACGCTTCCTCGCGCCGGTGGGAGGGCCCTCCGCCCTGGGGGGCGGGGGGGGGGGGGGGGGGTTGAAGAGTCGAGGGCCCATGGGTTTGGGCGGCATCGTAAATTGCTCTCGCGGAGATCCCAGGTCCTGATAAATTAGCGAAATTAGCGAAACCGGACGCGGGGGATTATAAAAAGCGAATTTGTTAGGTGTCGTTGAGCCGTTTTTGAGGACGGATTCTAATTTTTCTCCGGGTGACCTTCAGGAGTATTGTAATTTTAATTGGTTAAGATCGATGCAAAAATAACGAGAGGGGGAAAAGCCGTAGGAGACATTCATTGAAAATCCAGCACGAAAACATTAAAAAATTGATGGACTTTTATGCCGACTGAAACATCAGGGGAAAATGGATTTTTCACCGTGTGGATTAAAGAGTTTGACTAATTCTCCCTTATTTTCGCTCGTTTTTTTGTAATAGTCTTTTATTTATTTATTTATTTATTTATTTTTTCAACAAATTCATCCAATCCAAGTAGAAGTAAAACCTTCTCCGCCTTTTCTGCAAAGAATATCTCAGTAGGTCGCCAAACCAAGAACGAATTTTGATTTGCGAATACATTTTTCCAAGTGTAAATGACGCGTTGAAGACGATCTGTTGTTAACCGGCAAAAATTCATCATTGAAACAAGTTCTATATTCTAACAAACGCGAGTGGTAAACAAAATGAGTTATCGATTTGACTGCCGTAGTACACACTTCCATAATTTTCCAGCCATTCCGGCCCGTTTGAAATTCCTTCGAATACTCGACGACAACCAATGAAAAATTCAACAGAAACTCGAAAGAAAAATTACTTAAATTGGTTACGCAACGCTTCGCTATACCCACGTAACGCTGGCAAAAAACCTCCTCCCATCCCTTGGATCGTTACGTAATTTAGGGACGCCCCTAAAAAGCACAAAGTTTCGTGACTCATCGATACGGAGACATGTCGAATGCATTGAAAATCGGCAACTTTCTGCGGGAAAGGAGCGTGTGGATGAAGTTGTCACGGCGGCGTTTACTTGGCCGAAAGTGGCAATGATGGTCGTTGGACGGCCGATTGGTTGTCCGTGGTTCTCTATTCTCGTTTGCGTCGCGTCGTTTGCGTTTCATTCATTTGCATCATTGCATGTCGCCTCTCCACCTTTTGTCACACGCGTTTAAGTCTCCGTCGCCGGCCCCGCGCATCGTTCAAACTCCGCCGACCCAATCACGATTTCCGACTCCGCGTTGCGGGTCACAAGATGCGGCGGTTGAAAAAAGCAGTTAGGAGACTTTTGCAGCTTTTTTAAAACGACTCATCGATCTGTAAAATTCGTTTGTTGCCCGCCAGGCGAGGGATACATCCAAGTCTCTAAATTACGTTACGCTAAATTTGCCGTTTTTTGACACAGCCAGCCCCCTGTAACGCTATCCGTGACGCTGTGCAGGATCCCCCTAAAAATCACGGACACGCTTGCCCGGAAACCCTCCCTCCCTTATTACGATAAAAAAATATTATCTCACATTTACTGAATGGATTGGCGTTTCTGGAAAAGTGAAAATGTTTTAGAGAATATAAAATAAAAATAGGATGAAAAATTAATGTCTATTAAAGACGACTGACACATTTTCTACAGAAACTCGAAAAAAATCACTTCCCATCATGTAACACTTTGCTCTATACCTTTCTGAGCCCCCTGTAACGCTGCGCAGCGCTGCAGTATCAAATTTCAGATTTTTTTGATGAGCCCGTCGTGATTTTTGTGAGAGTTTACCCACAGAAAGTACACATTAGGTTGTATCTTTTGATTGCAACAGATCCATTCTGATGAAATCCGTTCGATTGACGTCATGCATTTCGACGGTGAAACTACCAAACCACGTATCTCGGTTTGCGACGTCGCAGACTTCCTGTCATACTTTATTTTTTAAATGAAAAACTACTCAACGTCCAGTCTTGAAAATGTCTGTGATTTTTCCTCTTCGTGCGGAGAAAATTCTGTGAAAATTTCAAGGAATGATATTGATTTGGTCTACTTCAAAAAAATAAAATTCGAGCGTAGATTTTTAAACACCGCAAACGAGATACGTGGTTTGGTAGTTTCACCGTCGATTTGCTTCTCTTCTGCCAAACCTAAGTAGTTCCATGGAACAGTGCACAAGGTACGAATTTAAGCACTTTCTTACACGATGCTCAGCCAGAATTTCACGTGAAACACGATTTGTGCAACGAAAATTACTGAAATTAACTGCCAACGAAGATAGTATTGTTTTTATTTTACACTAGTAACGTGACATTTGAATTGCCCGGTCATAAGGATCAACTTGTGGTAAAGAATCGATTATAAAGGTGTTCTCTGCGAACACCCCGCATGTTTATCTATCCTTTTCCGTTGGTATAAATGACAGATCAATCGATTTCTCGCAAAGCCACTGTCTCTACCTCAAGAGAAGTAGCTGACCCATTGCGGGTGACGAATACATGCATAGTATTCGACGTCTCTTTCTTCACCTTCCATTTTATTCAGACGTGAACTCACATTCTCCTCAGCCCTGCAGCATTGCATTACACCATGACAAGACATCTTCTTCAACACGACACCAAACGCTCCCTATACTAGCTGCTGCCGAATCTTTGCGAAAAAGCTCTTTCCAGTCTGCCACGGTATCGACTCCGGTAACTCCGAGTCGCCATGTTGAATACTGTGTAGCATCTTAGTGCGCAAGGGGTTAGACGGAACGACCTTTCTCAGGACATGTTCACTCGTTTCGTATCGTTATTGGAGCAAGAATCTTAGAAAAACGCATATTTCTTACGCAGATTGTGAAGTAAGGATGGCATTTAAGACTTTTCCGATGCGCTCATCGTGATTTTGAATCAATGTTCTCTAAGTAATAACCCCTTTTTTTGGCTCTATCATTTGAGTCTCTAACAAGTTTACTGGATCTTGTCCTTTCTTTCTACTTCACTGAAAAAAACTCCGGCCGGGGAAGCCGTACTTACGGGCTATATAGACACTGAAAAAAAACTCCGGCCGTGGGAGCGGCAATTACGGGCTATATAGACGTACCGTCCGTTCCGGGCTCAAAGGCCGAAAATTCCGGCTGCTGGAGGCGTAGCTTCGATTGCTCCGGGTTCAAAGGCCGAAGCTACGGCTCCAGCAGCCGGAATTTCCGGCCTTTGAGCCCGGAACGGACGGTATGTCTATATAGCCCGTTATTGCGGCTCCCACGGCCGGAGTTTTTTTTCAGTGGACATACCGTCCGCGTTCCGGGCCCAGAGGCCGAAAGTTCCAGGCGTAGCACGCGCAGCAATCGGAGCTCCGGCTCCAGCACCCGGAACTTTCGGCCTCTGAGCCCGGAACGGACGGTATGTCTCTGCAGCCCGTGACTTTTTTTTCAGTGTTCATTGCGGGCGAGCCGAAGAAGAATATTCCTCGAAAAATCGATCGCTCAGTGTGGCAACAATGTTGCCGATGGTAGTAATTGCAGTTGTCGCAATTGCCGGGTCCGGGACGGGATCGTTGACGGGGNGGGGGGGGGGGGGGGGGGGGGGCTTTTGGCCGGGAACGGGACAAGTGTCAAACTGACGCGGTCGGTAGCTCACCGGGAACCGGACGAACGGAGGGAGGCCGCCCCGCGCCGCGATTTGACGGACGACATTACACACGACTTGATAGCCGAACAAACGACCAAACTCCAAAGAGCCCGCCAACAGTGTTGCAATATACTGCCGTGATAGCGAAGAGAGCCGTAAGCGCAAAAATGAAGTTCTGAGAAAATGGGCCTAGAAGCTTCTGAGTGGAACATTTTATTAAAAGAAGCCTCCGTTCTTCGTCAAATCGCAACCAATCATTCGATAGACTCTTAGAAATCATTTGGGGGATTGAGACTTGACCGATTTTATTTTAAAGTACATAAAAAAGGTAAAATTCAGTTTCATGTTAGGTTAGTAATTGGCAAGATAGCCGTAAGTGCTATCTTTTGCGTGCTTTCGTGGTAGCGTGTTGGACACACAACAAACACATTTTCAGGTTAGAGATCGGCAGATGGCGAAAGAAATCGCCGCCATGGGCCGCGGCCCATGGCGGCAAAATTTAGCGGGCGGCAAATTTTGCAATCTTTTTTAATGTAGGTATCAAAAAAAGAGAGAAAAAAATCGGATTCAGAAAATAAATTAAAAACGAGAAAAGGCGACAAAATCTCTAATTTCCTGAGAGTAAAAGAGTAGTAATTTCTAATTTTGTCGTCTTTCGGTGATACAAGAGACAACACCTTTAATTAGTCGAGTTAAGAGAGAGACTAAACACGCAATTTGACCTGGAACGGAGCGGCGTGGTGGTCGGCATGAAACACATAGCGCCTACAAGACTGCATGAATACTTCACGCATTGCGTCAAACACACTGCGCTCAACAGCAGTCGGCTGGAAACGCATAGCGCCTGCAAGACTGCATGAATACTTCACGCATTGCGCCAAACAGTGTGTCATGGTCAGCAGCGGTCGGCGTGAAACGCATAGCGCCTACAAGACTGCATGAATACCTCACGCATTGCGCCAACACAGTGCGGTCGGCGCGGCGGTGGAAGTTAAAATTTTTAACCACATTTATGATTGTTCTTTCATAATTTTTTCGTTCTTCTCTATGAATGGAAGGCCTTGTCCAAACAGAGATGGGTTTACGGAACTGAACTTTTGTTAGTGTTGACACGGCTTTTTCAAAAAATGTGCCCAAGACGAGTAAACGCGTCTTATACACCCCTACCCCACCGATGGTTCACTTGATGGTTTTTATAGATCGTATTCGACGGATCACATAGGTGAGATTATATTGATATCGATTGGTTCAATATGTAACCCTCGATATGTAACCCAATATGTAAAGCCTCGAAAGTCAATTTAGTTTTCTGAGGTAACGGGTCTTATGTGATCGAATTTTTATTCTCTCGAGTACCAAAAGGCAATGAAAAGTGAAATTGTTGGGAATTTTCTAATTTTCAGCTTTTCCAAATTAAATCCTAAAATTTTTGTTTGAGGTTATGTTCTATTGTTTTGAACCAAACGATACATCGAACTTCTGTCGAATACGATCTATTGATGTTTCAAAACAAATGAGAAGGGGGCGGAAAAATACGGGCGTCCCATGGGCGGCATGTAGGTAAATCCGACCCTGCATTTCAACCAATAGGATCGCTCCACTCTCAGTATGTCTTCTTTGTCTATCGCTAAGTCTATCAATTTCAATAATCAGCCCGCAGATAAATCATGAAAGTACGCTTCATTTTCCTTTTAAAGTGCACCCGTTTGGCTGTATCTCTCGTGTCTACACTGAAAAAAAAAATCTCGGGGTTTCAAGAATTCAGGGTTCTATTTGATCCCAGTTTTTTCTTGGTAAAATTACCATTTATGGAATCGGTAATTTTACCAAGAAATTTCGGTAAAATTATTGAGCTTTCTCGGTAATTTTACTGGACCTTGGTAAAAACGCCAATATTTTTTATCGACTGTGGTAGAATTACCGAGATAAAACGGCAAAGTTACCGGGAATTGATTACCAATAAAAGTGGTATTCTTACCTGAAAAAAACAGTAAAAATACCGGTTTTTAGGTAAGCTTACCAGTACCAATAATTGGTAAAAAAAAGTGAGATGGTGAAGGTACCAACGGACCCTGGTAAAAACGCCGAGAATTTTTTGTCAGTGTGAAAGTACGCTTAATTTTACCTTTTAAAAGTGCACCCATTTGACTGTATCTCTCGCGTCTAAGAGACGCACTTTGCATCGAATGGCTCTGAAGTAAGTCGTAGTCAGTAAGAGCTGGTTTTGGAAATTTTCCATGCGTCTGTCGAGTATCATGTCTCTGGCGAAATGAGTCTCGTGGCGCTTCCATCTTGACCCTGTCGGTCGGTCCATTAGACTTTGTCACTTCAGCGCCGCCCGTCAACTGCAGGAGCAACAAGACCCGCGGATCCTCCGATAATTGGATGGAAGAACAAGACCCTTTATCGCGCCTGCGGGGTTACGGACGTCCAAGTCGCCATTCAGTGCACAAATCAGCACATTTTGCCGTATTATGGAAGAACGCCGTATGTTCATTCGAGTGTTGCCAAATTTCCTCCAGTAAAATGGGTATGCAGACAGAAGGTCTACAGCAAAAATGTCCACAAGCAGGAAGTCTAAATTTTTTGGTCTATATTTACAATGTCTAGAGCTGAAAAGTCCACTCCGAAAATGTCTACAAATAATAATGTCTTGTAAAAAAAAGTTCATACTCAGAAAGTTCACTTCTGAATGGAATACGTAGAGTGTTCAACATCAGTTACTTCTTTAGTTGTATCTATGGAGAAGAATCATCGTGTATTCATTTTCCTGTAATAGACGCGTTATATGTAGACATTTACTTGCATAGGCATTCTAAAAGTAGACTTCTTGATTGTAGACATTTTGACTGTAGACCAGAAAATGAAGACATTTTTTGAGGAGACCTACTGTCCGTGATTCGTAAAATGATTGTTTTAGAGGATATTTATAAGTATTTCCTCTTGAAAATTCTAGATAGATTAGATCTGATCGCGAAGGAAATACCCCGAAAAATTGAAGGAAAATATTTACAAATTTTCCCGAAAATTCATAATTTACCAACTAAAATTTGGCAACGCCTGAAGGTTCATACGGCGTTTTTCCTTAGCACGGCAATATTCCCGACGCATTTCACCGTACATCTGGCACCATGGATGGAAATCTACCTTCACCGCGACCGGATCGAGTCTCAGCACGAGACATAATGAGTTTGACCCTTGACCCGGCTACAAGTCCGCCGAGAGCCAAAACCGCGCAACTCGGACGCGAAGTCGTGGAAGATACGCTTTTTCAAGAGGCGCCAAAACAGCGTATTTATAATGTATCAATTCTCGCGGATACGATGTTCTCGCCAGTGCTGCCGTGCTAAGGAAGAACGCCTTACGAACATTCGAGAGTTGCCAAATATCCTTCGATAAAATATGCATTTTTGACAAAGTTCCTGCATATTTTCCATCGAAACTCTCAGGCATTTTAGATTGAATCGCGTAGAACGTTGTGTGAAAATTTTGGAAACAAATATTCACAATTCTCTCAGTGAATTCGATTTTTATTGGAGGAAATTTGGCAACGTCTGAAGGTTCATTCGCCGTTTTTCCTTAGCGCGGCAGAGTGCACTTTCGATGCGCGGGCCCCGCGGGGCGCCAACGCGAATCGCAACGCACCGTGCCAAACCGCCTATCCGACCGTTGGTTTGTACGATGTGTTGGGTGGTTCTTGGGTGTGTGGGCGAGGGGGGCTCAACGTCCGGAGGAATCGGAAAGGCAACGGGCGTTTATCGGTGCGGGTCCAGGCCTGACACCCTGACAGCCGTAAACCGGAGAGCGAGTCGCGCGGTGATCATGTTAGTGTTAATTGTAATTGCCGCGGCTGTAAACGCCGCGGCTGCCGCCGATGGCACCGCGCGAGCCCGACTCGTTATATCTTCATCACGGCGCACAGTCGACGCTTTCCCTTTCGGAGGAGTTGTGTTCCACCGTGCATAGGATGGGTATGTGAGAAAGACAGGCCAAAGGCAGTATTGGAATTTTTTAGCCGACGGGCGTTAAAAATCACCATGAAGCTAAAAATCTCAATACAGAGGGGAAAAGTGAGTACAGTAGGGCAAGTTATGAAAGTAGGGTACCTACCCAGAGATTTAAGTTTAAAGCATTTCATTGTACACATCGCTCAGAGGTGTAGCGAAGGAGAGGTCCAAGGGGTATAGATCCCTCTTATGACTTGAAAGTCCACAATAAAGCCTTTTTCTTGAATTTCAAAAATTTTCATCTCTGCCAACCTCTCCCTCCCCAAGGGGCCGTTCAATAAGTATTACGTAACGAATTTAGAAAATTGACAATTTTTTTCGATGTTTTACCCTCCCCCC
>NW_017548900.1:400316-480612 GCF_001854935.1 Bemisia tabaci | reverse complement strand
AAAGTGCGTTACGTAGTACTGCCGTGCTAAGGGAGAACGCCGTATGAACCCTTAGGCGTTGCCAAATTTCCTGTGATAAATTACACATTTCTTGGGGAAATTGTAAATATTTTTCTTCCAATTTTTCAGACAATTTTGTTCGCAATTTAATCTAAAGTATCTGAAACTTTCAAGGAAAGATATGCATTAATTTCGTCAAAAATACATGTTTTATCCGGGGAAATTTGGCAACTCTCGAATGTTCATACGGCGTTTTTCCTTAGCACGGCAGAATACTTGAACGGCCCCCATGGAAATTTTTAACAGCAGAAAATCCGGAATAGAATCCACCATCCTTTATTCCGTTTTCTGTTGGCACTCTGTTCATCGTACGACGAACACTCTTACTTTCCACTCGGATTATGTAAATTTCAAAATCAGTTCCCCTCATTCCTTAATTGCTTCCCTCCCGACAACGCGACGGGTTCCGCTCTGTCCTATGCGTGCGCATGCGCGCTGATATTCACACTCCAACGGCGCTATCCGCCAGTAGTGCCATACCTGTACGAACGAGGGGGGGGGGGGGANGGGGGGGGGGTAGAAAAATTGAAATATTCCTTATTTTATAAGGGGTCGAAGGTCGTCGAGGATGATGCTGATGGGTCTTCCGTTTCAACTTTCCACCTTCAAGCGCGAAGATGCTCTTTGTCCCGCCGATAAAGGCTTCGAGGGCTCACTGCCGTGTTAAGTGGAAACGCCGTATGAATATTCGAAAGTTGCCAACTTTTTCGCGTTAAATACTAATTTTCTAGACATTTTTTTTTAAATTTTGACAGTGCTGCAGTGGCGTGGCGTGCTTCGCGATCAATCGATATTTCCCCATTTGAAGCTATGGTAAAGAATCGATTATTAAGGTGTTCGCTGCGAACACCCTGTTTATTGATCCTTTTCCATAGGTTTAAATGGTCGATCAATCGATATATCGCAAAGCACGCCACGCCATTACAGAGCTGCCATTTGCCGGAACCGATGCCGAAATTGGGACTTCCGTAATTTCTCGGAACTTCACTCGGAATTGCGAGTTTTCCGACAATTTGACCGATTATTCGATCAAATTTGATGATTTGTTGGTCAAATTTGACGATGTTCAGAACTATATTCAGGCGTATTTTGGAATTTTTCCCGGAACTTTTGAAATGAAATTGGAATTTCGCTCAGATCTTTTGGAAATCTGAATTAATTTCGGGAACCGCCGGAATCTTTGATAAATTAAAGAGGCATGCCTTGAATTATGATGCACGGACTGCATAGCACGACCTGAGATCCATATTGCAAAATTGAATCCCATTGCAAGTTTTCTTTTCCCGAAGATGGTCAACATTAAATATATCTATATAAGCTAGTTATGTTTGGCAACGTTTGAATGCTCTTAAGGCGTTTTTCTTTAACGAGGTGACTTGCCTCGATGTGAGAGGCTGCTTCGAAAGGCAACCATCCTCTCTTTTAATGTAGATTTGCAGTAATGGAAATGTCGGTGTAAAAACGAGAGACGAACATTCTAAGCTGCCCCGAAGCTATTAGATGTCCTCTGCGCATGTTTTCTCTCGAAGAATATGTTCATGCCGCGTTACGGTCTGAAAAAATTGAAAACAGAATGGCCTGGTCGACTTATCTAGTCGCAAATTAATTGTAGTCCAGAGTCAATGAAATAGGCAGAAGACAAAAATAATTGTAAATAGAAAGGAACAAATATGATTAAACATGGCCTGAAAACAGGATAATGAAACTGAACATGCATGACCTATAATTAAAACGACTTTTAAAATATTTTCTTTAAAAAACATCTCAAAAACATCCTGAAAACAGGATAATGAAACTGAACATGCATGCCCTATAATTAAAACGACATTTAAAATATTTCCTTTGAAAAATATCTCAAAAACATCATAGTGTTTCAGAGATGTTTCTTAAAAATGAGGGAATAGCTAGAACGTCTCAAAAATACGGACTTAACAATTATACATTTAAAGCACTTTAAAGACATTTTTTTTTATCCTTGTACAAATTTTGTAAATTCCTTAAGGGCTGTTAAAACATTTTTTAAGTCATTTTATTGTTTTTTTAAAAATTATTAAAATATTAAAATTTTTAACGCAAACTTGTTTTTCGGTGTGCTATCATAAGGAAGGTCCACCCTATGGATGGTCATTCTTCAGCCGTGGCAAAGACCATTGCACCGATAATTATACTAGAGACGAAACTTCATAATTATGAGACGCAAGGCTGCCCTAGAAAACTGGGAAAAGGATAAACGTACACAGAGATCCTTGAGTCGAGGTGGACATACTTAATCATCCCGTCATGCCTTGTCAACATTTGTTTTAAAACTCTCGGTCGCGTTGTGTCGTCGCCTCGCTGCAGTGTCGAGCCAGAGCAAAACGCCTTAAGAGGATTCACATATTCAATGCTCATACGTTATTTTCCCCGAGCACATCAGCGTGCTGGCTGAGGCAAAACGCCGTATACATATTTAAACGTTGCTAAATTTCCGCTCTTAAAAACTGGATTTTCCTTATAGTTCACCTTATAATTTCCCCTAGAAATTTAGTCTTATTTCAAAATATAATGCTTTCAAAAATATCTAACTAAATTATTCATAACTTATCTCAACAATAAATAATTAACTAGATGAAATTCGACAATATTCGAACATACATGCGGTGTTTTGCCGTGGCACGGTAGAATCTGCAGGAGAGGTATCCTTTTGATCAGCGAGTGGAACATGTAGATACTCAAAACAGAACATGCAAATTTTTAGGTGAGCTCTAAACCGTATTACGATATACGCGGCCTGGGGCTCATGCGTAAACCTGCATGTGTCTTATTATTTTATGAAGAAAAAAAATACGAGCCCAGCTGTTGAGAATATGAGCACCGTCTCCTACGATGCACCAGCACCACTCCCGCCAATGGAGAGGGAAAAACAGCATATCTACACACACCTACCAACGGAGTTACGTGGTTCTCCGTTCAGTGGTCCAGAGAAGATTAATGAGGCTGCAGGCGACGAAATGGAGTCGCGAAAATGTGTAGACGAATAAGTTAATGAGGTTCATCGTGAACATGGGACCGGAAGGCTCTGGAAAAAGGCACGGCGCCGAGGAACACTCTGGAGGGACGGCCCGTAAACATTTCGACGTTTCCAGATTTCTCATTATAAACACAAATTTCCTAACGAATCTCGGAAATTTTTTGCGTTAAATTTGCGGAGAATTTTACTAGCACTTTTATCCGAGGTTTTGGGAAAGGAGGAAAGATGTTGATAAATTTTCTAAAAGATATAATACGTAATCAGCCTCCTGTGGTATAGTGTTTGTAGCGCTTGCTCCACGATCGGGAGGTTTCAGGTTCGATTCTCGGCCAGGTGACCCGAGTTTGATGGTCTCAAACATTGGCTATCTGGGGCTGGCTTGATTAGTAACGGAGGGGGGCTGAGACTTCAAGGACGTGTAAAGCGCAATATTATCCCTCGTGGGCTTTTTAAAGTGTTACAAAAAACAAAAAAAAACAAAGGAAACGGGTAATTTTTTGCGCCCTTACGAAAAAACGTAAATAAATTGCAATTTTGCCAAATTGCCCCTTGCAAATCGAACTTTTACCTTGATAATCCTGGAAATTTCTATCTGAAAATTTCACTGATTTTTTTCCTGGCCTAATGCAAAAATTACACAAATTTTGAACAAAAATTACGCAGATACATTCTTGTAAAAAATTTAATTGTTTGAGACAATTTTACAATATTTGAATGTACTTACGTTTCTTCAATCGGGAAACGACGATTTTTTTGTCCACAACATTTGAACGCTCTTACGGCCTTCTTGCTGAACGCGGCAGCGTTGAGAAGGTGCTGGAGCCGTCGCGTCGGTTCGTTTGTGGTCGGGTGACGACGAGAACCTTTAATGTTTTAGGGACGATTTTTTAAATTAAACCGCGAGGGTTGACAGTTTTCGTAAGCTGGGACCTTTTTTTCCCACCAAAGAAGGGGGAGTTACATGGAAGGCTACTAGACAAGGGCCGAGGTAGAAAAAAAGTCACATGTTTTCTCTTCAAAATCTTACGTCGAAAAACGATTCAAAGTCTGAGCCAGAACTAAACGTCACTTTACTTGTTTTCCCTTTAAAATTTTACATAGAAAACGATCCTAACAACAGAAAGTTTATAAATCAACCCTTGAACGAAATATTTGTCTATTAACATCAAATGGAAATTAAATAATACTCGTACAAATTACGTTATTTGTATTTTTGCCATGTAACCAATGTTAATTGTAAACGGTCGAATCGTGTCTAAGAATTGATTCTCAGCCTTTTGTCGCGTGATTTTTCTCTCGCATGAAATTTTGAAGAAAAAACATATCTGCTTTGCTTTAATTAAACTAAATTTTGCAACTAGGAGCAGCTATTTCTGGCCCATCCGTAAAAACTCATATGTGCAGAGGGAGGGTAATGGTGCATACGTTATTTCTAAATTGTGTCAGAAATTTTAGTCCCTACTCGCAAAATTTAGTCCTATTCATATCATGTCCAGAGGCCTGTTCTGCCGTGCTACGGAAAAACCCCGTATGAACCTTTAGGCGTTGTCAGATTTCCGTGGATAAAACACAACTTCCCCGGTAAACTTATGAATATTTTTCCTCCAATTTGTGAGATAATTTTGTACGCAATTTTACCCTAAGTGCCTGAACAATTCAGGGAATAATGTTCATAAATTTCCTTAAAAATAAACATTTAGAGAAGGAATGGCAGCTCTCGAATGATCATGCGGCGTTTTTCCTTAGCACTGCTACTTCTGTCGTGCGACGCAAAAACGCCGTAAACGCCATTTTACATTGTTCGGAAACAATTTATTATAGCAGAAAAACTTGTGTGCCTCAGGACAATGTTTTTACAGAATTCTTCCGCTAATACTATCAAGAACTTAACCTGGAAATTTGAGGTGCACGGGTAAAACAATTTTCATTCCATAAAGTGTTAAGTTCCAAAAAACGAGGGAAAATATTGATGGATTTACGGCGTTCTTGCTTAGCACGGCAGACTTGTAAACACTTGTATCGCCAGAGCTGTGATTGTAAGCATTATAGTGCATATGATTTCCCTTGAAGAGCAGAGTGTTTCGTAGTAGATCTAGTACGATAACACGACCTTTAGAACAAACGAAAGTGAGTTGCAAGGAAGTGGAGCTTCATTGATTTATCGGCATAGCGTCCTCGGTGTAGTAGTATGCTGAATTTCAACCGTGTTATCACATCGCAATCGATAATCCCTATTCCTACTTCGTTCGGGTGAGCTCAGAGCCCTTTCGTCGTTTATTTTACTAAAGGGGGGTGGAGGAGGGTCCTGTAAAATCAGAGGCAAATCCACGGGAGCATTGTTTATGTAATTAGTGAAAACAACGAAACACTATCGGAAACACGAACGAAAACACAGAAACACAGAGAGATCAGATTCACCGCGTTTTCGGATTCGCGCCGTGAGTTAGGTTGTCGACTTGAACGAAAAATTTTCAGATTTTCAAGTACTCGTAATTTGTAGAATTTTACCTGCGGGCAGCGGACTGATAGTTGAAATTGATAGACAAAGCTGTAGACAAAAAAGACAAAAAGGATATGGAGGGATCCTATCCGTAGAAGTTGTGGGTTAAAATGGACAAAGGAGGCAGGTAAACACCAGTGTCAACCAAAAGGATTGTTTCATTTTCCCGTCGACTGCTTTGTCTGTCGATGTCCCCATTTACCTCAATATTCTGCCTGTGAAAAGCACCATTTTCCAGACTTCATTTTGTAACAGTCTTGCCTACAGTTTCACAAGTTTTTTCTGTCAATGTATTTTAGGAAATGTCAACGCAAATTTTACGAACATGTTACATTAAATTTTATCTCTTTAAGTTGCATTTACCTATTAAAGTTTATTTTTTGATGCATGGTCATGGGTAATTTCTAGAATTTATATACCAGGATATTGATACTACTTTTTCATATTTTGCATTTAATTTCACACAAGTTGGACTACATTTTGTAATGAGGAAGTACTATTTCAGACTCATTTATTAGATCAGATGTCTCTACGAGGAATCTAATGGCACATCTGTTGTTTCGAAAATGAAATACAGTGAAAGCTCGTTAAGTCGAATTGTGTAGGGACCGAAAAAAAATTCGACTTAAGCGGCAATTCGTTTTAACCGATTCTCCACTTTACACGTAGACGTGTCTAGGGACCGAAAAAAAATTCGACTTAAGCGGCATTTTGTCTTAACCGTTGTTCTACTTAGTCAGCTTTTACTGTTGAAATAATAGTTCCTTTTCTGAAATGTAGCACAATTGCATCTTAAAAGAATGAAGAATGCTTCCTATCTGGTACATATAAACAATTTCTCACATTTTATGAAGTCTTAATCAACAGTCAGCGCTATAGCGGAGGATTCCCGCCCTTCAAAAGCTCATTTGCGAAAAAAAAAATGAATAGCTGATTTAAAAATTAAATTGTAATAAAATATTCCCGACATGTTTCGAATGTACATCTTACAACAGTGGAAAGCTAATTTAACCACGGGGTACTTAAATTAGCATTTTTTCAAGTGTAAAATCTACATTCGAACGTCGGTCACATTATTAAACTGAAAAATTGTTAAAGCAGCAATTTTATTTTTTCCGCCAATTGTCCCCTCAAAAAAACCTCAGGATAATCCTTGGAAACCCGGCAACCCCGCCCGAGTTTGAATTCTCAATCAGGAGCCGTCGTTTTGCGAAATGAAGTTGCAAAGACGACCTTTTCCGCGGAGCGCAGACCGCCGAGCACCGCGACCGCCCCTCGAGCTAGAACAGCGTAACTCCAAAGAGGATACATCACGAGATAGGCGGTTTTTGGCGGACGAGCCGTTCACGACGTCTTCGGGTGATGACCTATTTGATATCCGCGATTCCGCGATGGTCCCGTCCCGTCTTGCGCTTTAACTCTCAATCTCCGCATTGTTTGCGTCGCCCGTTGCGAAAGCAATCCGTCTTGAGGGTTTCCACGGACCCCGGCGTGGGAGGTGTGGCCGTGCGAACTTTCGGCGCCGCGCGAAGCGGCCATGGGTTGGTGGCCAGGTGAGGAGTAATTCTTTTTGCGATCAATCAAATTAAATGGATCTGTTGCGCACGGGCTCATATTTTGACCTGCAGGCTGATTGTTGAAATTGGTAGACATAGCCATGGACAAAGAAGACAAAAAGGATATTGAGGGATTCGATTGGTGGACGCGGGTGGTTGCATTGGATAAAGGACGTAGGTAATAGACTAACTAACGGCAACTCACGAGAGGCCCGATGGTTAGTCCATCATTTACCCCCGTTGTCTATAAGGACCACCCATTTCAACCAAAAGGATCGTTCCATACTCTTTATGTCTTCTATGTCTATTGCTTTGTCTATCAATTTCAACAATCAGCCTGCAGAAAAGGCTCTTCTCCGCGCACAAACTGTAGGTCTCAAAGAGGCTTATTGATGTATTTTCCGGCCCTCTCATTGGCCAGCGGTGCAAGTCGGGAAATTGATGAGCCTCTTTCAATCTTCTAGTTTGTACGTGGAGGAGAACTCTGTCGTGATAGCAGAGGGAGCAGTAAGTGTAAAATTTACGTAATCGAGTTTCCTTCAAAAATCGTGTAATCTCCTCTACACACAAACTCTACACTGAAATATCTAAAACAGCATAATTCATCTTAATCGTATCAAAACGAGACTTAAGAGAAAGTCGTAAGTGCATAAAAAATGACGCAGTTTTAGACAAAACAGCAGTAAGTGACATCAACCCGCCGTGCAAGAGCCAATGAAATCAGTGCTTTCAAGTAAATGCTGTCCGCTGCTGCCGATTTCTTACCTGAAATTGTGTCCGTCGTGTGTCCTATAAACTCAACCACAAAAGCATGCAGAAGATTGCACTTGCGACTGAGTTGCCTGACATTAGCCTAGCATGAAAATGAATGATACCCTTTTTATGCAATTGAACTAAAATCAGTCAATTTTTAATCATCCGAACTCTTTCTAAGAGTCTTTCGGATGGTCAATTGCAATTTGACTGAGAACGGAGGCTTTTTTCAATTAAATTTTCCTGTCTGACGCTTCCGAGCCCGTTTTCTCAAAACTTTATTTTTGCACTTAATGCTCTCTTCGCTATCACGGCAGAACTTATGTGCTTGAAAATACAAATGGGTGTGTGGCGCAGCAGCGAGTCGTGGCGGCTAAAATCCCGCTTGGAATAAGCGCATCCAACCGCAACACTTAAAATTTTCGACTCTCGGTTCTAAAGAGGAGCATTTTCCGGGCGCATCCTTATCCATCACTCCGCCCGCCCCCACCTTCTATCTCCGGCGCGTGCTTTTACGGGTTGATGGATGGACTTGAGCCGGCGCACAGTGGATTCTGTCAGTAGGAGAGATCGGACACAATTTGGAAACTTTAAAAGCTTATAACTCCACTTATATAAAACTTTGAGATTTTAAAAGTGGTTCCATTGGTTTTCTCGTGCAATAAAAAAAAATTATCGGCGTTTTTACCAAGGTCCGATGGTACCTTTACCATCTCACTTTTTTTACCAATTATTGGTAAAGTTTACCAAGATAGACTGGTAAGTTTACCGAAGAACCAGTACTTTTACTGCTTTTTTTAGGTAAGAATACCACTTTTATTGGTAATCGATTACCGGTGACTTTGCCATTTTATCTCGGTAATTCTACCACAGTAGATAAAAAATATTGGCGTTTTTACCAGGGTCCAGTAAAATTACCGAGAAAGTTTAATAATTTTACCGAGATTTCTCGGTAAAATTACCAATTCCATAAATGGTAATTTTACCAAGAAAAAACTGGGATCAAATAGAACCCTGAATTCTTGGTAATGTTACCCTTTTCTTAGTAAATACACCGAGATTTTTTTTCAGTGTGAAATTTTCTTCTCGAAGTACCCTTTAGCATTTAAAATTCGACAAACTAAACATCAAAATTTGCAGTTCTAGTCAACAATTCCGAAATTTCCGACCTCTCTGATCGACTCGATCCACCGTGCGGGGCGGCGTAAACGGCGTGTGATTTTAAATCGCCTCCGGCTGGTCACAGCGCGAGCGTCCGATCCCGGCGAGATCGAGCGCGGAAAACTGACAATGAGTTCGGTTTCTTTCTTTGCCTCATTTTGGAAAAACGACGCATGAGCATTCGAATGTTGCCGAATCTCTTCCTATTATCAGGGTTGCCACAATCAGGGAGTACCAGGAAAACCCGGAAATGTCAAAGAATTTTCAGAAGGCAGGGAAAATATGGAAATGTCAGGGAAAATGACAAATTGTCAGAGAAAATAACGTCCTAACAGCAGTAAGTGACATTACTCCTGCAGAGAGCCGATGAAAACAGTGCTTTCAAGTAAAATGCCGCCCTCTTCTGCCGATTTCTAACCTGAAAATGTGTTTGTTGTGTGTCCAAAACGCAACCACGAAAGCATGCAGAAGATAGCTCTTACGGCTGTCTTGCCTAAAACCTAGCATGAAAATTAAAAATACCTTTTTTGGGTAATTGAAATAAAATCGGGCGATTTTTACTCATCCAAGCGATTTCTAAGAGTCTTTTGGATGATAAGTGCATTGGAAAAAAAACACATTGGAACTAGAGTCCAGACTCTTAAAAACATCGACAAGAAAAAATACTCTTGATTCAATCAGATTTAAGCTTAAATCAAGAACCAAGCCTCTTAATTTGAGCGGATTTCCTTTTGATTTGTGCTTAAATCTGATTAAATCAAGGGTCCTTTTTCTTGTCAATGTTTTCAAGAGTCTGGACTCTAGATCCCAGGTGGTTTTTTTTTCCAGTGTGGTATATTGACTGAGAACGGAGGCTTCTTTCAATAAAATTTTCCGGTCAGAAGCTTCTGAGCCCGTTCTCTCAAAACTTCATTTTTGCACTTACTGTCAGTTTTTTACAGTGTTTTTCAGGAAATTTGTATGTAATGAAAAATGAAACTTCGCATCGTGTAAATGTTCCTATGACGATTTTTCCGACTGAGAACGGAGGCGTCTTTCAATAAAATTTTCCGGTCAGAAGCTTCTGAGCCCGTTCTCTCAAAACTTCATTTTTGCACTCACTGTCACTATTTTACATTGTTTTTCAGGAAATTTGCATTGTAAGAAAAATGAAAGTTCGCACCGTGCAAATGTTCTTACGACGATTTTTCCGAGCTCAACGCGGCGGTGGCGAGTGATATCGGATGGAAAACAACGGGCGGCGCCGGCGGGGGCTCGGGAAGGAACTGGAATCGGACACGACCCGTTTAGCAGCGGCCTCCGACTGAAAGCGGCTCCGCGAACTGTAATTAATGGCTAATTTAAGCAAGACACTTGAACGCAACTTTCGATCCTCTTAAATCGAGCCCAGCGACGCGCGCGACGAGACGAGACGGACGGATCGCCGCCGACGACGCCTCCGAGTTAGGCAACCACCCGATCACGAGGATCCTCCGGCCGGACAGGGGCGCTGTTGCCTCACGGTCGGTGCATCCATGGTCAAATGGATTTTTGAGAGTCACGAATTTGCATTTTACTTCGGAATAATGAGTTACCCTGTGTTTTTATTTAATATTCTGATAGTGCCAGACGAGTAGATTACGTGATGATTTATCGCGTATTTTTGGAGCTAAAATCCCGGGTAAGCGCGATTTAAAAAAAAAAAAAAACAAAAAAAAACCATAGACTCGAAGGTATTTCAAAGGCGCTGGAATAGCGGGAAAATGATGAAAATGATGTACTACGGCAGCCACATTCTCATCTTCTCTCAATTTTACACTGATTTTCGTTAAAATGAAAGGTATTTTGATGAGGGATTGTTGCTTGATTCTAACAGGTAACATGAATGACATTCGATTAATTGATCGTAATACTGTAGTTTCGAATTTCCTATTGTTTTCATACACGAGGGGTAGAGAGACATTTCACGGACCTCGTAAAAACCCGTTCTCGCCTCTCCCTGGTGCCGCCGGATGACATAATTCGAATTTGCGCGAAACCGAGGCGTTTTAAATTTGCGGAAAAGTTGCGCTTATTGAACTGCGTATTTCTCGGTTTGAAAGTTGCGCTTATTGAACCGCGTATTTCTCTATTTCTGAGTTACTTTTTCGAGTTTTTAATGTGTGCGTCGAATTCCACGCGCAATTTACCCTCAGAAAAATACATTCGAAAGTCAAAATTCACCTAGTGATCCATTACTTTAATTTGTATCGCAAACGCAAAGAGAGAAGGAAAGAAACCTAGGTTTAATGAGCCAATGCGTGTTGAAGTAGGTGCGTTGGAGAACTTTTTCAGACTTTTTCCAGTAAACCTTTTGTTTTTTGGTTTTGAAGGCTGATTCTTACAGCACGTGAGCCGCCCTCTTCAGTTGACAGAATCCATCATTGGTTTGGTAAATCGGAGGCTCCGTGCATGCAATGAACTCAATAACTGCGTTTCTTATGGATCATTTTCCATGCGTATCGGTCAAAGTTTTTCTGTTTTGGGGCGGGAATTCTTTTTTAAATTCATCGGTCCGCATATCTGAGATTTTTTTTCTGTGATATTTTTAAAGAAAAGACATCCTCTGTGAAAAGCTCTGATGGAATTGGGGCATCCCTTTACGGCTTAAACTTCAATGCCTTTTTAAGCTTTTTGATCGAGTTTAAATAAAAATATAAGTACCGTTGTGTATCTCGAAAAATTTTACATCGAAAATACCCGCAACTCCCTTAGGGTGGCCACCAGGTGAAATGCTCCAACTAATTTGACAACGGCGCGCTCTGGTGGTGGCGGCCGGCGTCGCTAATTCAATTTTAATGAGATTTCGCAATTGTTCCGCCGTGAAATATCGCGGATGGCAATGTCTATTCATCGCGACTTGAGTAATACCTAATAGCTGCCTGGACAGGACTGCCTCGCCAATCCACAACCGCCCATCTCCCGTGGAAACTCGTAGCAGATACGTATTTTTTCGCGCCTGCGCCGGGAACGGAGCCCGATGCGCACTGCGCATGCGCAGGACCCGTTTCCGCCTTTTGGCGCTTGACCTTTGAAACTCGATCTCGAGTGTAATAGTGTGAGGTGACCGCGTAATCCGATCGCAAATCCCATCCGCGATTTATTCGCGTTATTGTGCGATCTGGAGTATCGGGACTATGCATTAGAATCGTCGCACGGTGGATCGAGTCAATCGGAGAGATCGGACAAAATTTGGAAACTTTAAAAGCTTATACTTCCATACGTTAAAAACTTTGAGGTTTTGAAAGTGGCTTCATTGGTTTCCTTGTAACATATTCCTTTAGAAACACCCCTTCAAATATAAAATGTGACAAATTAAACATCAAAATTTGCAGTTTTAGTTAGAAATTCCGCGTGGGACCTCTCTCATCGAGTCAATCCTTTGTGCGTCGCATTCGGCTTGTTTTGTCCAGGTCACCATGCATTCCTTCAAGAAAACAGTTGTGATGAATCTCGAGGTGGCTTCGAAATAATCATGCACGACGGTTGAATATCGACAAACGGGACTTTAAAAGCAAACCGAAGAACAAACTAAAAAAGAAAAAAAAATAGAAAAGAGATTTACTGCAACTTTTGAGAAACACATTTTTAAGGAGTAACTTTCAAATGTTTTAAAGCGTAAAATATGGGTGTTTTTTTGTCTTTTTAATTAAGATAAGAGATTATGATTTTTTTTTTTTTTTTTTTTTTTTTTTAAAGCAGTTTTTCACAAGAATTTTCAGCCTTGAAAAAAACACTTTCCAATTATTTGTTTACAAATTTCAAAAAATGACGTTTTAAACAAGCTTCTAAAATATTTAGAAGATGACTTTCTAACCTGAAATGTCTTTTCTTTAATTTTAAAGTTTGTAAAAATACACTCAAAATTATTAATATCATAAATGCTTAAATGTCAATATAAGTGCTCAAAAGTTTATACGTCGTTTTTTAAACAGTTAAATTTCATTCATAAAGATTCCCAAAACTTTTAATTTTCTCCGAGATATTTTTAAAAACACCTTTTGAACGTCATTCCGTGACTAAAGATACGCTGTTTTTCCTCAGTTTAGCAGCGTACTCCTTGCATTCACTCCCATTGGCCCAGCAATTTGGCAACACCGGATTTCCTCCATTTAAACCTATGGGAATGTATCGATTATTGGAGGCGCCAGGCGCTCCGACAAGAATCGATTATTTAGCATAGGTTCAAATGGAGTAAATCCTTTGTTGCCAAATTGCTGGACCCGCCTCTGTTCACTCGACAACGGACCGCAACTCGATTCGGGACATAAATCCGTCCGTGTCATCTTCAATCCGCGGCGAGTAACTCCGTAATCTCACTCCCCACTTCCGCCATTAAGTCGCCTCTCCCTTCACCGAACTCAGGGTCAAAAATCAGTTCATAAACACAAGAGCACAACTACGTGTCCGCCCATTCAGAGACCCTCTTAAGAGAGGGTTCCTCCCCTCTTCCCCTCCACTCCCCCTCCCTCCCCCTCCCCCCACCACCCCTCCTCCCTCGCCCCGTAAGCTCCTGTAAGCTCGCTGTTAAGCTACCTCGAGGGCTCTCCGACTATTAAGACCAGACACTCTTAAGGAGCTCCGTCTAAATTTACATCGCGGAGCGAACGTTTCGTCGTCCCTCAGACGTAAGGGCGTATCCTTATTTCCGCATGAGCTCTGGAAAGCATTGGGTTTTACCGAGAACAGGGCTCACATGGAAATCGAGATACGACGTTACGTCAAAAGAACGACGATTTGGGTTTGAGCTGAGACAGTATATCCTGCCGTGCTACGGAAAAACGCCGTATGAACATTCGAGAGTTGCCAAATTTCCGCAAATTAAATGTATATTTTCGAGGATAAGTATGCGTATTTTCTCTTGACATTTTCAGATAGTTTAAATCTGATGGCGAATGAAATTCTTTGAAAAATTGGAGGAAAAGTATTCACAGATTTCCCTGAAAATTCGTATTTCTTCGAGGGAAATTTGGCAACGTCTAAAGGCTCATACGGCGTTCTTCCTCAGCACTGAACATTTGGTTTGAATCAATAACCAATGAGAATGAAAAATAATTTAATTTTTTTCGAAGAGGGACAATGCACTTTCCTTATAGTTCTGAAACTGGCATTCACTACTGATTCCGTGTCAGCAAAATCTGCAAGCTGTAGTCGTGTTTGGTCATTGATAGTCTGCAACATTTATCAAGTTTGTCTTGCCTTTAGTTAATTGCTTTGTAAAGTCCAACAGCGTAAACTGTCACTCTAAATAATTGCGTGTGATTACGTAAATCAATTGCTTGTCTTATCAAATAGGTTAGGTAAACAATGAGTGTCACATTTTTTTGCATTTGATGCATTACGCGCAGACCGAATTCCTAACCGTGTGGCAGAAGGGTTCTTTCCGTTTTTGAAACGCGTCTTTCAAAAGATTAAATGGGTCCTTGCTTTACACTTCACGGAAATGAACTACATCTCCCCTTGAGAACCTTTGAAAATTTTAAAGAATTCTCTAAGTTTTATATAGAAAATTAATTGATCTTTGCACCAAAATCCGCACGATCGTTACATGTGAAAAATTAATTCTCGCAATTAAATTTGGCAATACCGCCGTGCTGAGGAAGAACGCCGTATGGGTCTTCAGACGTTGCCAAGTTTCCTTCGATAAAAACTGGATTTACTGGAAAAATTGTGAATATTTTTTTCCAACAATTTCAGACAGTTTTGTACGCAATTTCATCTAAAATATCTGAAAATATCAAAGAGAAATGTGCGTGAATGTCGTAAAAAATACATGTTTTATCAAAGGAAATTTGGCAACTCTCGAAAGTTCACACGGCGTTCATTCCTTAGCACGGCAGAATAGCTAATGTGGCTCGGTTCAAGTCTGCTGAAAGCGGTCCAATTTCGACTTGAGCAAGTCGTAATTTCCATCCTGTCAAAAATCCAAAGTCAAGAAAAGAAATTTTGATCGTGAAAACAGTCATTGTATCGTATCCTTAACATTAGGAGTCACTCCGAAATAAAACGGTTTAGACTTAATGTGACATGATGCGCGTCTGTTAAACTCAGTATAAATCCAAATGAGTTCATTCGTCCTCCAATAATAAAATGGACTCATTTCTATCAAACGGAACTATGTGCATTAAGATATGAGCCGTGAGACCCAAAAGAGTATATGCATAACAGGGCTCACGTCATAATGCACATGGTTCCGTTTGACAGAAATACGTCCAAATGAAAACCACGCACCGCACACGATGAGATTTCATGGAAAAGCAGGTTTTTCCTCCCCGCGAATCAATAACAACAACTCGCAGCATGCGCTTGCTGCCATGAAAGAAATCATATTTTTCGAGGCAATGAACCAAGAAAATCGAACAGTTTCATCCCGACCGCACCGGACGCTCTGCCATTAAATTTCAATTTATCTTTCATATTTCTAACGGTGGCCATAATTTATGGCAGTTCGCTCTTTTTCTTTCTCACTTTCACTCGGTTACTGGCTGCAGATAAAAATTCGCGTTATTCAATTGCCAACCTCCGGTTTATATCTTGTATCCTGTTTTTTTTCGCATCGGTTTTCCTCCCTCCTCAACCAATTAAAGTTGTCTTCTTCGGAATCAGAAGCAGTGACTGAAGTGAGCAGTTACTTATTGTTATAATTTGTAATCAGACGCAGACAAAATAACAAACAAAAACATCAGACATAGCACTGGAAAAAAATTCTCGGCGCTTTTACCAAGGTCCCTTGATACCTGTACCATCTCACTTTTTTTTACCAATTATTGGTAATTTTACCAAGACAGACTGGTGAGCTTATATCTAAAAACCGGTATTTTTACTGTGTTTTTTTTCAGTAAGAATGAAACTTTTATTGGTATTCAATTCCCGGTAACTTTGTCATTTTATCTCGGTAATTCTACCACAGTCAATAAAAAATATTGACGTTTTTACCAAGGTCCAGTAAAATTACCTAGAAAGTTCAATCCTTTTACCTAGATTTCCCGGTAAAATTACCAATTCCATAAATGGTAAGTTTACCAAGAAAAAACTGGGATCAAATAGAACCCTGAATTCTTGGTAATTTTACCCTTTTCTTAGTAAATACACCGAGATTTTTTTTCAGTGAGTGACCAACACATGAACAAAACTGAGATAACCATCCAGAGAATAAAAAACTAATATGAGACAAAAGAGTGAGACTTCCTTTTTCCAAAATATTTTACCTATCTGTAAATCCCTTCGGAGACCGTCCAACCCGAAGTGCCTAGGGCGCCTCAGCACCCCAGAAATTCTGACGGGGGACCGGCTGAACTCTTGTTGGGAGCCTCAAATCTTGGCAAACCCACACATAGGAGGACTTTTGGTTGGTTAGGGGGAGCCAGAACCCACCCGAGGGGAGGGATATCAGCACCCCAAGAATTTTCAAGCCAGACCGATACTGTTATCATAATTCTTCAGATGGCACTGATGCTCTGAGGCAGTATTCTTTCATCATCCCCTTACAAAGACTTCCCATAATAATTCTCATTTTCTGTTTTCTTTTTGTTGCAGGTGGGTACTTTTTGAATGGCGCCTAACGAACATTTTCAAGCTCTTCCGTAGTTGAGGAAGTATTAGCAAGATAAGTGCATGTTATAGTTATTAGCTAACTAACAATATTCGATTCATAATGTTAACCTTCGGTTCATCAACTTGAAGGTCTACCCTGTCAACCAAAAAGGTTGATTCACTCGAGTCTTTTGGACAGATTGGTGCCCACTGAATATTCAGTTCGTATAACCGAGGTTTCCTCTCTGTGCCCTTAAATATATTGGAAATCTAATGCAGATAGGCTGTTTTTGCTCAGCACGATGGCATCCCAAGCATAGTGGCGAATCTTGAAAGTAGGCAACACTTTTTTTGCTCCGTTTAAATGTATGTAAAACAATCGATCCTCGGTGAGGCAGCTTACCTTACCAAAAATCGATATTTTTAATGGATTTAAATGGAGGGAAAACAGTGTTGCCACCTTTCATGAATCGTCACCGATCCTAAGTTGAAGTTTCCTTCGTCCCGGCCAGACGGCCACCTTCCATTATTTTCTAAAAGAAGAAACGACCCACCGATTTGGATTCGGCCCAAAATCCTGCCTGCTCACACGGCCGAAAGTTCTCTCCGACGCCATAGCCACCTAACTGACGCAAAATTCAGGATAATTGAATGGAAAATGCAGGATTTTGGCTGAGATATGTCAACCGTGACCGCTGCTCTTCCTATATTATTTCACATTGTATCAATCTAGTGTCCCGTGCCCTGCCGCGACGATTGGCCCTAAAAATATTTAATTTTCTCGCTCGGGAAGTGGCGGCGTAAAATCCTGACTTTTACGGCCACCGTGGGGCTCAAATTCGTAAAAATAGACCCTGCGGCAAGAAAGGGAGCCGCAGTCTTGATTTCTGAGCGAAATTTTTCGCCGCCGTTGGATTCTTTTTTCTTTTGGTGTAATAGTTTCGAAAGAGTGGACAACGAGACAGGTTATAAAATCGAGAATCGCAATCAGAGATCCATTGGCGGATCCAGCGAATTGACAACATTTTTCTCCATTTAACCTATGTAAATGTATCGATTTTTGGAGGGGCCAGGTTCTCTGACAAAAATCGATTAATTAACATAGGTTTAAACGAAGAGAATCCGGCGTTGCCAAATTGCTGGATCCGCCTCTGGAGATAATGGGCCCTATTCATAATTGTTCCTCAGACAGCTCGAGCTTGGAAAAATCGTCCTTCTTATGATACTTATGGCAAAAAGGGCCACCTTAGTCCAGGAATTCAAATTTTTGAATTTTCGGTGAGTTAGATTGAGAAATCTCATTTTAAGGTATTGGAAAAAAAACATCAATGGCTTCTGGACCGTTTTTTTGTCGGGATGAGTCTAGATTTCCTCTGCGAGGTCCATTAATTGAAGATATTCAACTCTCGGCAATTCTTGACGGACGAATGAAAGGATCGGCCGCAACTATTCACTGTTATCCATCAAATTGTCGTGCGATCGTCTTGTAATATAACTGCAATCTGGTTGAATGAAATATTACGCGGACGGTCGGAGAGCTGCATGCTTTCGAGAGGGAATTTTTCTTTTGAGTTCCTCGCTACGGTATTCGAGCGACTTAAGCGAGCATTCCGCAAATAAAGAGGAAAACACGAGGGGGAAAACTGCCAGGGGGGGGGCGAGCAATTGCGAGGATTCTTAGAAATCTAAAACGTAAGAATCATGCTCGACGTGAAAGCTTTGCACCAGTTAAGCCTCGTTATCTCACAGATTTCATAAAAAGACAGGACTCAACTGTTAGAGACTCCGTGAAGTGTATTCAACTGTTGAGTTAAAGGAGGAAATTTCATTTCATAGACTACATCTTGCAAAAAGGAACTGAGAGCTGTGGATGGGTCGTATTCGATACATCAAACAGGGGCTCTATCGCTGAGATTGTATCAATATCGATTGATTCAACATGTAAACATAGCCTCAAAAATCAAACGGGTTATATGTGGGAAAAGGTTTCTATGATTGATTTTTGATTCTTATATGAGCACTACATGGCAATTAAAAGTGAAATTGTTCGGAATTTCCTCTCTTTCAGCTTTTCCGACTTGACTCTAAAATTTTTATTTGGGGTTGTCTTCTATTATTTTGAATCAAACAATATTTTTTTTTTTTTTTTTTTTTTTTTTTTTTTTTTTTTTTTTTTTATGAACAAAACTACAGAGTATTAATTGTTTTTACATTAAAACAATATATCGAACCTCAATCGAATACGATCCAGTCATTTATCAAAATTAAGCATCTATTAGTGGGTTTGTTGGGACAACTGATTCCAATGCATTTTTGAAATTTCTGTGATGGTGTTATTTTGATTTTGGAACTAAAATATGACACTTCTTTCTATTTATTTGAAGTTTCTACGTCAAAACATATGGAATCCTTAGTTTAGTTGACTTAATTTTTTGTTTTATTTGGTGAAGTCTTGGAGTATTTGACACAATGAATATGCCCACTCTCTAGAGCAGCAAATAAAAGCATTTCTCTCGTAATTTCATTGTTCCATGGAATGATCTTGCTCCACCGTGCTAAGGAAAAACGTAGTAAGAACACTTGAAAGTTGCCAAATTTCTCGGGATAAAATATTTATTTTTGAGAAAGTACAGTTAAATTTTTCTTAAAATTTTCAGGTATTTTAGGTTATTTTGGGAACAATTTTTTTTTTAAATTTGAGAGAAAAAATGCACAATTTACCCAATCAAGTCGTATCTTATCAAAGGAAATTTGGCAATGCCTAAGGTTCATACGGTCTTTTCCCTTAGCACATCAGTATGTAGGATCTCTAAAATATATGATCTCTGGCTGCATTTCACTAATTTCAGACATACTTTCTATTCCTGACCAGTGGCGTGGCGTGAATTGCGATGTATTGATTGTTCTGCCATTTAAACCTATGGTAAAGAATCGATTATTAAGGTGTTCGTTGCAAACACCCTGTTAATCGATCCTTTTCCATAGGTTTTAATGGCAGATCAATCGATATATCGCAAAGCACGCCACGCCACTGTTCCTGACCTCCGCGCCTTCGGAATCACGCGGCGCATTTTCGGCGTTTTCGCGCCAACGACGACCAGTCTTTTCAACTCCGGGGGGTTTGTTTGGCAGCCGTCACTTTCAATTCTCCCCGCTGGCTGATTGAAATGATTGGATCGAAACCAGTTCGGCGATGAGTTCTAGCTATTGAAGGACGGCTTGATTAGTTGCATCCACGTAGTTTCACAAACGAAAGTAAAAGTAAGTTAGACTCCTTTTTGATGGATGGACTCGGAGAGTTCTCAAAAATAATCAATAGATGAGCCCGCTTTGTTTGAATTTTTGAAATATGACCAGGTCGTTTATTACCACGTGATGAGATCAGAAATGTTTCCGGTACTTTCTCATATTTTGTCATAGTTCGTTCTAGAGATCTACGTGGGCCGATTTTTATGCTTTTGCAGCTATTAATATGTAATAACCTTCAGGAGGTCTAGCTTTCATCACATTCGTGAAATGTGGCCAGGTACTTTTGAGAGAATCTGTATAAGTAGGTTGTTTTCAAGGAGGCCCTACACCGTAACAAATAGTGTAGTTGACACAACCAGAGGCTAGTTAAAAATGCGCGATCTAACTACTGGGTCATTTGTGACCTCCACCGCGGTAGTTATCGTAACTACCGCACGGTGGCTGGTGCATTTTTAACTAGCCACTGGTTGTGTCGACTACCCTATTTTTTCCGTTTAAAATTCTAAAAATGTTGACGAAAACCATCCGCTTGCTTTCATCCAATTTTTTTCTTCGATTGATGAATGAGAATTGTAAAGCGCCAGGAAGCATCATCTGAGTAACAGTACTTGCGTTATCAAGTCATTCCAGTCGGATTTTATTATCATGCGTTATCAAAAAGCAAACATTGAAAGGCATGAGTATATCAAACCAAAGCAAAGCCAAAAACCCCGTCCGAATGATACAGTCTCAGTTCAGTATCAAACTCAGCACTGAGCTGACTCCTCTATCACGGCGCAGCATAAAACACATTAAAGCAAGATGCTTTCCACGTTATATTTCAGCTATTGCAAAGTTTTGAAACAGACTCATTTTAGACTTAGCCAATAGGCTATGCGACCTAGCCATAGAGGATTCATATTATTTTTTCGTACGAAAAGTATTTACCGATTCAACTTCATAAATTAATAATTTAAGGAAGCAACTTATCAAATTGCGATTTTATTCTGTAGTGTGATTAAAGATTACTTATTAATTTAGTATTGAACTTAGAAAAGGATGCTTGATGCCAAAAATATGGTAATATTTGAGTCACTATTTCAAGGAAGATATAATATGGGTTAACATTGTTGTTTATTGGTTCAATCAATGCTCAGCGATATAGCTGTGTGTTCTTCGAGTAGATAACTGTCCGCACTTCCCGGTCAGTTTGTTGCCTATCCGGTAAAATTGAAGGCGAACCTCAAGTTTACGCATGGTTTCAAGTAGTAGGTTAACGCGTGGTTTATTGGTCGAGCAAAGGTTATGGAGCGACATTAATGTGTGTTTTTCGAATACCTGTGCTATTTGTTGCGTATGTAGCGAAACTGAGAGCGAACTTCGGGAGGAAAATACCTATCATAAGGATAATAACATTATGTATCGGTTCAGTCAAAGCTTATGGAGCGGTAATAATGTGTTTTTCCAATAGATAACTATTCGCGTTCTCAGGCATGTTTGTTGCGCACACGGCGAAATTGAAGGCGCTCTACAAATAGTCACTCATGGATCATTTGTTCAGACAAAAGCATGCAGCATGACTATGCTCTTGAGGAGTCGGTAAATTAATTAATGTCGGTAGGTAATTAAGGGTGGTTATAGGACATTTCGTCAACGATTTTTTGTCCGAGCACCTGTTTTTCCAGTAATTTACGTACACGCGGTTTTTCGGCACGGAGGTTTTGGTCCAGGTTCCAGTTGAGACCCAAAGTTAATTGGTCCATATTTGAATACAAACGACAATTGCTCACGACGTTTTTGGATGAATATATATAATGTCTTGGAAGAATAAGGGTTTCCGTTTTTTTTTTTTTTTTTTTTTTCCAAACGGAAACAAATAAATAATTGAGAATTTTGACGTCAATTTTTTTTTTTTTTTTTTTTTTGGTCGTTTGATCCAACGGAGAATAATATATAATTGAGATTTTTGGTAAAAATGAGGGAGCGTCAATTCCATTAGACAAAAGTCACTAAAACTCTTTACGCCTCTTTGGTGCAACAGGACTTAATTATCTTGCAAGAATTTCCCACCTTGTTATACCTGAACCGTATGGGGGGTTTGCCCGTATGGGGGACTGATGTCACAGGTTTAGCAATCCTGCGGACCCCAGCTGGTAACCCCTGCCGCATGGGGTAGTGGAGATGGTCACCGGCTTCAAGGCGTATGAACCACCCATTGGAAGGGCAGACAGGGCTCTCAGCTGTAGTGGAAGCAACCTGTCTAGGAGAGGAAACTCCGAAATCAAACCCCGGTCCTCCAGGTTGGGGGTTGAGTCATCGGGCTAACTCCCCGATACTCGGAAAAAGGAATACTGTTAAAAGACCCAATAACAANTCCACCGTGCTAAGGAAAAACGTAGTAAGAACACTTGAAAGTTGCCAAATTTCTCGGGATAAAATATTTATTTTTGAGAAAGTACAGTTAAATTTTTCTTAAAATTTTCAGGTATTTTAGGTTATTTTGGGAACAATTTTTTTTTTTAAATTTGAGAGGAAAAATGCACAACTTACCCAATCAAGTCGTATCTTATCAAAGGAAATTTGGCAATGCCTAAAGGTTCATACGGTCTTTTCCCTTAGCACATCATGACATCAGTGTAGGATCTCTAAAATATATGATCTCTGGTTGCATTTCACTAATTTCAGACGTACTTTCTATTCCTGACCAGTGGCGTGGCGTGGATTGCGATGTATCGATTGTTCTGCCATTTAAACCTATGGTAAAGAATCGATTATTAAGGTGTTCGTTGCAAACACCCTGTTAATCGATCCTTTTCCATAGGTTTTAATGGCCTCAATCGATGTATCGCAAAGCACGCCACGCCACTGTTCCTGACCTCCGCGCCTTCGGAATCACGCGGCGCATTTTCGGCGTTTTCGCGCCAACGACGACCAGTCCTTTCAACACCGGGGGGTTTGGCAGCCGTCACTTTCAATTCTCCCCGCTGACTGATTGAAATGATTGGATCGAAACCAGTTCGGCGATGAGTTCTAGCTATTAAAGCACGGCTTGATTAGTTGCATCCACGTAGTTTCACAAACGAAAGTAAAAGTAAGTTAGACTCCTTTTTGATGGATGGACTTAGAGAGTTCTCAAAAATAATCAATAGATGAGCCCGCTTTGTTTAAATTTTTGAAATATGACCATGTCGTTTATTACCACGTGATGAGATCAGAAATGTTTCCGGTACTTTTTCACATTTTGTCATAGTTCGTTCCAGAGATCTACGTGGGCCGATTGTTATGCTTTTGCAGCTATTAATATGTAATAACCTTCAGGAAGTCTAGCTTTCATCGAATTTGTGAAATGTGACCAGGTATTTTCGGGAGAATCTATATACGTGTAAGGAGGTTGTTTTCAAGAAGGTCCTACACGGAAAAAAATAGTGTAGTCGACACGCAGCGGCTACTTAAAAATGCGCGATGTAACTACCGGGTCAGTTGTGACCTCCACCGCGGTAGTTATCGTAACTACCGCACGGTAGCTGACGCATTTTTAACTAGCCGCTGGTTGTGTCAACTACCCTATTTTTTCCGTGTAAAATTCTGAAAATGTTGACGAAAACCGTCCGCTTACTTTCATCTAATTTTTTTCTTCGATCGATGAATGAGAATTGTGAAGCGCCAGGAAGCATCATCTGAGTAACAGTACTTGCGTTATCAAGTCATTCCAGTTGGATTTTATTATCATGCGTTATCAAAAAGCAAACATTGAAAGTCATGAGTATATCAAACCAAAGCCAAAAACCCCGTTCGAATGATACAGTCTCAGTTCAGTATCAAACTCAGCACTGAGCTGAACCCTCTATCACGGCGCAGCATAAAACACATTAAAGCAAGATGCTTTCAACGTTTATACTTTAGCTATTGCAAAGTTTTGCAACAGACTCATTTTAGACTTAGCCAATAGGCTAAGCGACCTAGCCATAGAGGATTCATATTATTTTTTCGCACAAAAAGTATTTACCGATTCAACTTCATAAATTAATAATTTAAGTAAGCAACTTATCAAATTGCGATTTTATTCTGTAGTGTGATCGAAGATTACTTAAATTTAGTATTGAACTTAGAAAAGGATGCATGATGCCAAAAATATGGTAGTATGTGAGTCACTATTTCAAGGAAGATATAATATGGGTTAACAGCGTTGTTTATCGGTTCAATCAATGCTCAACGATATAACGGTATGTGTTCTTCGAGTAGATAACTGTTCGCACTTCCCGGTCTGTTTGTTGCCTATCCGGTAAAATTGAAGGCGAACCTCAAGTTTACGCATGGTTTCAAGTAGTAGGTTTACGCATGGTCTATTGGTGGAGCAAAGGTTATGGTGCGACATTAATGTGTGTTTTTCGAATACCTGTGCTGTTTGTTGCCTATGTGGCGAAACTGAGAGCGGACTTCGGGAGGAAAATACCTATCATAAGGATAATAACATTATGTATCGGTTCAGTCAAAGCTTATGGAGCGGTAATAATGTGTTTTTCCAATAGATAACTATTCGCGTTCTCAGGCATGTTTGTTGCGTACACGGCGAAATTGAAGGCGCTCTACAAATAGTCACTCATGGATCATTTGTTCAGACAAAAGCATGCAGCATGACTATGCTCTTGAGGAGTCGGTAAATTAATTAAGGTCGGTAGGTAATTAAGGATGGTTATACGACATTCCGTCAACGATTTTTTGTCCGAGCACATGTTTTTTCCAGTAATTTACGTACATGCGGTTTTTCGGCACGGAGGTTTTGGTCCACGTGCCAGTTGAGACCCAAAGTTGATTGGTCTACATTTAAATACAAACGACAATTGCTCACGACGTTTTTGGATGAAAATGTATAATGTCTAGAAAGAATAAGGGTTTCCGGGTTTTTTTTTTTTTTTTTTCCTTTTTTTGATCCAACGGAGAATAATATAGAATTGAGATTTTTGGTAAAAATGAGGGAGCGTCAATTCCATTAGACAAAATTCATTATAACTCTCTACACCTCTTTGGTGCAACAGGACTTAATTATCTTTCAAGAAATGAAATGCTCACCTTGTTATACCTGAACCGGATGAACCTCTTGATTTGCCTCAGCTGAAGGCTCTTAGATTTTTCCTGTGTGCGATAAGTATCTTGATTTATTTTGCGAGGAATTATCTGCATTTTTAAAAGGATGCCTGTCATTCTTCATACGTTCAATTTCGTATAATACTGTGCAACACCTCTGTTGTGAAATATAGTTCCTTCAGGCGCCGCCACAAGGCGGGCGGACGGTCAGCGCGAAACGCGCATTGGCGCCTACGAACCTAAGTGGATACTTCAAGCATTGTGCAATGCGTGAAGTATCCACTTAGGTTTGTAGGTGCCAGTGAGCCTCTCACGCTGGCAGCACGCCGCTCCGCTCTGTTAGGCTCTAATCTTTATACTCGCNGTATGTATACCTGAACCGGATGAACCTCTTGATTTGCCTCAGCTGAAGGCTCTTAGATTTTTCCTGTGTGCGATAAGTATCTTGATTTATTTTGCGAGGAATTATTTGTATTTTTAAAAGGATGCCTGTCATTCTTCATACGTTCAATTTCGTATAATACTGTGCAACACCTCTGTTGTGAAATATAGTTCCTTCAGGCGCCGCCACAAGGCGGGCGGACGGTCAGCGCGAAACGCGCATTGGCGCCTACAAACCTAAGTGGATACTTCAAGCATTGTGCAATGCGTGAAGTATCCACTTAGGTTTGTAGGTGCCAGTGAGCCTCTCACGCTGGCAGCACGCCGCTCCGCTCTGTTAGGCTCTAATCTTTATACTCGCATAGTCAGCGTTTTTTAACTGATGATTTTGAAATGTTTGCACACTCTGCTTTGATTATTCTCATTTAAATTGATAGAAAAAAATGTATCAATTTATCTTAGGAGAGTAATAATATAATGTGTTTTTTAAATATTGGTGGTTCTGTGTCAAATTTAATGATTTCCAAATCTTTTTAATTTTTCCTTTTACATTTTATGCTTTTATTGTGCTGCAGCGAGGTGTGCGCGCAACGAAACGCTCAACATTTGACGTATTTGACTCAAAAAGATCGATGTACAAATGGGTTAAAAGTAAAGATCGCGTGCTTCTTGGGTTTTTTTCCTCTTTTATTCATTTTCGCAGTTTCTTTCGGCACAACTGCAGCTCATTGAGATTAATATCGATGCCATCGCTTGGAAAAGGTTTTACAAATATTTGTCACGTTGTAAAAATATTACAAAATGAAGTAATAATTTCGTAAAAAAAAAAATAAAAAGAAGTACCTATACTTATGTAAGGTATATTGTACATATTGTACGGATAAGTACCTATACATATTGTACGGACTGCGGAGTCTTTCAATAATACCGTCTCAGTCTTTGACATTTTCAGACAGAAAACGACACTGATTTGAGACGTAACAGTGAAAATTTATTTCGATGTTACGCGACAACTCAGCGTAAACCAAGCGGCCGGTCCGGTGGTAAAAAGAACGCGCCTGCCGTTCTCGTTACCTGCCGTTAATATTTCCGTCTCATTTGCCGAGCGGACGATTAGTGTTGTTCGGAAATGTCGGCGACCGGTCGGTCGGACGGAAGTCGGGGACCGGACCAGCGTGGCGGCAGCGGGGGTGTTGATAAGTTCAAGAGGAGTCTCTTTCGCGGCATTAATGGCCACTACAAAACGGAGATTCGCGACGCAGCGTGGTGATTAATCGTATAAGTCGCATTAAGTGGCCACTCGGCGTAAATTAAATTCCCGCTGCGTTGCCGAGTCGGACTCCTCCCAAAAATCGTCGCTGCTCTCACGTAAACTGCCGTGCTACGGAAAAACGCCGTATGAACATTCGAGCGTTGCCGAATTTCTTCAAATTAAATGTCTATTTTCGGGGATGATGAAGATGTTGCATGCGTGAGGAATTTGCGATTTGACTACTGATTCTTCTTTAAAAGTTCGCGAGAAACACGATGGTGCCACTGGTCTTCTCTGAAGTCAACTCCCAAGCTCAAAAAAAGCTCTCGAGTTGAGGCCAAAATGGAGGGGATATCCCACGCTATCCTGAGAGTCCACCTCTACATCAAGACGAACTCTCCATGCAAAGATAGGGAGCAAATACATTAGCAGGGTTGCCGTGTTGTCAGTTTTGGAGTCCCCAAATAAAGTGGCAGCCTTGTAATGTATTTGCTCCTTATCTTTGCATGGAGAGTTTGTCTTGCTGTAGAGGTGGACTCTCAGAGTAGGGTGGGATATCCCCTCCATTTTGGCCTCAACGTGAGAGCTTTTTTTGAGCTTGGGAGTTGATTTCAGAGAAAACCAGTGGCACCGTCGTGTTTCTCGCGAGCTTTAGCATAAGAATCAACAGTCAAATCGCGAATTCCTCACACGTGCAACATCTCCATTATGAATATTTCCTTTTGGAATTTTCAGATAATTTAGATGTGATAGCGAATAAAATTATTTGAAAAATTGGAGGAAGTGTATGGCTTTTAACGCGCGTTGGCTACATTTCCAACCTACTGTTTATTTCGTAAGAGGAGTCGTTGCATCCAACATTTGTGCACTACGCAATATTCAAGATGACCGACGCCGACCAGCCAAAACACACGTGCCGAGACGGGATGTTATCAACCGGCATGTTTATATTTACATTTTTCTTGCGCTGATGAAGAGCATGTTGCTTCCTCACGATTTGCGCGCGGAAACTTCAGTCATGCTGAATATCGTGCACTGGAAAAAAAAAAAAAAAAACACACACATCGGATCTAGATTCCAGACTCTTGAAAACATCGACAAGAAAAAATACTCTTGATTCAATCAGATTTAAGCTTAAATCAAGAGCCAAGCCTCTTAATTTGAGTGGATTTTCTTGAGTCCTTTTTCTTGTCAATGTTTTCAAGAGTCTGGACTCTAGATCCAATGGCTTTTTTTTCCAGTGTGTAGCATCCTAGTGCGCACGGGTTGGATGGCGAACGACTTCTCTTACGAAATGTTCAGTGTTCACCTGTGCCGTATAGTATCGTTTTCGAAGCGGGAAGCTTAAAAAGCGTATATTTCATACTTAGATTGTGAAGTTAGGAGTGTATTTAAACTTTCCCGATGCACGATTTTGAGTAATTATCCGTAAGAAACAACTCTTCTTTTTGCTGTGACTAAAGTTTCCGTCAGGCTAATTCCACATCTTAATTTAAATTAATTAATGGGCACCGTAGCTGTTTATCACAAAAACGAAAATTTCTTCAGGTCCTTTCAAAAACAACACATAGACGGCAAAACAGCAAAGAACACGTGTCTCGTTTCCAGTGTTTCAAGATCTCCACCCTTGCAATAACTTTCCCAGGATTTTCTTGAAAGTACGAGAACTTTTCATACCCTGTTAGAAAAAAATGAATTGCTGATTTAACAATTGAATTGTTAAAAAATATATCCGGTATGTTTCAAAGGTACATTTCACAACAGCGGAAAGCTAATTCAATCACGGAGGTGATTTCGTCAGCATTTGTTTATTGTAAAATCTAAATTGAAACTCGTCGGACACTTTTTTCAATTACAAAATTTTTGAATTAGCAATTTCATTTTTTTCTGTGAGGGTTAAAAGTTCTCGTATTTTCAAGAAAATCCTGGGAAAGTTAGTGCAGGGGCGGAGACTTTGAAACACTCGAAAGGAAACACGTCTTTTTTGCAGTTTTGCCGTCGACGTGTTGTTTCTGAAAGGACCCGAAGAGATATTCCTTTTTGTGATATACAGGGTGCCCATTAATTAATTTAATTCGTGCTCTCTGAGTACTTAATTTCAATTCATTTGGACGTATTTCTACCAAACAGACCTATGTGCAAGTGAGAAATGTGGGGTGTGCTCGTTAGTTCTCTTTGCGTAAGAGTGAATGGGAATAATTGTGCGCCAGTGACGTCAGCGGCAATGATAGTGCGCACTCGAGCGAGGGGGAGATCGTTAGAGTGAGCCCTTAACTCATGAGCCCTGTCCACAACGCTCTCTTGCCATGCCCGCGGCTCATGAGTTCCGCATTCAGTTGGCACATAGGTCTGTTTGATAGAATGTAGAATCCCGCTTTTCCAATGGACCACTAGACAAGGTGCAAATTTCAACATTTTGATACATGATTCTTCACCAAAATTTCACGCAAAACACGATGCGAACAACGAAAATTACCGCAATCACATCCTTACGAAGATATTCAATAATTCTTGATGCGTGAATTCAAACCACCCGCTCATGAAAACTCAATGCTCTACGTGATTCACATCGCGCGCTAAACGTTTATCATGACAGTCTCTGAGATATAAAAATCTGGCAACCTTAATCTTGACGCTTTGACTCAGCTGTAGCAAATTGCTTATAGTTTGAACAACACATGGTGGGAAATGAACATTGCTCGATTGAGAAGATTGCTGAAACCGTTGTAGTGCGCGATTTGACTCACGTAGAGCTTTGAGTTTCCTGTGAGCGGGCAGTTCAAATTCCTCGTAACCAATGTGAAATAAAAACGTTAATATCTTCGTTAGGAGTTAGTTTCAGTAATTTTCGTTGCGCGAATCGTGTTTTACGTGAAATTCTGGTTAAGAAACATGTATCAGATTGCTTAAATTCGTACCTTGTCTAGTGGTCCATTCTTCAAAAGGAACCACACCCACTTTTACATTGCTTCTTATCCAGCTTTCTAGAGCACACCCCACATTTCTCACTTGCACATAGGTCTGTTTGGTAGAGCTACGTCCATTTATGGTAAAGAAAGGGCTCATCTGGAAGATTTCAGTCCGGAATCAAGTCCGTTTTGCGGACGAGATGTGGCTACCGTCTGACTGGCGCACCTCCAACACGGCTCCTTCCCCACGCAGTTCATCGTCCAGGAACCTGACATATCTCCTCATCGCTTACATAATTCACTCCGGCATGAGTTTCTCCTCCTACGAGTTTTTCCACCGCCAAATTTTCGCCGACAAATTTGCATCGATTTATGAAGTATCGTTGCCCTTAATCAGATCCAGACGTTTTCTAACCCGAGTGAAAAATCACCGGCAAATTGAACTTCGCGGCGAGAGGAGCCCATCCTCCGTCCCTTCTCACACACTTCTCTCTCTGGGAGGATGAGAGCTGTCAAAGGCGATCGTCAAAATCCCACCGGAAATTGCTGATTGCTACTGGCTACAGCGAACTGAACGTCTAGAATTGCTGACTGGTGCAAACACTGCGTAACACCTTGAACTTGTTTTAGGTTAGATTGACTTGGGCCCACTTTGCAAGCCGCCATTTAGCACACATTTTGCCGAGTATTGTTGAATAAAGTAATGGCAATGAAAAGATGGCATCATAATCGCATCTCCCAAGGTCTTCTTTACTTAAAAAAATTCGTCCTGCATGCGTCCCTCGTCATGAGATTTTGTGCGAGACGCTGCATGAATCTGTAATATGTTAAAACGTAGCAAGTCCATTTTGTATTGAGCTTCAAGCTCCATACTGCCGCGCGAAGGAAAAGAGTAGCAAGAAAATTCGAGTGTCGCCTAATTGCTTCCAGGAATATGTCTACTGTCAATATTCGTATATTCTTGACATTTCCGAATTGTGATTAGCGTAACTGTCTTGTTGAGCAGACAGTGTTTTTTTTTTTTTTTCAATATTTCAAAGGGAAAAAAATACGCAAAATTAGAACTTTAACAAAACAAAGTTGGCAAGACCTCAATGCTCATACGTCCTTTTTCCTTAGCATGGCAGCATATGAGGGTCTTTTCCAGGGCTCATCTGACGGAGACTTAATCGGTTTCAACATCCACCGAATCATAAGAGGGGCCCGATAGGAATGCACTCGGTGCTGGGGGCCGCGTATTTTTCCGTTTTACCAGAATGCTGTGAATTTCGTGCTCGAAAGCCGCTGCGCGTTTTATCGTGGGAACTCGTCCACATTTTTTCTTCCTTCAATGCCTGGAACTCTTCGCACCCCAACTCCTAGAGCAACGAAACCGGGATCCGCAAGCTCGGAGGAAAACTAGAAGTTGCTCGGTCGTTGAGCTCAAGAGTGTTATCATCGAGATATTTCGTTTAACACTTAGATTGCCATCTTATTTCCATATTTAGATGCATTTTCATGAGAGCCGTTTCTTTGCGTTGGTAGTTTGGGGAAAAACCATGTTTGCATTACTGCCGTGCGAAAGAAAAACGGCGCATAGACCTTCAGGCGTTGCCAACTTTCTTTTGATAAAACACCAATTTTCGAGAAAACTTATGATTTTTTTTCTTCTGATTTTTCAGATAATTTTGTTCGCAGTTTCACCTAAAATTCCTGAAAATTTCAAGGAAAAATAGTCATTACTTTCCATAAAAATGAACGTTTATGGAAGGAAATTCGGCAACTCTCGAATGTTCACGCGGCGTTTTTCCGTAGCACGGCAGAATAGCCAAAAAATCCTGAGATTATAATTCTAATTCATTTACCCTCTATTTTTCGTCTAATTTTTTCAGATAAATTTGGTCGCAATTTCACTTGAGGTCCTTAAAACATGTTTATATTAGTTTTTTAAAAGTCTTTTCTTGAAGACGGAAATAGAATCGCTTCAAAACAAACCTGCTTATCGGTGTGCAATTATTTGTCGATTAATGCATCCAAGTTTCACTCTCGAAGGATGCAGTGAAGAGGCGTGAATGATCAATTATTCATACATACATATAAGTCGCTTTACAGCACTCCCTCGCGCTCTACGACTCCTAACCTCCACTGCTCTCTTCAAATACTCAATTATTCAAATTCTTGTATATGTCGCAGGCAAATAGTAAAATCAGGCATTTTGTCAAATGCCTAGGCAAATAGTCAAATATTCTAACTTAGATTGAAATTCTGATTCTTTTCCTAATTTCAGAAAAAATAATTCATTGCTTCTGCAAGAAAAAATTTTCAATAAAAATTTGCACACCCAATAGTAATTTAAACAATTTTTAGCTCCTGAAGCGACACTGATCTTGAAATTTTCAGCATTTCGCAAAATACAGAATTTTTGGAATTTCAACATCTAAAAATATGAGAAGCAACTGAGGAGGAAGAGGCAAAAAGAGTTTGTTGGTTTGATGAGTTATTTTTTCAAAAATAGTAAAAAATCGTGAGCTTTTCGCAAAAAATTCACAACATTATGTAGACCGTTAAAATTTGACTATCTGCCTAGGCATTTGACAAAATGCCTGATTTCACTATTTGCCTGCGACATATATTCCTTCTAAAATTCAAATTCTTGTTTAATCCGATGAAAATACTGGCGCACAATCAAGTTCTCCTTCAACTGGGTGAGTATGCAATTTGGACTACTCTGGAGTTTGAACTATTGTATCACCCACAATGCATTTCAGTGAGGAAGTTGGAGCACTAAGCTACTGTACTCGAGAAGAATGTATATGCTCGGATATTCTTGAAATCGGGTAGATTCTGTCAAGAGCCTTGCTGACAACAGTGCAGCGAGGCGTGAATGATCGATCATTGATATCTCCCCATTTGAAGCTATGGTAAAGAATCTATTACGAAGGCGCTCTTTGCAAACACTCCGTTTTTCTATCCTTTTCCATAGGTTTAAACGGCAGCCCAGTCGATATATCGCCAATCGCGTAACGCCACTGGAATAAGGTGCAAAAAAGTTCGGAGGTACAAACACGGTATACCTGACGGGAGGGGGGTACGTGGTATATAAAAGTCACCGGTGCAGTCTTCAAAACGGGGAACTTGATTTATGAGAGGGGGACTTTCGAGGGGCTCCGGAATTAAAATTAGCTGCAAAAGAAAGAAGAAGAAAAAAACAAACATAAATAATTCAATTTTGCACGGAAAGCAACTCACCGCGGTGTCTCCGTAGCTTCGGGAAAGGACGCGCGCATTTCGCAAGCAGGTTCGACTTGGCTCGCAAAATGGAACTTTTTATTGAGTGATAATAGACCGAAAGTGAATTTGAAGGTATCTGAAATTTGATGCATTTCATGTTCTGTGGATACTTTACTGGGTAAGGTAGAACTTCAATTTATTTCGCAATGCATTCTGGGTACGACCGCTTTGTGTATTCTAAATTAGGTGATTCGATGGACGCCATATTTTGTGTCAGAACGGCATGCAATATATCGCATCAATTGGTTCCATTTTTTCAGCTACTCGTCATTTTCCTCGAATTTTGAGATCGCAATTCTGTTGTTAGGAGACTAAACCACTCACTTACCAATTTTAACAAAGAAATTCAACGTAATAAAGGCGTGGTTTTTTAGAGAGAAAATACCGCATTTGAGTGCAGTTTCTATATCAGTATCGAATGCGATGTTTTCTCTCTAAAAAAACCACGCCTTTATTACGTTGAATTCCTTTGTTAAAATTGGTAAGTGAGTGCTTCAGTCTACTGACAACATAATTGCGATCTCAAAATTGGAGAAAAATGACGAGTAGCTGAAAAAATGGAACCAATTGATGCGATATATTGCATGCCGTTCTGACACAAAATATGGCGTCCATCGAATCACCTTAAACTTTCCTCCAAACATAAGCTGATCTCTATCCGGTTTATTGCCGCATCTTCTCCTCTAAACGTCGGATTTTTGCCGACTTAGCGTCGGGAGCTCTCGTCATAGTAATTATCCTGCAAACACATTAAAGACTCAGCTCCTAACTCCGCCGAACCTGAGCGCCGCGCCACGCGGCAGGAAGATGTAATGCCGACTGGAAATAGATATAAGCCCCCCCCCCCCCCCCCCCCNCCTGATGGGTCCCTCTCTGTCCGCCTTTATCCCTCACCTGAAAGTTGGCGTCCCGCCAGGCTGTCCCGTTCTAGAACCATGGTTCACCCCGACGAGGGTGGATTATACTTTGTCTTCTTGCGTCTTGGGAGGGCTTTCGGGCCTTCATCGATTACGCCCCCTGCGCTCCCTGATGATGATGACGAAGGCAAGAGAATAGGGATTTGCGGGAAGAAAGATAAGGATGCCGATGGCCAAAGTGCGAAACCACGTATCTCCATTCCAGTGTTTCAAAGTTTTACACACACTGAAAAAAAAAAATCTCGGTGTATTTACTAAGAAAAGAGTAAAATTACGAAGAATTCAGGGTTCTATTTGATCCTAATTTTTTTTTAGTAAAATTACCATTTATGGAATTGGTAATTTTACCGAGAAATCTCGGTAAAATTATTGAACTTTCTCGGTAATGTTACTGGACCTTGGTAAAAACGCCAATATTTTTCATCGACTGTGGTAGAATTACCGAGATAAAATGGCAAAGTTACCGAGAATCGATTACCAATAAAAGTGGTATTCTTACGTGAAAAAAAACAGTAAAAATACCGGTTTTTAGGTAAGCTTACCAGTCTGTCTTGGTAAAATTACCAATAATTGGTAAAAAAAAGTGAGATGGTAAAGGTACCAACGGACCTTGGTAAAAACGCCGAGAATTTTTTTCAGTAAACAACACAAATACTTTCATCAGTGTGCTCTCTTTGAGTGTTGTATTAGACATGATCAAATGATCATTTACTCAGTTCTCTCATATTTAACCTGATTGAAAAAACAATGTCCCAAACTAGGTATTAAGTTTTCATTTCATGGTTTTGTTTTCTTTTTGTTGCAGGTGAGTACCGAATGCCTAAAGAATTCCCGATTTTAGCTCGAAAGGTATTTTTGGAAACGTCATCCTTTTGGTATCGTTACTGAGAAAGTTACATAAAAAGTGTCATCAATTACATTCCCACACAAACCACCACCCTTACTGAGGATTAACAAATTGTGGCCAACATATCATTTAAATGACAAAATTGTGTCCAGAAAGATCTAAATGTTGGTTTTTCCTCCTCACAATCAATTTTACACTCCGCGAGGTGTTGAAATTGACTACGAGGGTGCGACTAAATTAGTATTTAGGTCTCATCAGACACAATTTGACACCCAAAATTCTGCTATAAGGTGTGTTTCTTGGTCTAATCTCTGATCCTAAAATAGAAGCAGTCCTTCGAATAAATAGATTAGTTTTTTCATGTATCTCAATGGATATGTCGCAGGGAATTATTCAATTCAGGTATTTCATTAATAGTCAACTTTTGGCAGTTTGCAAAATTTGGTAAATTTGTGGCGAAGAGCTCACAATTTTGTAATATTTTGGGAAATTAAATCATCGAATCTACAAGTTATCATTCCACGTCAAATGCTTCTCGTGTATTTAAAATTTTAAATTTCAAGATGAATGTTCGTTGAAGGATTAAAAATCGTTTAAAATACTATTGCATGATTCACATGTTTACAGGAAATTCTTTTTCGTACGAGTAAAGAATTATTTTGTCTAAAATCCGAAAAAGAATCATAATTTCAATCTTAGTCGGAATATTTGACTATTCTGCCGTACTACGGAAGAACGCCGTATGAACATTCGAGAGTTGCCAAATTTCCCTCGATAAACTTTCATTTTGAAGGAAAGTAATGAATGTTTTTCCTTGAAATTTTCAGGAACTTTAGGTGAAATTGCGAACAAAAATTGCGAAAAATTAGAAGAAAAATATTCACAAGTGTACCAGGAAATTCGTGTTTGATCAAATCAAATTGCGAGCAATGCCTAAAGGCTCATACGACGTTTTTCCTTACACTAGAAAAAAAAAATTATATTGGATCTAGAGTTCAGACTCTTAAAAACATTGACGAGAAAAAGTACTCTTGATTCAATCAGAATCTAGCTTAAATCAAGAACCAAGCCTCTTAATTTAAGCGGATTTCGTTTTGATTCAAGCAAAAATCCGATTGAATCAAGAGTATTTTTTCTTGTCAATGTTTTCAAGAGTCTGGACTCTAGAACCAAAGTGTTTTTTTCCAGTGTAGCACGGCCGTATTAGCCTACGCACTTGACAAAATGCCTGATTTTACTATTTGGCGGCGGCATGCAGATTTCCTCCGCATCAATGCGTTCAAATTCAGATCGCTGAATCCAACGACCCCACGGCAAGAGTAGTTAATCGTAAAATTTTTCTAGGCCCATCACTTTCTCCGCGCCGGTGCAGAAAACGAAAGTAAAAACCCGGCGTGTGTCAGCCTCGCCCGGGATCGGGGAGAGAAGAAGAGCCCAGGGGTCTCAAAAGCCCGTTCGCACTCTTTCAATTGCGTAGCTCGGTTGTAAATCAACCTGCCGCGAACCGCACCGAGTCTCGACCTGAAAATCGTTTAAGCGGCCCTGATTTATCGGCGGACAAAAGATGTAGCGTCTAATTAAAAAGCAACATTTAATTTTCTCGTGCGAAGCGCCGCGCCGCCGTTTATCCGCGGCGAAGATTGCGCAAAGGTCGCGATCATCCCGCGATGCATCGCCGCACAGTGGAACCAGCTGATCAGTGGCGTGGCGTGCTTTGCGATAAATCGATTGTCATGCCATTTAAACCTGTAGAAAAGGATCGATAAACAGGGTGCTCGGTGCTCGCAGCGAACACCTTGATAATCGATTCTTCACCATAGGTTTAAATGGCATAACAATCGATACATTGCAATTCACGCCGCGCCACTGGAACTGATCGAAGACGTCTGCCGGCTGATTATTGAAATTCATAGATAAAGAGATAGACAGAGAAAACATAGATACAAATTTTTAGAAGCAGCCCGAGACAATGGTAACAGTAGAAAAAACAAGGGGGAAAACGGGAAACAAGGCTAAAATACATGCACAATGGAGATGTTGCGTGTGTGAGGGATTTGCGATTTGACCATTGATCCATATGTTAAAGTTCGCGAGAAACACGATAATGCCACTAATTTTTTCTGAAATCATCTCCCAAGCTCAGAAAAAGCTCTCAAGTGAGGCCAAAATGGAGGGGATATCCCACGCTATCCTGAGAGTCCACCTCTACATCAAAACAAACTCTTCGTGCAAAGATAGGGAGCAAATACATTAGCAAGGTTGCCGTGTTTTCAGTTTTAGAGTCCCCAATTAAAGTGGCAGCCCAGTCAATGTATATACTCCCTATCTTTGCATGGAGAGTTTGTCTTGATGTAGAGGTGGACTCTCATTATAGCGTGGGATATCCCCTCCATTTTGGCCTCAACTTGAGAGCTTTTTTTGAGCTTGGGAGTCGATTTCAGGGAAAACCAGTGGCACCACCGTGTTTCTCGCGAACTTTTACATTAGAATCAACAGTCAAATCGCAAATTCCTCGCACATGCAACATCTCCATTCTCCCAAAAATTCGTGATTTATTTAAGGAGATTTGGCAACGCCTGAAGGTGCATACGGCGCTCTTCCTTAGCACGGCAGTATTGATTGGGTCCAGTGTGCGGCGTGCGTTCCGTTCGCCCGGCTCCTTAATTACGTTTGCGTTACGCGAGGTCAGAGGTAAAGGGAATGTCGGTAAAAGGCGTTCACGGGGCGGTAAAGCCGTCTATGTAGGTGGCTCCTAGTGAAAAATTAGCATTGTGCTAGCTAAGCGAATGTAAATAAAGTTCAATTAATGGGTCAATAAACCATGGCAGAATTTCGACATTTTGTGAGGGTAAATGATGCACAGAACACGACGCGCACATTAAAGACACGAAAAAATAACTCAGACGGTCATGTCCAGACATGGTGGCATGAAACGTAAGAAGGGATGAAAGATTGGAAATTTCAGTGAAATTTTTCATGAAATTTCACGAGGCTGTAAAAAAGTTCATATATTTCCAGGGGCTGAAGTATGCAGCCCGCCTTCAAACACACAAAAGTAGAGGAAAGTCGCAATTTTTACATTTTGCGAAACATGAGTAGGAACCGGTATTTTTCAATATCTTCCATCCATTACTGAAATTGCGTGAAATAATTCAAGTGAAATTTCAAGATTTTACTTTTCATGAAACTATGCCACCCTGTGTTCAGAGAATAGCAGGAGACAGGTTGCCGATGAAGGTCCTTGATTGGGTGCCTCCTGGGAGGAGGCGCAGAGGGCGCCCGATGAAAGGTTGGAGGGATGGGATTAAATCAGAAATGTTAAGGTGCTCGATGCCCGGAGGTTTGTTGTTCGACAGGAAGCAGTAGGGGTTGGGTGCCGTAAAGCTCCAGAGAGTGCTATAAAGCGACCTAAATGTATGTAAAAAATAACTCAGAAACCGAGCAATATGCAGTTCAAAAAGCGTCTCGCTAGGGATTACAAATATTTGCATCTAGAGAAATTTCGAAGTAAAAAATTCCGCAGGTTTTGAAAATGTTAAAATATGTTCGTATTTACTTTCAAGTTCCTTCAGATCATTGAATTTCATTTTCTTGCAGTGGAATTATTGCACACCTTCGCCAGGGCTTGTGCTGGAAGTTATAGTATTGAATTTTACTTGAAATCTACGAAAATTGTTCTTTATATGATGTTAGGCTGAGGATCTCTTTAAACCGCTCTCAGACACAATTTACACTATTGGATTGCATTTGGTAAATAGGAACCAAGAGGATTCCATTGTCGCTAATAAGATTGTGCAACTTCTTTTACATTGCAAATATAGACTGGTCATCAAAACAAATTTTATCCTTACTCCAAATAGACTATTAATTCAAGACGAAAATCACCTGTGTAAATTTAAGTTTTTGCGTGATTTTAGTAATTTTACTGCAGAGAATGTAAGTAGCACAATGAGCTTGTTAACCTGTTTCTAATTCTTGCATTTTCAGAAACTGCATTGTCTCCTGATCACGCAGTAATTTTTTCAGATTTTTTCGAACCGTTTTTCCCTCCGAAATCGACTTTTGAAGTTCGAAATTTTAAAATGCCGCGTTTGCCCGCGCTTTAGCGGCAATTCAATATGGCGCCGGAATTACCCCCTGGCTTTCTTGCCACACATTCGACCGGGCGCCGTCAGCGGGACCTCTACGCGTTCGAATATCGAGGCTAATCAAAACTAATCAAAACAACCAACTGGCTGTTATCAATTTCATCTTTTGACAAAGATTTCTCTAGTTTTTGGCATATTTTCTGAACTGTTATTCGTTCAACTAAAATATCTAACCCTGCTTTACGAATATCTCGACCTGCAATCTCCTTGAAACGTTGGAAAATCCGGAAATAGCTTCCAAAACTGTGTTAGTTATATGTGTGTATTCCTATCACTTAAGTATCTAAAGGCTTGGTTTTTCAGTTGAAATCACCGTGTTTTCGGTGTTGGGGTTAACATTGCACACGATTTTTACAGTGTTTGTGTTATTCAAAATATACTTATAAGTGTTCTTCTAATGATACATTTTCTGCGGTCATACATAGATTCTTGCACTTGCAACCATTGGGTAATCAAACAATCTTCACATTGGACGGGCTTTATGCTGCTAGAACATCTGATACCAAGCACTTACTCTAAGATTTTTCCTCCTTTCTTGCGAGTGTTAAAGTCAGTAATATGTCTATTTGCTCATTAAGTACCTCTACTTGTATATCCACATAATCTTTCCTTTGCTGTTGTGAATACTTCCTCGACCAACTCCCTTTGAAGTCTGATAGTGTAGTAAATTATGCTTCAGTTATCTGAGCATTTATTTACTAAAAAATCAGTTCAAAGGAATTTTCTTCGACATGGATCTCCATTCTACCCTGGAACTGTGTGTGCCGGCACCAACAGACCCTTCGGCAAAAGCCGTTAAATCCTGAAATTGAAAGGTACGTACCAATAATGTTCAAACTAGAACAGAAGTAAATTTGCTCCAACGTGCACATGACTTGTTTTAAATTCTTTGGAACATATGTAGTTTTCTCATAAAAAATGTTTGCAATGTGCAATGAATGTAATATCCAGTAATTGAAAATCACAAAAAATGTAGCAAGTGTTAATTCGACGGCACACCAAGGTATTCTCTTATCACTGGATTGACATGGAAACCTGAGGTCTCCATTTCACAGCAGAAATTTCTAGGTACTGATCAAATTATGAGTCGAAGAAAATTTGTCTAGATTTTCCTTCAGCACACCCATGAAAACCCTTAAAATCAATTATGTAGATGGATACGCTAGCCAACAAATTCATGTGATTGCAATATTTTAAAGTGGATGCCTCCAGTTGGTAGATTTTCTCACCTCATTTTACTGTCACCATTATCTTTTTTTTGTCTCAATCTTTAATTCAGTTGCTTTTTCATAATGATATTTCAAGGATAAAGAGCCTTATGTATTTCATTTCAATAAAGAATTTGCAAGAAAGAGGGAAGAACAACCACGAGGATCGTCCAGAGATGAGTTTACCTGTTCAATATCTCCTAAACTGAGATAGGTACTTCGAGAAAATCTGTAATAAACTTTAAAAAAGCCAATACTCTGGGCTCTCTAACGCGCCATAGATTTTTAAATTTGGCTTGATAGAACTCTAGAAAAGTGGCTTTTTCTGAATCCACCTCCTCTCCGCACAGGTCCAAAATTTTACAGAGCCTCATTCGCAAAGGAGCCACCGTGTCTATCGCTAATTTTGAACCCATGCGGAGAGGAGGTGGGTTCAGAAAATCCCACTTTTCTAGAGTTCTATCAAGCCAAATTTAAAAATCTACAGCGTATTAGAGAACCAGGGTAGTGACTTTTCAAAGCTTATTACAGATTGTCTCTGCCTATCTTCATTTAGGAAGTATTTAACAGGTAAACTTACTTTCTGGACGACTCTTACTATCCGCCATTAGAAACCATATACTTAGGTAATTGAAATTGAGAAGGGAACTTACAAAGTAGTTAGCTACTCACCTTTCATCTTCAGGATCTTTAATAACATCCATTTATTCAGAGTCAGGGCATGCATCTTCACAAAATTTGTATGTAGTTCCATGTCGAAGAATGTAACTTAAAACTGACTTTCTGGTAAAACGCTCAGCATAGTGAGCCATTGTTTACCAAAAAAAAAAATCAGGTTCAAAGTGAATCAAAGTCATGTGGAGGATGTGATTACGTAGAAAATGAGTGGATGAGAAATTGAGATTAAATCGCACTGATGTTATATCTCGCATTGAGATAAACTATCAAAGAATGGCACATACTAGCAATTCACAATATACCTGTTAATAATTATGGAACGCTGAACAGTTTAATAAGTTTACGGTCCCAGAATAGAAAATTGTCGAAGGCTATTTATTCTTGGGTGGCTTCCTAAGAGTAAACAAGTGATACCTACATGTAATATATTGTGGATATTTCTTTAAAGAGAGCCATTAAAGGAAGGACATTCGATTACTGATTCTATTTAGATTGCTGTAAATGAGAAGTAGGGACTTTCTCCAAAATATTTACTTCCCGAAACAAAGCACGAGGCTTCGCATCATGAAGCTTCGGCATGGTCAATAACAGTGTCAGGATTTGACCGGCCGATCTGTTGTTGTTTCTGGAGTTTAAACAAAAACTATTGCAAAAACATATGCACTCAACATTTTCAAGAAGAATTATTCCCAAATTCACTTCACTACCATGGAAACTCAGTATCTCAGTGTACTGAAATGACTAAGTAAACTAGCACAAATTTGGTCAATATTTTCGGATTTTCCAACGTTCCAAGGAGATTGCAGGTCGAGATATTCGTAAAGCAGGGTTAGATATTTTAGTTGAACGAATAACAGTTCAGAAAATATGCCAAAAACTAGAGAAATCTTTCTGCTCAAAAGATGAAATTGATAACAGCCAGTTGGTTGTTTTGATTAGCCTCGATATTCGAACGCGTAGAGGTCCCGCTGACGGCGCCCGGTCGAATGTGTGGCAAGAAAGCCAGGGGGTAATTCCGGCGCCATATTGAATTGCCGCTAAAGCGCGGGCAAACGCGGCATTTTAAAATTTCGAACTTCAAAAGTCGATTTCGGAGGGAAAAACGGCTCGAAAAAATCTGAAAAAATTACTGCGTGATCAGGAGACAATGCAGTTTCTGAAAATGCAAGAATTAGAAACAGGTTAACAAGCTCATTCTAGCAACATCAGAACGCTCTTCGTTCCTTTTTGCAAAATGTAATCCATTATGAAGCCTTTAAGGAAAGTAGTTGAGAAAGGTACCAGTGGCGTGGCGTGAATAATTGCGATATATCGAGTGTTATGCCATTTTAACCTATGGTAAGGAATCGATTATTAAGGTGCTCGCTACGAACACCCTGTTTATCGATCCTTTTCCATAGGTTCAAATGGCATAAAAATCGATATATCGCAAAACACGCCACGCCACTGAAAGGTACAGCTACAAATACGGCCCGAGAAGTTTAACATCGGAACATGCTGTATGAATAATGCTGCTGGCATCATGCTTTCGTTCGAAGACAAATTTCACGCCCTAATCAGAAAGGCGACTTCGGACTTGATCGTTCAGCACCGGACTAAGCCTCCTGGAAAGAAAGGAGAATCCCACAGCAAAAGCACCAAGCCTAGATTTCGCCAAGACCGGGCGAATCGGACGCGAGATGGAAGATAAGTCATCCTTGCTTACAACTTAATTTAATCATGCGACGAATTTCGAACCAGGCGCCCACGCGCTCCTCCGTGGCAGGTGGGCTGCCCACGACCCTCCTCCCGGATCGTGCCGAGAAATACGTTGACCCAACGTTGAGTCTTAAGGAGAAATGTGAGAAATTATGCACCATACGGCAATGTCGGACGGCGACTAGGTTGTCATGCTTCGAGCTTTCCACGACTTGGACGGTATGGTCGAGGCTAATTGACAGCGATCCTTCACTGAAAAAAAAAATTCTCGCCGTTTTTACCAAGGTCCGTCGGTACCTTTACCATCTCATTTTTTTACGAATCATTGGTAATTTTACCAAGACAGACTGGTAAGCTTACCTAAAAACCGGTATTTTTACTGTTTTTTTCAGGTAAGAATACCACTTTTATTGGTAATCAATTCCCGGTAACTTTGCCATTTTATCTCGGAAATTCTACCACAGTCGATAAAAATATTGGCGTTTTTACCGGGGTCCAGTAAAATTACCGAGAAAGTCAATGATTTTACCGAGATTTCTCGGTAAAATCACCAATTCCATAAATGTTAATTTTACCAAGAAAAAACTAGGATCAAATAGAACCCTGAATTCTTGGTAATTTTACCCTTTTCTCAGTAAATACACCGAGATTTTTTTTTCAGTGTGCGGACGCATCTAGATCGAGTCAATTAGAGAGGTCGCACGTGAAATTTTTGACTAAAACTGCAAGTTTTGATGTTTATTTCGTCACATTTTAAAATTCAAGGTGCGTTAATGGAAGAAAACTTTCGAGGAAACCAATGGAAACACTTTTAGAATCTCAAAGTTTTGTATAAACGGAGTTATAAGCTTTTAAAGTTTCCAAATTTTGTCCGACCTCTCACATTGTCTCAATCCACTATGCGCCAGTTGCCAAATGACGCAGAACCATGTTTTGGTCATTGTCCGTTGTTTGGTCGGTGTTACTCTGGATTCGGAACTTTTTTGTTCCAATTTCGCCCACTCCATGCCGTCAAAAGTTCCGGGGCTCCTTTTAGATTTTTTCGAAAGTTCCGGGATTCGTTTTAGATTTTTTCAAAAGCTCCGGGATTCCTTTCAGATTTTCTCGAAATTCCGGGATTCTTTCTAGATTTTCTCAAAAGTTCCGGGATTACTTTTAGATTTTTTCGAAAGTTCCGGGTCTCCTTTTAGATTCTTTCTAAAGTTCCGAGAAAGTTCCGTAAAATGCAAAAGATCCGGAACATTTTGGGAATTTCAAACATTCCGGGAAAATTCAAGAGCATCTCAAAAGTTCCGGAATTTGGAACAAGTTCCGGGAAATGGGAACATCGGGCAGTTTGGTCCCATTGGGTTCATTTTCCGCGGAAGCAATCATTTTCGCAGGAAGTGCGGCAATGGAAGGATGAGTCAACGCGCGTCTCGATCGCGCTTGCTTATCACGGACGTGGCAAGCATGGCGAGTTGGATGGAAACGTGGACGACTTATGATCGCCTCGCGGAAAAAGCCGCATAAGAGCATCGCGACAGAAGCCTTTTTGCAAAGATGCATCTCTATATCCACGGTCCATGCTCAAAGGGAGTTTCGCTTTCTTCCACTCAATCGATACCAGACCGGAGGAGGAGTGGAAAAGTTGCGCCCTCGAGCTAGAACAACACAATTCCGTTGGCAACGTTGTACTGCCGTGCTAAGGAAGAACGCCGTATGCACATTCGAAAGTTGTCAAATTTCCTCTCAGAAAAGATTTATAATCTTGGAGAAAATTATGAATTTTTGTTCTTGCAATTTTTAGATTTTTTTAATCAAATTACGAACAAAATCCTCTGTAAAATGGAGATGTTGCAATAATTGTTGCATGTGTGAGGAATTTCCGATTTGACTGTTGAATCTTATGTAAAAGTTCGCGAGAAACACGATGGTGCCACTGGTTTTCTCTGAAATCAACTCCCAAGCTGAAAAAAAGCTCTCAAGTTGAGGGCGTAATGGAGGGGATATCCGAAATCGACTCCCAAGCTCAAAAAAAGCTCTCAAGTTGAGGCCAAAATGGAGGGGATATCCCACGCTATCCTGAGAGTCCACATCTACATCATGACAAACTCTCCATGCAAAGATAGGGAGCAAATACATTAGCATTGATGCCGTGTTTTCAGTTTTGGAGTCCCCAAATAAAGTGGCAGCCCTGTCAATGTATTTGCCCCCTATCTTTGCATGGATAGTTCGTCTTGATGTAGAGGTGGACTCTCAGGATAGTGTGGGATATCCCCTCCATTTTGGCCTTAACTTGAGAGCTTTTTTTGAGCTCGGGAGTGAATTTCAGAGGAAACCAGTGGCACCATCGTGTTTCTCGCGAACTTTTACATAAGAATCAACAGTCAAATCGTGAATTCCTCACACATGCAACATCTCCATTGAAGAAGGAATATTCACAAATTTTCCAGAAAATTAATGATTTATCGAAGGAAATTTGGAAAGGTGGACTCTCAGGATAGTGTGGGATATCCCATCCATTTTGGCCTTAACTAGAGAGCTTTTTTGAGCTCGGGAGTGAATTTCAGAGGAAACCAGTGGCACCATCGTGTTTCTCGCGAACTTTTACATAAGATTCATCAGTCAAATCGCAAATTCCTCACACATGCAACATCTCCATTGAAGAAGGAATATTCACAAATTTTCCTGAAAATTCATGATTTGTCGAAGGAAATTCGGCAACGCCTGAGGGCTCGTATGGCGTTTTTCCCTTGCGCGACAGTAGTGATGCGCGGTTTTTACATTGGTTTATACTTGGTGCGGCAGAGGTCTATGAATGGATGCGGCCGAGGGGTTGTCGCTCTCCGTAGCGGGAGTTCCGCGGAATCGGAATGAATGAGAAAGGAAGAGGAGATAAATAAAAGATCTGGTGGGCCCGAGCGCCGAGAGCTCTGATCCCAGAATAGCGCGTATTTCCGCGAAAGCCGAAGCTCATAAAAAGTGTCGCTGCCGCCCGACAAGGACTAGAACTGTAGAAACAATGGTGAAATTTTTTAAAAATTGAATTATTTTCTCGGTGATGATTCCTGGTGCATCGTAGGTCTCGATTGATCTATGTGCATGAGTCTAGACTCGCGACGTTGCAAATCTTCTATGACATTTTATTTTTTTAAGGCTCCACCATATCTTTTGCACCGAATTTTATGAATTTTTTTTCTTATTATTTTCGAAAATGTCTAACAATAATCTGGAATAGTATGCTTTGGACTAATGAAATTGCGCACTGAAGAAAAATCTCGGTGTATTTACTAAGAAAAGGGTAAAATTACCAAGAATTCAGGGTTCTATTTGATCCCAATTTTTTCTTGGTAAAAGTACCATTTATAGAATTGGTAATTTTACCGAGAAATCTCGGTAAAATTTTTGAACTTTCTCGGTAATTTTACTGGACCTTGGTAAAAACGCCAATATTTTTTATCGACTGTGGTAGAATTACCGAGATAAAATGGCAAAGTCACCGGGAATCGGTGGTAACCAATAAAAGTGGTATTCTTACCTGGGAAAAGCGGTAAAAATACCGGTTTTTAGGTAAGCTTACCAGTCTGTCTTGGTAAAATTACCAATAATTGGTAAAAGCAAGTGAGATGGTAAAGGTACCAACGGACCTTGGTCTGGTAAAAACGCCGAGAATTTTTTTTCAGTGGCACATCTTCTATATCACGTTTTATTCTTTTAAGGCTTCATCATATCTTTTGTACCGACTTTTATGAATTTTTTTTTTGTTATTTTCAAAAGTGTCTAACAATAGTCTGGAATAGTATTCTTTGGACTAATGAAATCGCGGACATTTTTAAACATCTCAAACGGAATTCGCAGCTCGGCACCCTGAAAACAACGGCTACAGAATATTTTGGTTCAATTAAACCAACATTTTTTCTGTCTGAAAGATATTTTTGAGCTACAGAATGTATTTCTCCCGAGATTCTTTTCATTACATTTTTTTTTCAATCCCAATGATTATTATTATTTTTTAGAATTGATAATGATTCCTTTCTCTCAAAAAATGAGAGGAAAAAAATCTTTACCTTGACAAATTTTTCTATAAATCATAGATAGTTTTATTCCAATTTGGAAAAAAAAAAATGTTTATAGCGTATTTTTCAGTGTAGTTTCCAAGCATCATTCCCACCTGGGAGTCTAAGAATTTTTTTATGAAATTTCATCGGAAAATCCGACAACACGGGTGGTATTTGTTCTCCTGCCTGTCGGTCGGCGAGCTGCCGCGTCCATACCGATGACGATGAGCCATATCTGTGTCATTTCGAGGATGACGCTGACAGGTTCAAAGGCGGAGCTTTCTTCTCCTCCGCCTTAACAACTTCATCCCGCCCGAATAAGTCATTGTTACAGAGCCCAGCTCGTTTTTCCTCTCTTTGTCCACCGCTCAACGCTTTCCATTTCCGATGTAAAAAACCAACTGCAGAGAACAAAAGCTCGCACTCATCATCAAGCATCGGAGATCTGAACTGGAATGACTTCTGTCGACCCGCCATGGCCTGAAATCAGTCCGGATGGCTTCAGTGGCGTGGCTTGTTTTGCGATATATCGATTGATACGCCACTCAAACCTATGAAAAAAGATCGATTATCAGGGTGTTCGCAGCGAACACCTTAGTAATCGATTCTTTACCATAGCTTCAAATGGCGAGATATCGATAATCGATCATTCACGCCACGCCACTGGATGGCTTTTATCCATGTGTTCGAAAAGATCGAAGCCAATGGCGTGGCGTAAATGATCGATTATCGATATCTCGGCTTTTGAAGCTATGGTAAAGAATCGATCACTAAGGTGTTCATGCGAACACCCTGATAATCGATCTTTTTTCATAGGTTCGAGTGGCGTAGTAATCGATATATCGCAAAGCACGCCACGTTACTGATCGAAGCTTCAATGGCCAAAGTTCGGAACCACTTAACTCCATTCTGCCGCGCTAAGGAAGCATGCCGTATAACGACGGTGAAACTACCAAACCACGTATCTCGGTTTGCGACGTCGCAGACTTCCTGTCATACTTTATTTTTTAAATGAAAAACTACTAAATGTCCAGTCTTGAAAATTTCTGTGATTTTTTCTCTTCGTGCGGAGAAAATTCTGTGAAAATTTCAAGGAATGATATTGATTTGGTCTATTTCAAAAAAATAAAATGCGAGCGTAGATTTTTAAACATCGCAAACGAGATACGTGGTTTGGTAGTTTCACCGTCGATAATTCTTTAAACGTTTCCAAATTTCCTTTGATAAAATACGAATTTTCAGGGAAATTTATACATACTTTTCCTCCAATTTTCACAGAACTTTATTCTCCATCAGATGAAAATTATCTAAAAATTTCAAGAAAAAGTACGCGTAACCATCCTTGAAAATAGACTTTTAATTTGAGGAAATTTGACAACTCTCGAATGTTCATACGGTTTTCTTCCGTAGCACGGTAGCATTGAGGTGTTTCAAAATGTTTGCTCTTAATTTATTTTTCCGAGAAAAATCAAGGCAGCTTTATAGCTTGAGCTGTATGCAGAATATTGTGCTAGCAGAGAAGAAAAGTCAAGGAAGCTTTCAAGAAATTACGTTGACTCCTTAGTCAACGTAATTCCTGACGTAATTCAGATTTCTAAATTGACTTTTAAGGCTGTGGTTACATATTGAACCAATCGATATCAAAATAATCTCACTCGTGTGATCCGTTGATTACGATCTATGAAAACCATCAAGTGAACGTGCCGGTGGGGGAGGGGTGTATGGGACGCGTTTACTCGTGTTGGGCATAGGCGGTTCTACGGGGGTGCCAGTGGGTGCCGGGCACCCCCAAGCAAAAATTAAGTACGGTTACTTGAACCGTGAAAGAGGCTTTTGGGCAAGTAAACACGTCAAGAAAAAATCGTATTATGAAGCGCAAAAAATTGGCAATATTTTTATTTCATGAATTTTTTAAATCTGAAAATTGATCTAAAACAGACCAAATTACTGCCTTTAAAAATTCTGTATTCGCTCACACTGAAAAAAATCCCAGCAATCAATTGAAAATGTTTTAAACAGAATTAATATTGATAGCCGCGTTTTACAAAGATTCTACTGTTTTTTTTATGGTAAGAATGTAGTTTTGGTGGAAAGTTTTGCTAAAAATTTTCTACGTTAAATTTATAAGTATTTAAGTAAGAAAGGAGAGAAAAAGAGAAAGGAGGGTAGGAATAGGATAAAACTTGAGGGCCGAAAATTAGGCCTCCCCTGAGCGACCGCGTCCCCTTTGGGGCCGGTCTCCGACATTTTCCACCTCTGGGCACCCCCAAACATGAAGGTCTAGAACCGCCTATGGTGTTGGGTACATTTTTTGTGAAAGCCCTGTCAACACTAACAAAATTTCAGTCCCGTAAACCCATCCCTGTTTGGACAAGGCCTTCCATTTATAAACACGAACGAAAAAATTATGAAAGAACAAACATAAATGTGGCTAAAAATTTTAACTTCCACCGCCGTGCCGACCGCGCTGTGTTGGCGCAATGCGTGAAGTATTCATGTAGTCTTGTAGGCGCTATGCGTTTCACGGCGACCGCTGCTGACCACACTGTTTGGCGCAATGCGTGAAGTATTCATGCAGTCTTGCAGGCGCTATGCGTTTCCAGCCGACTGCTGCTGAGCACAGTGTTTGACGCAATGCGTGAAGTATTCATGCAGTCTTGTAGGCGCTATGCGTTTCATGCTGACCGCCGCGCCGCTCCGTTCCAGGTCAAATTGCGTGTTTGGTTTCTCTCTTAACTCGACTAATTGAAGGTATTGTCTCTTGTATCACCGAGAGACGACACAATTAGAAATTGCTATACTTTTACTCTGAGGAAATGAGAGACTTTGTCGTCTTTTCTCGTTTGTAATTTATTTTCTGAATCCGATTTTTTTCTCTCTTTTTTTGATCCCTATACATTCAAAAAGATTCCAAAATTTGCCGCCCCCTACATTTTTTCCGCCATGTGGCCACCCCCTTCATCCGGCCCTGAGTGATCTACCTTGTAAAAAATTAGAATCACAGCATCGATGGCCAAAGTAAAACAAAATGAATATCTTAATTTGCGACGTTACAACTTATCCCTTCGTGTTTTCATTTCTTAATGCAAAACCAACCCTACCTAAGGTATCATTTCCATTTTCTTTGAAATTCCTTTATTTACTCTAAAAATTTCACAGAAAATTGGAAGTAAAAACGTTGATAAGTTTTTCTTAAAGAAAATTAAACACAATGTTAGATTTTCACAATTGCGAGGTACGCGTGTTTCGTATTTAAGCAAGGATGAGACTGAGACTTTGCATCTCGATTAAGAGAGATTCTGAAAGGCTCCCAACAGACATTAAAAAGGGCAGGAACATGAGGGTAAAGACTCCAGACTCGAATTAAAATTCAGAGCGGCTCTTTGGCTTGAGTCAGCGGACACCTCATTTATCACGATGTTAATGCGAGCGTCGGGCGGGTTGACGAGTAGCGGAATGAGGGAGAGACGTTAAAAGCGGAGATTGGCGAAAGAAGTTGTAAGGGTTAATAGTGTTCCACTGAAACGGCATCATCAGAGCACGTCGGAAAAAGGTGAGAAGAGAAACGGTGTTTGCACTTAGAGACGCTGTGCGCCTTCATTTTTCCAGTCATGCAATAACACTTCCTCGGTGCTGTAATAGTTGCCAGAGCAGAGGATCGACCTGGATTAAAGTACGTCTCGAATGAAAATCGCAGACGGCAAAACCGATGTTTGCGATGTATCGATTGGTCCGCCATTTAAACCCTTGAAAAATGATCGATAAACAGGGTGTTCGAAACGAACACCTCAATAATCGATTCTTTCCATCAGAGTAAAATGGGGCAATATCGCTAATCGATCATTCACGCCAAGCCACTGGTAATCAGGCGGGGCAAATGTTGAGAATATTTGTTGCCGAATGAATTTTTTGGCAATTTGTTGAGCAATTTGCATCAAGATAATGCTAATGGACAGATGTCAGATCAAACCGATTTGACATTTTCGCGGCTTTTTTCCGTCCAAATTTTCGTAAAATACTCCAATTAAAAAGGTAGTGGTAGAGAGAAGGTCTTTTTTCCGGTGGATGGTTATGTAATAAAAATATTTTCAGTGAATTGAAAGGTTAGAAGCCCAGGAATAAAGTTAAATGGATATTGAAAGTTGGCGCGATGAATTCCCAGTTTCATTGATATAGTTAATAAACCAGTTGGGAATGATTTTGGAAAAACCATCATGACTCTTCAGATGAACCTTTGATAAATGATTTTAGTAAAAAGTGTATCCCTAAATATCCTAAAATGAGAAAAAATGTTCCTAATTTCACGTCGACATCGATACATCTAATTCGACTTAAAGAGTACTATTGTTCATTTAATGATTTTAGTGCTACACGGAAAGAAATTAAATGTTGATTTAGCATTATACTGTTGGAAAGATGTCCGACAAGTTTCAAATGCTGATTTTACATTTTAAAAAATGCTAACGTAACAACGCCCACTGCAAAACGTACAAATTAAAATGTTATGTTAGCATTTTTGTACTGTAAAATCAGCATTTGAAACTTGTCGGACATCTTTTTAACAGTATAAATGCTAAATCAACATTTAATTTTTTTCCGTGTATGCTTTGAATACAGTCTGCTTAGTGTGTCAAAATGTATTTGCGCACAGTCCGTTGCTCTTCTAACGTAATGACGTATCTTCGTTCTCACTTGAGCCCTCAAAAACACGGAGTTATACGAGGAAAAGGGATCATCAACATCTTAAAAATGAGTCACGCTGTTGCGTCGGGAAGCGAAGAGTTTCATATGCGAATCATGTATTCAACCATCAAAGTTGGCCCATATCTCATACACCGTCACCCTCTTGAAATAAGGACATATACATTTAGCGATGAACCTTATTATTCGCGTAACTCAATACTCTCCCGAGCTCATTTCAAAATGTTGTTACGCCCTTCTATCTGCAGAGGGACGATATAATGGGCGATTTTATGGAGGCTGAGAGCATGAAAGAACTTATAAAAAAAGCCGGTGGAAAATCACCGGAGGGAAATTTCCGTAGGCCGTGAATGCTCGTCAAAACTTTTCAAAATCCGTCCGTGGGGAAGATAAAGAGAATCAGGCTCAGGGTGAAAACATCCCTGCATTTTCATCAGCCGGGGTGCTAAGGAAGAACGCCGTATGAACATTCGAGCGTTGCCAGAGTTTCTTCGATAAAACGTATATTTTAAAGGCAAGTTATGAATATCTTTCCTTGCAATTGTCAGGAACTTTAGGTGAAATTGCGAACAATATTATCTAAAAAAATTTAGGGAAAAAGTTTATAAGTTTATCAGGAAATTTGCGTTTTATCGAAGGAAGTTTGGCAACGCCTGGAGGTTCATACGACGTTTTTCCTTAGCGCGGCAAAAAAAATCCCCCGAAGTTTGGCAAGTGTCGAAATATATGGGTCAACGGAGGGAGCACCGAGCTCGCTGCGCACCCCCACGGCGAATCTCAATTCGCAGTCCCTGTGACGGTGAGCCCCATGAGTCGAAACCACGTACGTACATTTAGTTATTGTGTGACATACGCGGTTCTTGAGGGCTTGAAGCATAGCTGCGATGGGATTCTGGGCGTCACTCTCCTGTCATATCAATGCATTAACCAGAAACTTCTCCGCGCAATCGCTGGACAGCGGTTCTGTTCTCTCTCAAATAAGGCTCCCTGCTTGCTCTAGCCTGGATTTCCCTCGGGGGAGACTGTGTATTGCTTGGTATACTGGAAATATCGGCGATTTTTTGCTCCCGTGGCAATACATATCCACGGTGAAACTACTGGAACGCTTATTTTTTCTTTTGCGGTGTTCGTAATGGAGATGTTGCATGTGTGAGGAATTAGCGATTTGACTGTTGATTCTTATGTAAAAGTTTGCGAGAAACACGATGGTGCCACTGATTTTCTCTGAAATCAACTACCAAGCTCAAAAAAAGCTCTAAAGTTAAGGCCAAATGGAGGAGATATCCCACGTTATCCTGAGAGTCCACGCTTACATCAAGACAAACTCCCCATCAACGTGGACTCTCAGGGTAGGGTGGGATATCCCCTCCATTTTGGCCCCAACTTGAGAGCTTTTTTTGAGCTTGGGAGTTGATTGCAGAAAAAAACCAGTGGCACCATCGTGTTTCTCACGAACTTTTACATAAGACATAAGACTTTGCTTTTACAGTCAAATCGCAAATTCCTCACAGATGCAACATCTCCATTCTTCCAGAGTATTTTCACGCAGTCAAGGAAAAGGATTTCTTCCTGAGAAGATTATCGGAAGAACAGACATACTTCAAAGAAGACCGAGTCCGTATGATAATTCCTCCTTTAATAAGAAGCACCGCACCTGTGAAGCTCAAATCGCAAGATTAAGAATCAGCCATATTTTGTTCTCCATTCTCATTTAATTCCAAAATCTACAGTTCCGATTTGTTCTTTATTTCAGCATTCTCCCCTTACAATCGACTATATTTTGCTTTCTTGCTCAGAAAACTATGCTACACGCATCAAAACTCAAAATTACCCTCCGAACACCTAACCTTTTAGCTCAGATGATCCAAAAGCAACCACCGAAATTGTGAAGCTCTGTAAACATGTAAATCTCAAAATTTAAGGTGATTTCTGGTTCTACACCGAAAAAAAAACTCCGGCCTTGGAAGCCGTACTTACGGGCTATACAGACCGCATTCTAAGCTCAAAGGCCGAAAGTTCTGGATGTAGCGCCCGGAGCAGTCGAAGCTACGGCCCCAGCACCCGTAACTTTCGGCCTTTGAGCCCGGAACGGATGGTATGAAATATAGCCCTAGCTTTTTTCAGTGCACGATGTAAATAGCCTAGTTGCTTATCGCCATAACTATTTAACTAACTAACTAACGGCTACCATTCTATTTCATCCGTGTAAATTAGTACGAGATCTACGATACATATTTCATCACAGGGTGTGGGAAAAATATTCAATCACCGATCGTCAATCTCAACGCATGCGCGACGAAGTAATCTCGCGTCGACGACGTCCCAGCGAGGGCGTGCACTCCTGCTTTGCCGTTCTTAGCAAGAACGCCGTATGAACATTCGAGTGTTGCCAAATTGCTCCGGATAAAACATGTATTTTTAAAGAATATTATGCGTATTATTCCTTGAAATTTTCAGATGTTTTAGATAAAATTGCGCACAAAATGTGGATGTAACATTTGTGAGAAATTTGTGTGGTTGTGGGTGTGGTTCGGCACGCCGGGGGTGAGGTTCGTTGACGGGGTCCCGCCGGAGCCTACGCTGGAGGTCGAGGACCGGCGTGTTCGGGGTGGTGACCTGGAACAGAACGAAGAGATCGGAGGGTATTAGAAGGGTCGGCATGTGGAGAGATCGAAGAAGACAGGATATGGATCAGCAAGCTAAAATGGAGATGTTGCATGTGTGAGGGATTTGCGATTTGACGATTGTTTCTTACGTAAAAGTTCGCGAGAAACACGGCGGTGCCACTGGTTTTCCCTGAAATCAACTCCCAAGCTCAAAAAAAGCTCTCAAGTTGAAGCCAAAATGGAGGGGATATCCCACGCTATCCTGAGAGTCCACCTCTACATCAACACAAACTCTATGCAAAGATAGGGAGTAAATACATTACAGGGCTGCCACTTTATTTAGGGACTCTAAAACTGAAAACACGGCAGCCCTGTCAATGTATTTGCTCCCTATCTTTGCATGGAGAGTTTGTCTTGATGTAGACGTGGACTCTCAGGTTAGCGTGGGATATCCCCTCCATTTTGGCCTTAACTTGAGAGCTTTTTTTGAGCTTGGGAGTCGATTTAAGGGAAAACCAGGGCACCGTCGTGTTTCTTGAGAACTTTTACATCAGAATCAATTGTCAAATCGCAAATTTCTCACACATGCAACATCTCTATTGTCTGAGAAAAATATTAACGACTTTCCTAGTAAATTAGGTTTTTATTGAAGGGAGTATGGCAGCGTCTGAAGGCTCATACGGCGTTGTTCCTTAGTACGGCGGTGCACTCCTGCACTCGCACTTCCATCAATAATCAATCGATCGTCAACCGAACCGAAACCGATGCGACGAACCGAACCGAACCGGTTGCCCGGCCCGATCGGTAAATCCTCGACACGGAACGCGACAACGACAACGCCCCTGCCGCTACGCTATTTACATACTCCCCGCGCCGCGCGTTTAATCGATGAACTTGGATTTATGCTCAAGCGCCGCACCGATGCGACGAACGTTCAATAACCGCTCCTCTCAGCTCGAGACTTGCAGGGCGTAATTTGATGGACGATCGCGAATTCCGCCCGTGATGTAAGGGACCGTTGACTCCCGGCGCGGCGGTTCGCGAATACCTTCCGCGTCGGCGAATCTGGCCCCTGGGGATGATCCGTGACGCACATGCCACTGGAAATAAATGTAGGTCGTATGAACTGAACGTTCATTGTTCCCAGCTCTGCAGTGATAGCGAGGAAAGCAGTCAGTGTCAAATTTTCGAAATCGAGTCTCCTGCAAAATGCGCACTGAAAAAAAAAAAATCTCGGTGCATTTACTAAGAAAATGGTAAAATTACCAAGAATTCAGGGTTCTATTTGATCCCAGTTTTTTCTTGGTAAAATTACCATTTATGGAATTGGTAATTTTACCGAGAAATCTCGGTAAAATTATTGCACTTTCTCGGTAATTTTACTGGACCTTGGTAAAAACGCCAATATTTTTTATCGACTGTGGTAGAATTACCGAGATAAAATGGCAAAGTCACCGGGAATCGATTACCAATAAAAGAGGTATTCTTACCTGGGAAAAACAGTAAAAAGACCGGCTTTTAGGTAAGCTTACCAGTCTGTTTTGGTAAAATTACCAATAATTGGTAAAAAAAGTGAGATGGTAAAGGTACCAACGGACCTTGGTAAGAACGCTGAGAATTGTTTTTCAGTGCGGTTCGCGAATACTTTCCGCGTCGGCGAATCTAGCCCCTGGGATGATCCGTGACGCACAAGCCACTGGAAATAAATGTAGGTCTTATGAACTGAACGTTCATTGTTCCCAACTCTGGCGTGATAGCGAGAAAAGCAGTCAGTGTCAAATTTTCGAAATCGAGTCTCCTGCAAAATGCGCCTCATTTCTTTCAGATGAAATCACTAAAATATAGCTAAAACAGCTGAATTCATCTTAATCGTATGGAAGCGAGGGAAACCGTAAGTTCGCAAAAAGTGAAGTAGTTTCAGACAAAACAGCAGGAAGTGACATTATTCCTTCAGAGAGCCAATAAAATCAGTGTTTTCGAGTAAAGGGTCGCCCTCTTCTGCCAATTTCCAATCTGAAAATGTATTTGTTGTGAGTCCAAAAAGCAAACAAGGAAGATAGTGCTTACGGCTGCCTCGCCTAACACTAACATGAAGATACCCTTTTCTTGTAGGTAATTGAAATAAAATAGGTTGATTTTTAAACATCCAAACGATTGCTAGGATTTTTTTGGATGATTGATGGAAATTTGACAGAGACCTTTTTCAATAAAATTTTCCGGTCAGAAGGTTCTGATCCCAGTTTCTCAAACCTTCGTTTTTCCACTTACTGGTCTTTTCGCTATCGCCAGGGCCGGATTTACCTACTTGCCGCCCATGGGCCGCCTGTATTTTTCCGCACGCTTCTCATTCCTTAAGTGAACGTGCCGGTGACGGAGGGGTTTATAAGACGCGTTTACTCGTGTTGGGCACATTTTTTGTGAAAGCCCTATCTACACCAACAAAAGTTCACGGAACTTTACGCAAAAGTTAAGTGAACCCGTGAACCCTCCCTGTTTGGAAAAGACCTTCCATTTATACGAAACGAACTGTAAGAACAAACATAAATGTGGTTTAATAATTTTAACTTCCGCCACTGTACCGACCGCACTATATGTTGGCGCAATGCGTGAAGTATTCATGCAGTCTTGTAGGCGCTATGCGTTTCACGCCGACCGCTGCGGACCGCACTGTTTGACGCAATGCGTGAAGTATTCATGCAGTCTTGTAGGCGCTATGCGTTTCATGCCGACCGCTGCGCCGAGGGCTTCTCTTTTCCATCTCAGTCCTCGTCATCATTGCTCTCTGCGGTCGTTGACCGATCAAAAAGTCTCTTTGGTTACCATGACAAAAAAAATGTAGCCCGAAATAACTATAAACACGGACATTCTTAAGTGCGCAGAGGAAGTCAAGAGACGCCTGATGTAGTTTGGTCAACTCTGATTGAATCCGTCTACGTATGCGGTCGATGTGTTTGTAAGGGTGGGTTAAGTTAACCTCCGCAAGACACAAGAAGAGGTCAACCACAATGTTTCTTCTCCACTTATCTCGTCGAGTTGAGTCAAGTCCTGGCCATTAAAATACGATTCTCAACTGACCGATTGTCCTTTACATTCACGTCCACTACTTGTCCCAAAACCGAAGTGATCTCTGAACGTCTTCGCCACGTGTAGAGGTCGCATATTTATGGCATCAACCACTCACTCCTTCATCCGCCGGGGCTGAGAAAGAACGCCGTATGAACATTCGAACGTTGCCAAATGGACCATGTTCAGCCGAGAGGATCCAAGCCACATCAGCTTTTGCCAAATTCGATTGGGCAATTTAACTTTTTTAATGGAAGAGTTGTGCAGATTTTTGTGCGAATTTCAGTGAATTTTCTGCTTAGTGCAAAGAAAATTCCTGAAAATTTTCAAAGAATCCACTCAAACGTTCTCTTGTAAAAAATTGAATCGCCGAGTTAAATTTGACAATAGCTGATGTGGCTTGGTTCCCTTCTGCTGCACGCAGTCCAAATCTAACTCGAAAATAGGCTTGTTTTTCAGAAAAGTTACGAATATTGCTCCGGGAAATTCTCAAATATTTAAGATTAAATGGACCACATTTTGCAATAAGGAACCACTTTTTCTGGCTCATTTTAGAAACAACATATGTGACATTGGTTTCCCTAAGCAGAAAGGTGCTTTTATGAAGGAGCCAGAGATAGTGGTTCCTTATTGCAAAATGTAATTCAAATTGAGAACAAACTTTTCTTAAAAATTGGATTGAAAATGTTAACAAGTTTTTTTTTTTTTTGAAAATTCGTGTTTTATGATTTACGATTTGGCAACGTCTGACGGTTCATACGGCGTTCTTCCTCAGCGCGGCAGTAAGGAGGAAGGTCCTGCCACGACAGATCACGTACCTCTACGACTACATTTGAGGACTTTCCAGCCGAACGGCATAGTTTGACGTCTGACGGACTCTTTTCTTGTCTTGATTCATTAGACGATGAGACGATTAGCCTTTTTCTAGACGCGAGTGTACGAGTTTCGATTCGCGCGTTTGCGCTTTAATTGATGAAGCTCCTTGGTTTATCCTACACGTTGACGGTGGATCTATTGTCGATTCCTTTTCAAGGAACGGCACGTTTTAGCCGCGCTACATTAGCATGTCGATCACGAGGTCTGTGGAACATGATTGGCAAACTTGACTACTTATTCAAATGTTACCATTCTTGAGGAAAGGGACTCGAGTAATGAAAATCCTGAAATCTGAATATTAGTACCACTGCATAAGGGAATGTTTATCCGAAATTTTGTAAGAAAAAGAAAAAAAAGAATAAAAAAAACCTTTACTGACTATGGCGGTTTTATGGTTGCCTCAATCGGGAAAAACGAGAAAATGTCAGGGAATATCATAAAGTCAGGGAAACCTGGCACTGTAAGGGGAAATAACGAAAATTCCTGGGAAAAATCGATAAACACCACATTGTTGGGACCTTCATTGGTTTTCTAGAATGAGTCTAACGTTTCGAACAACAAATGCCCAAAATCTATTTCTAATCATGCCTTTTTGACCATCTGGCATATCTTCAGCAGGGAATTTCACGAAAATGCACTGAAAAAAAAATTTCGGTGTATTTACTGAGAAAATGGTAAAATTACCAAGAATTCAGGGTTCTGTTTGATCCCAGTTTTTTTCTTGGTAAAATTACCATTTATGGAATTGGTAATTTTACCGAGAAATTTCGGTAAAATTATTGAACTTTCTCGGTAATTTTACTAGACCTTGGTAAAAACGCCCATATTTTTTATCGACTGTAGTAAAATTACCGAGATAAAGTGGCAAAGTTACCGGGAATTGATTACCAATAAAAGTGGTATTCTTACCTGAAAAAAACAGTAAAAATTCTGGTTTTTAGGTAAGCTTACCAGTCTGTCTTGGTAAAATTACCAATAATTGGTAAAAAAAGTGACATGGTAAAGGCACCGACGGACCTTGGTAAAAACGCCGTGAATTTTTTTTCAGTGTGTGTCAGGTAAATCAGGCAAATGCCAGGGAATTTCATTTTCTATAGATTTAGTGGCAACCCTGCGGTTTGAAAGCAACCCAGAGATGTAGCTGCAGGAAAGATGTTAAAAGCTCTGGCCGGTGAGCCATGATTTCTGTTGTTAATAATGTGCAGCGTGGCTCACGTATTCCGGATTGCAGCCTTTTTGCATGACAAATGATACAATTCATTGAATATTTTGATGTGCGAAAAAGACAGAGGTCGGTAGGCACGGTGGGACATTATGAAACAAAGAGAGTCATGGATCAAGGGTTTTAGGACTTAGTGCTTTTTGCAAGACTTGATTTATTTCAGAGGAAGGAAAATAGTGGAAAAGCAATTGCAGTGCCCGGATTCTCTAATACGGACGTACATTGCAGTGGCGTGGCGTGCTTTGCGATATATCGATTGTTATGCCATTTAAACCTATGGAAAAAGATCGATAAACAGGGTGTTTGCAGCGAACACCTTAAAAATCGATTCCTTACCATACGTTTAAATGGCAGAACAATCGATACATCGCAATTCACGCCACGCCACTGGTACATTGAAACACACGCTAATAAAATGCTAAATGTTTCCAGCAGCGAGGAACGTTATCCAGCCATATTTTCACACACTCAGCAGCTCCGCCGCGCTAAGGAAGAACGCCGTATAAACATTCGAAAGTTACCAAATTTCCTCTGTAAAATATTCATTTTTGAGGAAAGTTACGAATATTCATCCTTGAAATTTTCAGACACCTCAGATCGAACTATGGACAAAATTCTCTTAAAAATTGGGACAAAAATGCGCACCAATTCTACCGAGAGTTCTCGGTTTGTCCAAGGAAATTTGGCAACCTCTGAAGGCGCATACGGCGTTCTTCCTCAGCACGGCAGGGATATCAAGCTCGATTATCATCCCGTATAAACCCCCCTGTGCAATCCTCGCAATAGCGTTAGCGCAAATCGTCGGTCCACAGATGAAAAAACCCGAAGTCTCTTCAATTTAAACCCCAAATTACGTGAACAAGCATACACAAAAGAGCCCTGCTTAAATTCGCTTACGCTTTTAACGCCGTAACAAACGCGCCGCTTCGCTTCAGCGACGAAATATTTCCGACATCTGCGGTTGATAACAAAGTAAAGCGGTGCTTTATGGGGTCAGTTTTGTTTCCCGAGCGGGTCCGCGCCCGTGTGTTTTCGCCTGCTCATAAAACGTCGCCCCCTGTTGTAAGGGTGTAACTCACTTTTCACTTGAGCCCTGTTTTACATGTAAATCCATGTTATCTGGGGCTCGTGCGAGAATTGCGTCCTTTCGCCAGAGGAGCGACGAAAAATACCGCGAAGTACAAACTGACCCGGATGGTTTTTACCGCCTGAGTCGATTGCTGTAGCGTTATCGAATGGTATGATCGATATATAGCATTGTGCAGATAGGGGAGTTATCGATCGAGCTCATTCGATATCGATTCAACAATCGACCCGCAGACTGTTTATTGCTGTCTATTTGTCGTCACCTCCTGAATCTCCGGGGAGGTGCCTTTTGGTGTGCTCACATTTAAGGACCAAAGTCAACACTTTTATAGATTAGCGCCGTGGAGTTATGTGACAGGATGGGTATGGAACGTGGTATATGGACCGAGTCCAACGGATATGCACAAAGTCACATTATAGAGAGGAATGAGTAGGGAGTAATTTTAAATTGAACAAATATTTTAAGAAGAGCGTAACTGCTAAGAGGTATAGAATCTAAATCAGTTTGATGAATAGACTTTTTGAAATGTATGATCCCTACCAGTGGTGCGGAGTGCTTTGCGATATATCGATTGATCTGCCATTTAAACTGATGGAAAAGTATCGATAAACAGGGTGTTCGCAACGGACGCCTTAGTAATCGATTCTTTACCATAGCTTCAACTTAGGAAATATCGATAATCGACCATTCACGCATCGCCACTGATCCCTACACATTTGAGGACTTATCTGTAACAATAGCGGATGTGAAAAATTACCTTTTCGAAAAACTGTTATGTTCACACAAAACTTTAATATGTTTGGCTCTGGCATAATGTACAGATCTCGAAGATCACATCTCAAGTATTTTCTTAAAATTTTCTCGATGCCAAAACAGTTTTTTGAATGTGTTTCGAAAAGGTAATTTTTCACATCCGCTATTGTTACAGATAAGTCCTCATTTATTTTTGATTTAAGTCTCAATACGTTTCCTGTGTTTATTATACTTTATCAGTAGGTATCGGAGCTTCCAGAAAACATGAAAAACTTGATTCTCTCGGTGATGTTGATGACCAAAAGTGTGAAATTACGCATCTTTACTGTGGTGTTACAAAATTTATTGCCTTATTGTATGTTTTCGAAGAGGAACAAGCCAATTTTATCATTTAATTTGAGGAATTTTGACAACTCTCGAATGTTCATTTGCCGTTTTCCGTAGCACGGCAGTATGCTGCCGTGCGAAGGAAGAACGCCGTATGAGCATTCGAGAGTTGCCAAATTTCCCTTGGTAAAACAAGTATTTTTGACAAAATTCATGCATATTTTTCCTGAAATTTCTCAGATATCTTAGATTAAATGCGAAAAAAATAGTCTAAAAAATTGGAATCAAAATATTTTCAATTTCTCCAATAAATTCGTATTTTATCAGAGGAAATTTGGCAACGCCTGAAGGCTCATACGGCGTTTTTCCGTAGCACGGCAGTATGGGTGTCTTTATTAGATCCCGGGAAGGTCATTATCATCGAGGCGCCCTGATTATGAGCTCAACAGGGGGCGCCGGGATGAGCGAGTGTTGGTTCGGAAAGTGTGAATCCCGTGAAGGGGCGCTCAGCAGCGGAGTAAATTGAGTGCAATTACCCTAAACGACCCCATCCACCCACCACCCCATTTCCGCCGGGGTTGGTCGATGTGATGTGCATGCACCGACGAATTAGACTTGCGATTCCGATTCAACTAGTCATCGCTCAGGTGAAGCCTGGCCCTTGTTGCGAATTTCACTCGAAAACAAACTAATTTTTCGCGTTAAAAGTCTCGTTCTGTAATTTTTCAATGACATCTGGCAACGCCCAATAGAGTCAGGGTTCGTCGCTCAATGGCGCGATTCGGGTAGTTACTGTGAATTAGTTCATTAGGATTTTATGTTTAGAGCCAATAAAGAATGCGAATAAATTAATGGCTAATATTTTCAACCTCACACTGGAAAAAAAACACATTGGATCTAGAGTCCACTCTTGAAAACATTGACAAGAAAAAGGACTCTTGATTCAATCAGATTTAAGCTTAAATCAAAAGGAAATCCGCTCAAATTAAGAAGCTTGGTTCTTGATTTAAGCTTAAATCTGATTGAATCAAGAGTATTTTTTCTTGTCGATGTTTTCAAGAGTCTGAACTCTACATCCAATGTGTTTTTTTTCCAGTGCGAGGTTCGCTTTCATTCTTATCGTATAGGCTACAAACGCACCGGGAAACACAAATAGTTATCTGTTCGAAAAGTGCACATTTATTTTGCTCCATAAGATTCAAATGATTTGATCAATTGCATGAAGCTTTGAAAAATGGGCAATTTTTTCATCTGGGTCCTATTTCAGCTTCGGAGTGCCCTTGACATTCCCTCTCCTCTCCTTCTTTGGGTCTCTAAGTGGGCTGCATTTTGCAATTAGGAACTAAAATTTTCATCTCAGTTTAGAAACGACCCATATCGACGGTGTAAGTCGGCAATCACATAACTCGTTTGCGGTGTCTGAAAATCTCCGCCTCTATGTCATTTTTTTTTAAAGGAGAACCAATTGACATTATTTCTTGAAGTTTTTGCAGAATTTTCTTCGCATAGAGAAGAAAAATCATGACAGTTTTAAAGAGATCCCGTTGAGTAGTTTTCCATTCAAAAAATTAAGTATGACAGGAAGTCTGCGACGTCGCAAACCGAGTTATGTGATTGACGACTTACACCGTCGATATGTACCATCAGTTTCCCTACGCACAGATGTGTTTTTATAGATGCGCCAGAAATTACAGTTCCGAATTCCAAAATGTAGTCCAGGGTGTCTACAAGTCCGGAATCCCCGGAAAGTAAGGAAATAGTACCGATTTTTCAAGGGGAGTACGAAAGTACTGAAATTACTACGTTTTAATATTAGTAAAAATCAGTAATTTACTGAAATACTACGAAACTGCGGAAATTCCGCAAAAGGTCCGGAATTTTTTCATTTTTGTCTCAATTTGAGCGAGGAATACAAATTTTTGAAAATTTTCGATTTCGAGGTACTCAATTTTTTTGGGAATGCACTGTAATAGTACTGATTTTTGGCCCGCCTGTTTTAGTGGACACCCTGTTAGTCCAAATAATCTCCTAATTCATAAATCCGGTCCAGTGTACGACGAGCCGGAAATCAATGCGCCGCGTCCTTCATCCCTGCTTCCTCGCCGTCACGCGAACTGCGCCACGTCACACGTCACAACCGTGTCATCCCTTTCGCGAGCACCCCCCCCCCCCCCCCCCCCNTACCCCCAAGACCCCAGCAGCACCCCCGATCTAATATTAATATTCGCGAGGTGACTTTCACTCCGACTATTCCTGTCGTATTTGGTTGACATCATCCCCCCGCCGCGCGCCGCCCCTCCGCACTGTTTCTAGTTTTGACCCCTTTCTATTCATTTCATCGCCGGAACTACCCCTTTCCGTAACTGGCAATCCGGGTGCGCAGTATGAATGCGGAGTATACGAGGGTGGCCGGAATGAGGTTAACAGGGACCTGTAAGCGGGGTAGGTAGTCATTAGGCTTTGACCCGGAAAGTTGAGAGCTTTGCGAGTTCTCTCGGGAATAAATTGCGGAATTGATTGCCGATGAAAGGAATTTTCAACCGCGTTTGCTTTGCAAAAGCTTTTCCGCAACCGTCTTTACATCGAGCTCCTGGGATTAGGAAAAAGAGTACAATGATCCTACAATATTTCACGAAAACATGCAACTTAAGTAAGATCAATGAATTGGCTCAAGTAGATTATTGTTTTTTCTATGTTTTTTTAAGTTTGAATTTATGCATTGGAAAACGTTAATATCTTGGCTAGCAGTTACTTTCAGTAATTTTTGTTGAAGAAATCGTATTCCTCGCGATAAATTTTGATGAGAAATTACATATCATAATGCTGAAATTCACATTTTGTCTATAGTGGTCCATTCACTGATTGTAATGAGAGCAGAAAACAATTTTTTCGTCCTGTTTTCGAGAGAGATAAGGGAGAGTTCGATAAGGGAGCGTAGAAAATGTTAATGCTGTCATGTCAACTCTGCCTTGTTAAGGATAAATGTCGTATGATAATTCGAGAGCTGCGAAATTTCCCCCGATGAAATGTTTAATTTGGAAGGAAGTATGAATATTTTCCCTTGAAACTATCATACATTTTCGATAATAATAAGAACAATATTGTCCGAAAAATTAAAAGAAAAATAAACACAACTTCCCCAGGGAATGGCTATTTTATCAAAGCAAAAGGAGTCGGGTGCTGAAAAGGCATTTCTTGGTTGCAGTGTTTCAGAATCTCCAGTGCTAATTTTTATATTAGAGAGGAAACCAATGGATGAATTTTCTGAATTCGTTTTCAGCTTCGTAAAATCATAAAAATATTCAGTAAAAGTTACAACAAATTACATTCATTTGCTTTAATTACAATTGATGAAACGTTGGCGGAGTTTTTGAGACTCTGTAACCAAGAAATTCCAGTTCTACACCCAGTGCTTCAATTTGGCAACTCCTGAAGGCTCATACGTTGTCTCTCTTTAGCACGGCAGCCTGCACTGGTCCATTGTATCATCTTAATTTCGTCCAAAATGTATCTGTGCAATTTTGCTCGGACATGCCTTAAGCAGGGGTGAAAATCGTGAATTCGTCAATCTCAAGTCCGACAGTCGCAGAAACCGGCGTACAGTGGAACGAGTTAATAGAAAAGGTCGACGTGATTTCTCGGATAAAAATACGAATTTTGAAATTTATTTCTTCGCAAATTTAGAGTCAAGCAGAGAGGTCGGTCGTGAAATTAAGTAAAACTGTAAATTTTGATGTTTAATGCGTCACATTTTAAATTTCAAGGGGTTGACAGTGACATTTTTCGTTTTCAAAGGTTACCTACAATTTTGGGCCCCAAGAGCTACATATTTCGAGTTGCTCATACTCTCCTTATATAGGTACTCTAACTGGACCGAGTCATAGGCGAAGTTGGGCAAAATGTAGAAACTTTCAAGGGGGTTTCCAATGAAACCACTGTTAGGACTTCAGAGTCTTGTATAAACGGAGCTGCAAGCGTATAAAGTTTCTACATTTTGCCCAACTTCGCCTATGACTCGGTCCAGTTAGAGTACCTATATAAGGAGAGTATGAGCAACTCGAAATATGTAGCTCTTGGGGCCCAAAATTGTAGGTAACCTTTGAAAACGAAAAATGTCACTGTCAATCTTTACACTTCAATATCAAACGAAAATGAACCAGAAAATTCATGAGTAAGCATTCTTCCGCAAAAATGAGTAAGTTTACATATGGAAAAACAAAGTCAAATACGTGCTTTCTGCTTTACCAACGACAGTTCCCAACAATCGTGATTATAAATCACTCTGGATAATTTGAATTCATGGATTGCCTACCCTTTGGGGGTCTAAGAGCTTCATCACCTAACCTCAACATTTTCGACATGTCCATGCCAGAGACAAGTCCATACTCTCCCCGTATTGTGCTGGCTACACGCTCAAATTTCCATCAATTTCCGATCAAATGGTGACTGGTGCGCACTATCTACCATCAAATTTCTGCGGCCTGCAATAATTTGATGGTTGATGATGGAGCTATGGGGCTCATCCTTCATCTGATTTCCACACGGCCGTGCTTATTTCATGCTTATTTCAATCAACACGCTGCTTTAATTCATTTTACTCATCAATCTAGATAACTCTCTACCGCCATCTCGGTCATCATTTTGATCGGAATTTAACGGAAATTTGAGCGTGTAACCAAGCTATAACCTCAAAATTTTCGACATGTCCATACTATCCCTATAGTATAGGTACTCTAGGTCCAGTGTGCGGCGCGGCAGTGGAGTGAAGCGCGTTCTGCAGGACGAAAGCGTGGCATCGCGTAGCGTGGGGAATGACAAATAATTTACAAGGATCGTGGACTCTCGATTGCCGTAAGAATCTTACAAAATTCACGAAGTCCCGATCCGGAGCGATGCGATGCCATCGTAAGTCGTGTCCCTCGAATTTGCCTACGTCTACGTCCGTCCGGCCGAGCTGGAACCGCGCAACTTCCTCGGAAACGCCAGGTAGATATGCGGTTTTTGCATAGCGCAGATGCGGCTTGAGGATTTCACTCTCGGAGGAACTTCCACTTTCCATCGCATCGCTGTGTTGGGTCGTTTTTGCGCGGCTAGCTCCCGGTTTTGCCAGGCCTCGAGATAAAGGACAACCGCACTGAATAAAAAATGACTTGATTTCAGCCGAATATCCCTAAATTGTTCTTTTGGAGCTTGTAGAAAAGGACAGGTTGTCGCATTTTAAGGATTTGTTTACTCCGTGACGTAGGCAGGTACAGTATATCGTCGATATTCCAGCCAAATCCGAAATTCAAAGTATGAAAAACTAACTTTTTTTTTTTTTTTTTTTTTTTTTTTTTCTTTTTTTTGCTCGGTTCAACTCAAAATATAATTAGAATAGAAAGACTGGCACAAATGCTTCAGTTTGAATACACAAAGGATGAACAGAATGACAATTATCCTTACCAGACTGTCTGTGATCTATTCTCTCATTGTTCTAACAAGGTTTGTGAGCCTAGTTGCTAATCCGTCTCGTATATGTGTCGCAGGCAAAAAGTCAAATTGGGCATTTTATCAAATGCCTAGGCAGATACTTAAATTTTCAGAGTTTACGAGGTTTTTAACGTTTTCACAAAGAACTTTCTAATTTTCAATATTTTGAGACAAAAAATCCGTTAAAGTACAAACTATCAAATTATCTTCCGTTTAAAAATGCTCCTCATAATTCTTCATCCGTCCAAATTGTGAAAACTTTTTATTTTACAAAATGCTGAATATTTTGACATAAATTCGCATCGAAGGACTAGAAAAAACGTAATTATGATCGTATGGAACAAGCTTTTACAGGGAATTCTTTTCCGTATGGTCAGAGAATTATTTCGCCTGCAGTCAGTAAAATAATCAGAATTCAGTCTAAAGAAGAATATTTAACTATTTGCGTAGGCATTTAACAAAATGTCTGACTTGACTGTTTGCCTGCGACGTATGAACCATTAAGAATTATATTCAACGGGGTCGGTCGAAAAATCCACATCTTAAAAATGATATCTATAGATGGATATCGCTGTGCGATTCGACAATCCGGACGTTGGTGGAGGGCTTGAAAATGTATATCTGACATCCATGTGAAGGAGCCCGGATCCGGTGGTATTTATATTCTGGTCCTCCAATTTAGAGGAATAAAGATCAATTCACTTTCAACTGATGCGCCTTGTCATGGGCAGTTAGTAGATGGATTTTGAAGAGCCGATCGGGGTTATTAGAGAAGCACCTTAGCACCGTCGTATTACATTGACATTTATGCGATCGATTCACGGGTTTGTCGATCGATTCACGGATTCGTCGATCGATTCACAGGTTTGTCGATAGATTCACAGGTTTGTCGATTGATTCACGGGTTTGTCGATTGATCCACGGGTTTGTCGATCGATTCGCGGGTTTGTCGATCGATTCACAGGTTTGTCGATGGAACCGGTGTCGATCGATTCATGTCGATCGAATCGACATCGGTTTTTTAATAATTTGTCGATCGGATCAGTGTCAATCGATTCACGTTCTCATTTTTCGGTCGATTCATGTCGATCGAACCCATACCCTCCCCCTTTAACATTGGTTAAATGCCGTCATTTTTATAATTCAACTTTTGTATGGTCTTAGTCAAAAATATTTCTTAATATCTCATTCAAAAGTTGATTTTTCAGTAAAATTTTGAAGAGGAACAAATGTTGCTCATTTCTTGTCCAGAACTTATCCGATGGCCCATGCGATCCAATCCTGTATCAAGGGATGAATTTCAGACCTTTTTTATGTCCTCATTGTGAGCTTACTGAAATTGTACATTTTCAGAAATGTTACATTTCTGTGTGTCTCTCACGGTCAATGAACTATCTGCGAAGGCATTTGACAATATACCTGATTCAACTATTAGCCTACGACAAGGATAGATTCCTTCTGCATAAATGCGTCCATTGGAAAGCATGAAGACCCAATAAAAAGGCGGAACGAGCTCTTGACTTTTATCGCCGGAGGTACGTCAAAGTTCAAGCACGCTCGAGCACGTAAAGCGTAGGCTCCAGCCCCTCGATCATTGAATCGATATCGAATCCTGATCGATAACTCCCTATCTTCACAACGCTATATATCGATCATGGTCGATCGATATCGTTTCTACACTCGACTCGCGGGAAGGATTAAGTCATAAAGCGGCGGAAAAACGAGACGAGAATGCGCGCCGGGCGATCGATATCTGGCCCCGATAACCAGCGCCGTGCTAAGGCGAAACGGCGTATGGACCCGCAGGAGTTGCCAAATCTTCTTTAATAAAATACGAATTTACTGGGAAAGTTTTGAATATTTGTCTTCAAAATTTTCAGCTAATTTTGTTCGTAATTCCGTCTAAAATATCTGAAAATTTCAAGGAAATATGTGTATCTTGCTTCAAAAATACGTATTTTATCGGGGAAAATTTGGCAACTCTCGAAGGTTCTTACGGCGTTTTCCCCCTAACAAGGCAGATCGGTGAGGTGTGTATATAAGTTATCGATATTTCTCCATTTGAAGCGATGGTAAGGAATCGATTATTAAGGTAAGCCCTGAAAGTTGATATTTTCCTTTATATTCACATAGCAGATGAATCGATCAATCGCAAATCGAGACGCGATAATCGTGCTGCAGCCCGGACGGCGGCACGGCGGTAGGAAAAGTAAAAGTTGCGAGTCCAAGCGGGGGGTCAGAGTTCAGGTTTTGAATAAGCGACCGTCGCCGAATTCGGTGACTCCGATTTTTAAAAGGGCCTAATTGGTCCGCGTCGGTTCCTAGGAAACAATGCGCGGGGGTCGGCGTCCCCCTCGACCAGTGGCGTGGCGTGCTTTGCGATACATCGATTGATCTGCCATTTAAACGTATGGAAAAAGATCGATGAACCGAGTGTTTGCAACGGACACCTTAGTGATCGATTCTTTACCGTAGCCTCAAATGGGGAAATATCGATAATCGATCATTCACGCCTCGCCACTGCACGAAAAATCGCCGCGTCGCAAGAGCCCGAACCTACTGATATGCGTTGCCGTTCAATCGTAAAGTTGCATTGGAGAATGTGCAAGAATATTGTATTGCTTCATTTGGACGGAGTTAAACAGAAAAGAACCAAGCCACATCGGGATCAAACCGAGAAAAAGAGTTTTAAAGATTGGCTCCTGCAAAAGACTCAATGTAAAAGATAAACTTCAAGTTTAATTTCTGCAAAATTTGCTTCAACGAAAACTTTGAATTTTAGGCGATAGATAGTAGAGCAGTGGTTGAGTTCAAAATCACTCATGACTCAATGTTTTCCAAAATGTGGGTTGGTTCCTTTCTGCATAACTCAGTCCATTTAGGAGTCGTTTTTAGCAGAAAAAACCCAACGCGCATTTTGCCGTTTTGTGGAAATCGAGTGGAAGGATTAGCGCTCCCGTTTTTTTTGAAATCACTCGAAACAACCGCGAGGTTTTGCTTTCTATCACCTGAAAATGATTTAATGACTCAAACTGATTTTGATGTTAGGGACCGTCCCTAAATTACGTGACGCACTTTTTACACCTCTTTGGTGTAACAGGACTTAATTATCTTTCAAGAAATTCCCACCTTGTTACACCTGAACCGGATAAACCTCTATATTTGCCTCAGCTAAAGGCTCTTAGATTTTTCCTGTGTACGATAAGTATCTTGATTTATTTTGCGAGGAAAGATCTGTACTTTTAAAGGATGCCTGTCATTCTTAATACGTTCAATTTCGTATAATACTGTGCAACACCTCTGTTGTGAAATAGTTGCTTCAGGCGCCGCCGCACGGCGGGTGGGTGGCCAGCGCGAGAGGCTCACTGGCGCCTACAAACCTAAGTGGATACTTCAAGCATTGTGCTATGCGAGAAGTATCCACTTAGGTTTGCAGGCGCCAGTGAGCCTCTCGCGCTGGCAGCACGCCGCTCCGCTCTGTTAGGCTTTAATATTTATACTCGCATAGTCAGCGTTTTTTAACTCATGACTTTGAAATGTTAGCTCACTCTGCATTGATTATTCTCATTTAAAATGATGGAAAAAATATGTATCAATTTATCAAAGGAGAATAATAATTATAATGTGTGTTTTTTTAAATATTGGTGGCTCCGTGTCAAATTTAATGATTTCCAAAGCATTTTAATTTTTTCTTTTACATTTTGTGCTTTTATTGTGCTGCAGCGAGGTGTACGCGCAACGAAACGCTCAAAATTTGACGTATTTGACTCTAAAAGATCGATGTACAAATGTGTTAAAACTAAAGATTGCGTGCATCTTGGGTTTTTCCCGCTTTTATTCATTTTTGCAGTTTCTGTCGGCACAACTGCGGCTCATTGAGAGTAATGTCGCTTGAAAAAGGTTTTACAAATATTTGTCACGTTTTAAAAGTATAAATGTGTTCAAAATTAAGCTTATTTTACGCGTGGGCGTAAACTACTGGACAAAAAAAGGTGTGCGGACAAAAATTCGTTGACAAAATGTCCTGAAACCGAATCGTCGTATTATTGTTTGAACCTATATGTCCAAATTCTTCGGGCTGATTGTTGAAATTGAAACGCAAAGCGATAGACAAAGAGGACCTAAGGAGTATGGGGCAATCCTATTGGTTGAAGTAGACTAAGGGCGAAAATTATGGACTAACTAAAGGGTATCCTGTGAGTTGCCGTCAGTTAGTCTATTACCTACCTACCTACTGCAACCACTCGCTTCCACCAATAGGATCCCTTCATATACTTGTTGTCCTCTTTGTCTATGGTTTGGCCATCAATTTCAACAATCAGCCCGCTGGCTTCTTTCTAGCGTAATGAAGTACATGTAAACACAAAGGTATGGACCACTAGACAAGGTACGAATTTCAGCTTTCTGATATATGTTTCATTGTTTCTTAACCAAAATTTCACGAAGAACAGGATACGTACAACGAAAATTACCGTAACTCCTAACGAAGATATTCAATGATTCTTGATGCGTGAATTCAAACCACCCGCTCATGAAAACTCAATGCTCTACGTGGTTCACATCGCGCGCTAAACGTTATCATGAACGTATCTGTGATAAAAAAATCTGGCAACCTCAATCTTGACGCTTTGGCTCAGCTATAGCAAATTGCCCATAGTTTGAAAAACATATGGTGGGAAATGAACATTGCTCGATTGAGAAGCTTGCTGAAACCGTTGTAGTGCGCGGTTTGACTCACGTAGAGCTTTGAGTTTTTTGTGAGCGGACAGTTCCAATTCCTCGAAACCAATGTGAAATAAAAACGTTAATATCTTCGTTAAGAGTCGGTTTTAGTAACTTTTATTGCGCGAATCGTGTTCTACGTGAAATTTTGGTTAAGATACATGTATGAGAATACTTAAATTCGTACCTTGTCTAGTGGTTCATTCCGAAACTTTTTTGTCGACTTTTTTTGGGACTCCCTAATCTATGAGCCTAAATTCTGGCTTCTTTCTAACGTGATAGAGTACGTGTTAACACACAGAAATTATCCTGATTTTCGCCTGGAAACGCAACCTCGGTATGCTACCACGAATCATTTCACCGCGGGCCGTGCAGTCACATTTAGAGAAATTGGAATTGATTTATGAACACTCGCCGATCGGCTCCGGCGGTGATTTATTGGACTCCGCGTGGCGGCGTGCGCATGCGCCGGTAATCGCCGACAGGAACCGACGGGCGCTAAACACCGGTGGCAAACCCCGCCACCGCACCGCCTGGATCCTCCACGGTACCGGGGTCCGGGGCCCGGTCAGCGGGCCAGCTCCGGTCATTAGGTCCAGATCCAGATCCAGGTGCAATATTGCCGTAAGCCGGGTTTGTTAACTCGTCTGACAGACTTAAGGACTGCTTGTAAAATACGTAACGTCAAATTTCGGATTTCTCAAGCCCTTAGTGCGTTGCGTATTTCACTCACGGCCCCTCGGGTCTTTTTGAGTTGAGTTTCTTCCTCTGCGGGCTGATTATTGAAATTGATAGACAAAGAAGACATGGAAAGTAGGGCGCGATCCTATCGGTTGAAACGGGTGGCTCTTATAGACTAAGGGAGAAAATGATGGACTAACTGTCGGGTCTCTCGTGAGTTGCCGTTAGTTAGTCTATTACCATCTCCTTTGTCCATTGACACTCGCTTCCACCAGTAGGATCCCTCCGTATCCCTTTTGTCTTCTTTGTCTATAGCTTTGTCTATCAATTTCAATAATCGGGCCGCTGGAGCGGATGAAGGAGAAGAGGATGATACCTAAAGTCCGAGGAGACAAATAAGAAAAATGTCTCTGTCCTCCTCCCTCCGATTTATAGTGAATCCTCACCTACAAAATTTGTTTGGATTCCTGGTTGATCCTCCTGTGCTCTTGATCCATAATTTTGTTCGTTGAGTTTGAACCGAGCCTGTCCTCTAGACGTCTGTCGATACTTCGGTTCATCGAAAATATTCCGGAGGGCTTGCTAGAGCAGGGTCATTGGTGGTGAATTCCATGGCCAAAGGGGTTGTGCGTTGGGGTGGCATAAAATTTGCGGAAAATCGCTGGACATCATTAATGGACGGCTTCTGGCACGTAATCCCAAACTCCAGTAAAAACTTTATCATTTTAACTACCCTGCACTGAAAAAAAGAAGTTACGGGCTATGTAGACACACCGTCCGTTCCGGGCTTAGAGGCCGACAGTGCCGGGTGCTGAAGCCGTAGCTTCGATTGCTCTCGGCGCCATGCTCGGAACTTTCGGCGTCTAAGCTCAGAACGCGGACAGTATGTTTATATAGCCAGTAAGTACACTGAAAAAAAAACTCCGGCCGTGCGAGCCGCAATTACGGGCTATACAGGGTGTACCAAAAGTCCGTCCCACCCCTGCTAACTTTTGAACGAATTGAGCTAGGGTAATGAAACTTTGGGAATGTTCCTATCTCAAAGGGGACCATCTTTTGGGGGGGTCAAAATTTTGGTTCCCCATCAGGGGGGGCGCGGGGGGCCCCCAACTTTTTTTTTTCAAATGGCAACCCCTATCTTGTGATACCTCATTCGAAAGAGCATAAAAAACTAAGAATTTTGGCGCAAACCGCAGATCAATATCTTAATTTTTGACCGAGTTATGATACACCGAAAAAAAATTGAAGTTAATTTAACATTCTGGATGTAAAAAAAAGTGTGCGAGAACTTACAAAATGCTAAAATACCTGCCACAACAGTTACTTCAGCAATGCCAAGATGTAAAATTAAGTGCTGTGGCGGGTAATTCAGCATTTATAAGTTCTCGCACACTTTTTTTACATTCAGAATGTTAATTTAACTTCCCTTTTTTTTTCGGTGTAGGTCAAAGGTCAAATTTGACCTATTTTCAAAAAATCATAACTCCGGTTCAAATTATCGTAGAGAAAAAAATAAAACGGGAAAATTTACCAAATTGTGTCCGCTTTTAAGTAAAAATTGCAGAAATCACTTCGCTGTAATTTTAAGGGGGGGCTCGGACCCCCAAATACGTCAATTCAAAGGTCATTCAATTTTCCCGCGAAAAAAGGCAATTTCCCCTAGATTTGCCTCCACATTATCTCAGTAAGGTCAAAATTAGTTCAACATTACGTTGGCAAGTCCCCAAATTTCGGGAAAAGTTAAAAAAAAAAGAAATTTAAACGGTCAAATTTAATCACCTTAAATTTCGTTTTTTTTTAAACTTTTCCCGAAATTTGGGGACTTGCCAACGTAATGTTGAACTAATTTTGACCTTACTGAGATAATGTGGAGGCAAATCTAGGGGAAATTGCCTTTTTTCGCGGGAAAATTGAATGACCTTTGAATTGACGTATTTGGGGGTCCGAGCCCCCCCTTAAAATTACAGCGAAGTGATTTCTGCAATTTTTACTTAAAAGCGGACACAATTTGGTAAATTTTCCCGTTTTATTTTTTTCTTTACGATAATTTGAACCGGAGTTATGATTTTTTGAAAATAGGTCAAATTTGACCTTTGACCTATCATAACTCGGTCAAAAATTAAGATATTGATCTGCGGTTTGCGCCAAAATTCTTAGTTTTTTATGCTCTTTCGAATGATGTATCACAAGATAGGGGTTGCCATTTGAAAAAAAAAAGTTGGGGGCCCCCCGCGCCCCCCCTGAGGGGGGACCAAAATTTTGACCCCCCCAAAAGATGGTCCCCTTTGAGATAGGAACATTCCCAAAGTTTCATTACCCTAGCTCAATTCGTTCAAAAGTTAGCAGGGGTGGGACGGACTTTTGGTACACCCTGTATAGACATACCGTCCGGTCCGGGCTCAAAGGCCGAAAATTCCGGCTGCTGGAGGCGTAGCTTCGATTGCTCCGGGTTCAGAGGCCAAAGCTACGACTCCAGCAGCCAGAATTTTTGGCCTTTGAGCCCGGAACGGACGGTATAGCCTGATATAGCCCGTAATTGCGGCTGGCCGGAGTTTTTTTTCAGTGTACGGCTGCCGCGGCCGGAGTTTTTTTAAAGTGTAAGACTGTAAGAACTATCACCTTTTCCTTTCTATATTCACGTGAGATCAATGTCTATTTCTTTTGCTTGACTTGGATTCCGAACAACGACTGATTTGAGATTTGTTTTTTGTTTCAGCACGCGATCAACGTGCGGAAATACGCGGAGGAATACGTGCAACGGCGACAGGCGGCCGGTAAGTCGAATCACATAATCGCGGTGCAGGTCCTGAACTTGGCCAACACGAAGTACCTGCCGGGAGCCAAACCAGGGACCTTCTTCGCCCGGGACAACGTCTCCAACTTCATCTCGTGGTGCCGCAACGGCCTCGGCGTCATCGAGTGCCTCCTCTTCGAGACCGACGACCTCATCCTCCGCAAGAACGAGAAGCATGTCATCCTCTGTCTCCTCGAGGTAATTATCAACCCTCGCATTCTTTCCTAATCAACCCTTCCCAAGTAGCAGAGGTTGCAACAACTTGCAACAAAATCGTTTGATTCTTGCAACTAATACATTGATTTGCAGATTGCCTACTCTCTTCCCCGAAGGAGCCATCATTGTTGGAACTAGTTGCAATTATGTCGAAACATGTTTCAACTTCAAAGTATTGCTGGTTGCCTATCTTTAGATTTTGAACAACTCTGGTGCAGCAATTTTGCAATCTCGACAGGTTGCAACTTTGTCTTCCGATAAGATCGCCGAAAATCGGCACTTATCGGCCAGAAGTTGACCGAAAGTTGCAACTTTGTTGCAACTAGTACCAACATTGTTTCAACTTGTTGCAACTTTTACATTGAGAAATGCTACTTGGGTTACTTTCAGCATTTTCATCGTCTTTTGCTATACTTCTTCCTATCCTCCTTTTGGTTCTTCTCTCTTTTTCTCCTCTTCTTCCTCTAACTCCTGCCTTTGTCTCCTCTTCATCTTCTTTCTCTTCTCTCTTCTTCTCCTCCTCTTCCTCACTCTCTTCTCTTTGTCTTCTCCTCTTCCTCTTCTCTCTTCGTCGCCTTCTCTTCCTCATTCTCTTCTCTCTTCAAATTCTCCTCTTCCTCATTCTCTCCTCTTTGTTTCTCTTTTTTTCTTCTATTTTCCTCTCCTCTCTGCGTCATCATCTCCTCTTTTTCCTCTTCTCCTATTTCATTATTCTCCTCTTTATTGTCTTTTCTTACTTCCTCTTTTTCCTTTCCCTCTTCCTACTCTACCTCTTCTTTTTATCCTTCCTTTCCTCTCTCTCTTTCATCTCTATATCCTATCCTCTGGTCTCTCCTTCCTCTTACCTTGGGGCTTTATTTTTGAAATTGGTAGACACAGCATTAGACGAAGAAGACAAAAGGGATATGGAAGGATTCTATTGGTGAAAGTGGGTAGTTGCAGTGGACAAAGGAGGTATGTGATAGACTAACAAACGGCAACCCACAAGAGACCCTATATAATTAGTCCATCATTTTTTCTCTCAGTCTATTGAAACCACCCATTTCAACCAATAGGATTGCTCCATTCTCCCTACGTCTTCTTTGTCTATAGCTTTGTTTATCACTTTCAACGGTCAGTCCGCTGGAGACTTTTAAAAATAAATGATGCCCCCAGGTTACTCTAACGACCCTGTTTTTTTTTCAATTCCAGGTCGCTCGGCGGGGGGCGAAACTGGGGATGCCGGCCCCGATGTTGGTGCAGCTGGAGCGGGAGATCGACCGGGAGATCGCCAACGACAAACGAAAACACGGCAACAACTGCCAGTTCGAGTTCACCGTTGACGAGGACGTTGACGATTACAGCGACGATGACCAGCCCATCGAGTACGGACCACAGCCGCAGATCGTCACCAACGACCTCAAGAGCCTCGACGAAATGGTAAGTCTTCTCATCAATTTGAATTTGAAATTCCTGCCAATGAACAATAGCGGGAATTTCAAATTTAGTGGAAAATTGAAGTAAGCGGGAAATTTTGAATATTGGTCTGTTAGGAGGGTAAGTGAATTGAAGGTATGCTTCTTTGCGACACGCTATCCAAAAGCGACGAAACGTTCCGTTCTGTTACGTTTCAGTCTGTGCGTGAAGTTTGAAATAAATGCCGATTTTTTCAATCAATTCTTATTGGTCCAATCGCTCTCGGCCAGAAAAAGATTGAATAAATGAGAGTCGGGTATGAAAATCTTTTAATTTTTTTGGGCTGTTCTTTTGTTGACGCAGGCCTAAGAGAGCGCGATGCGCTCCCTGGGGGTTGGGCCGCGTAGCGGCCATGGGGCCCCCTAGTATTCTACTAAGTTCTCAAAAAATTACATTGACTACCTTCATAGAGAAACGATTAAGTATGACAGGAAGCCTGCAATGTCGCAAAAGGAGAGACGTGACTTTACACTTTGGCCATCGCTATTAATTTTATTAATAGAAATCTAGCAGCGTCGGAAAGTTCATACAGCTTTTTTCCTTAGCACGGCCATACGTTTTAGCGTGTAATACATCTCAAATGAGCCAAATTAATTGTGTTTACCATAGCGGTCGTCCGCTCTATCTTCCGGTACATCGATCCGCAAAACAAGTATCCCGCCAGCACGAGTAATAAAAAACACGTTACATTTAATACACAGCGTATCGGGGCGCCGCTATCTCCCTCAATGTAATCGCATCAAAAACATCAGCTCCAACTTTTACGAGTCGGTCGTCTGGCCGACGCGACGCGGGTTGCAGTCTCGTGTAATGGAAGGGGCTATCGAGGAAAAGTTTTCGCGGAGAGGATAGTTTTATCCCTACGAGATCGAAGTTTTGAACTCGGCTCCGAGACACTTTTCTCTTGCAGTCGAGTAATTTGCGATTCCAGGAAGACGCGAGTGAAGTTTTCGGAAGTTTACCTCTTCTGGTCGGATGGGAAAAGGAAATCTTTTCGCGTCTAAGAGCCCGAACGACTCCGTAATTATGAGTTCCGCTCATCTCTGTAAAGGTCGAGATGAGTTGCCAAAAATAGTTTGCAAAATGGAAAATTCCCTTGACTGAGGTATTGATGAAATTCTGCGGGCTGTCTTCTTCTTCTTCTTCTTCTTCTTCTTCTTCTTTTTCTTCCTCCTCTTCATTATTCATTGAGCGATGCATCGATGCAATTTTTACTGGTTGCATTCTTCCTCTTTATCCTTTGACCAATAAAGTAATATAATTTTTCTGCTTGTTCTACTCTCTTCTTTTCCTTTTTCTTCTTCCTCATATTCTTCCTCTTCTCACCAATAGTTTTGGCTCTCCTCTTCCACTATCCTTTTTATTTCTCTTCCTGTTCTAAAATTTTTGAGCTTTCAGGGTCAAACTTATTTTAGATTTTCCAGATTTTCTTACTCTTTGCGGTGGCACCAATAAGTCAAATTTTAATTTTTGGAAGATAATGCCCCTTTTCACAGATCCGGTCGCGTGTTAATTCTCCTTCTCTATCTTTCTCAATGCTCATAACTCGGAACAAACCGTCCGTATCTAGGGTTTGTCACTCTTTCTACGACCTGAAACCCATATTTATCGCCGAGATGTTTCCTTTTCCGGTCTGAAACCATTGATTCTTCGTTCCATCTGAGAAGTGTACCGTCGATCGGGAAATGGAGTTCATTGATTGATGACGTAGAAAGTATTTGTCGAATTAAAATGAATTCTAGTTTTTGCGGAAGAATACGAGAATCCAACGGATATCCGCGTCAATCTGGCAACTTTCGCTTCGATTCGATGATCAAAGCGCGCGAATGTTCCGTGGGTGACGATGACAGCATGTTCGAGACATGCGTGAGGTGTCTCCACTTTAAGCGTCTGAGTAACGTCAATGTTCAACCTTGTTGCCTCATCGCAGGAAATATGATCGTACTTATGCTAAAAGGAACTATGTTGCAAGTAAAGCCTATGCCCATAGTTCTTTTTATAGCATAAATACGTCCATATATCGATGGCCGAAGTGCAATACCACGTATTTCCATTTGCGACATACTTTATTTTTTCTTTGAAAATCGTAATTTCTTGAAAATTTCCCTGATTCTCCTTTTCTAGTAGAATAAGTTGTATTCGAAGCTCAGGCTTTAAAGTTTGCTTGCTTCTCTCTGAAAATATAAAATAGGAACGAAAATTTTGTAACATTGCAATGGAGTTCGGCCGTGGATCAGGCAAGTTGCAGACAGTTTCTAAAGTCCATATATTATTGATTAATCGATCGACTATAATGAGCTGTATTCTTCAAAGTGCTAGAGATCCACCTTCAGCGAAAGTTTTTCAAACTAGCGTCTCTAAACAAGGTGTCTACCGTCTTTGAAAACAGGAAAAATCAAAAAAATATCTGGAAAATTGTCCGTAGATCAGGAAATTCCTAGCATGTAAGGCATTTTTCAACATCCTGCTGTTCATGACTGGAAAAAGCCACAAGTTTGACTCAACTCATTTAGTATGATGGTTTGTAAAATCAAACGAGTGTCAATTTTTTCGCGCGATAAATCAGAAAATCTCAAAATTTAATTTCTGTAGACACCCTGCGATTCCTGATACCCGTGAAATTTTAAGATAAATATGGCGGCGTCGCAGTAAATTTAATGTGACAAATGCTCGATACGACGTGATGATGACGTATTTCTCCGTCGGGTCGCGCGCTTCGCGTCTCCTCCGCCGCTCTTTTCCGTTGTCGTGTCTTCCGAGGACAGGAAACGAAAGACTGACTTTCAGGATGAACGAAGATGGGCCTCTGCTTTTTCCGTCGCGACTGATCAATCCTCTGTCACCCGACTCTATTCTTTCGATCCAGGTCAATCGCTGCGTGCCCTCATTATGAATGTCCTATTTTGCACCTAGAGTCCCTTTATACTGAGAGTCAAGACAATGTGAATCCATTTCTGATTGGTTCCCGTATTTTAGGCCTTCACAGTGTCACAAACGGGAATAAAGATTACATTTTCACCGCTTGCAAAGATTATAATCTGGAATGAACCAAGGAATTACAGGTTCGGCAAGGATCAAACGGAATGAGAGAAGGAACGGAGAAAGGAATTTGAGAATGGGTCGATCAAAGATTACGAAAAACGTTCAATTTCTGTAATCTTTATTCCCGTTTGTGACTCCATAAGGGGGTGTTGTCTTGACTCTCAGTATAAAGGGACTCTATTTGCACCCAGCTTGGACACGAATAGAGTACCTATGCAGGAGAAGTACGGAAAGTACGGACATGTCAGTAATTTTGAGGTAGTAAACCGCAGTGGAGGTACGAAGTTTCGCACTTGGGCCATCGATATATCAGAATTCTTAAATTAGGACCTTGTCCGCAGTATTCTATTTTCGAGAACTTACTGCCCTGTATCAGTGTGGCAAAATTTCATGAAAAGTAAAATTTTGAAATTTCATGTGAAATATCTCATGAAATTTCAGAAATTTATTAAAGATATTGAAAAATACCGGTGCCTTTTCAGGTTTCGCAAAACTCTGGTAAAAATTGGCGATACGAGCTGCGTTTCAAAATACCATGGGAGTTTTTATAGCCGACTGAAGAAAGGCTATTGAAAATCATATAGCTGGCTGTAGAAAGCGAAGCAAATCATATAGCCGGGCTATACGAAGCTATAAAAAAGTATACAGTCGGGCTATAGTTCCTATCGCCGGGCTTTACACTTTTTCGCCATTGGCTATAAAATTCTATAAGAAATTGTGTAGAAATTCGTGTGCTTTGGCAATCATTAAGTTTGATACGGAACTACCTTAATATATACAAAACACACATTATATTTTCCTTTAAAACATATTTTTTTTTCATCAATTAAAATGAGATGGTCCATACAGAGTGTGCAAATATTTCAAAATCATGAGTTAAAAAACGCTGACTCCGCGAGATTAAATATTAGAGCCTAACCTACAAACCTAACAGGGATACTTCACGCATTGCGCGGTGACGCACTGGCGCCTACAAACCTAACAGGGATACTTCACGCATTGCGCAATGCTTGAAGTATCCCTGTTAGGT
>NW_017548900.1:270353-399266 GCF_001854935.1 Bemisia tabaci | reverse complement strand
CTGTAGAAAGCGGAGCAAATCATATAGCCGGGCTATACGAAGCTATAAAAAAGTATACAGTCGGGCTATAGTTCCTATCGCCGGGCTTTACACTTTTTCGCCATTGGCTATAAAAGGCTATAAGAAATTGTGTAGAAATTCGTGTGCTTTGGCAATCATTAAGTTTGATACGGAACTACCTTAATATTTACAAAACACACATTATATTTTCCTGTAAAACATATTTTTTTTCATCAAATAAAATGAGATGGTCCATACAGAGTGTGCAAACATTTCAAAATCATGAGTTGAAAAACGCTGACTCCGCGAGATTAAATATTAGAGCCTAACACAAAGCCGAGCGGCGACGCATTAGCGCCTACAAACCTAACAGGGATACTTCACGCATTGCGCGGCGACGCACTGGCGCCTACAAACCTAACAGGGATACTTCACGCATTGCCGCCAATGCGCGTTTCGCGCTCTGTGCCCGCCCGCCGCGCCGCAGCGTGCCACGGCGTCTGAAGCAACTATTTCACACCAGAGGTATTGCACAGTATCATGAGAAATTGAAGGCGCTCCAACATATTAAGAATGACAGGCATCCTTCAAAAGTACGTAGCTTTCCTCGCAAAATAAATCAAGATACTACGGCACAAAAAGAGAGCGTTAGTCCAAAAACTAACTAAGTCCTAGTATCCGTATTTAGTAACGTTTAGCATAAACTTTATCGTCTGGCTTTTGCTTAATCGCCATCGGCTATAAAAGGCTATAAGAAATTGTACAGCTGGCTACAGAAGTTACTGCAAATCTTATAGCCAGCTTTAGGCCTATAGTATTTTGGAACACACATTCCACTCCCAATTTTTACCAGGGAATGCAAAAATGTGACTTTCTTCTATCTCTGTGCGTTTTAGTGTTGCATGCTCTAGCCTCCAAAAAATATGAAATATTTCACAGCCTCTTGAAATTTCATGAAATATTTCACTAAAATTTCCAATCTTTCATTTCTTTCTCACGTTTTATGCCACCCTGATTCAGTGTTTTATTTTTGAGAACTTGTTGCTCTGTATCGAAGGGATTTTTCCTCGAGTTTTCGTAGCGGGATGTCCAGCGGGTTTCTGGGAGCGCGAACGGTCCATTGAATTTCGACATGAACTTGGCTGTCGGGTGGATGACGAAATGCGACCGCAGCCACGGGTCTGTTTTACGCGGCTCGATTGTTTCGCAATGGGCTCATAGCATAGGAACTAGGCGACACCCTCGGTGTTAGAGTGACTGATTATTCGCCGGGGTCAACCGAGCTGGGCCTCTCGCCGTTGACCTATTTGACGAGTGTAAAGTTCACACTCAACAACTATGCGCCGCTAATGCAAAGCGATATAGGTCTCTATTAGTGCTCTACCTATGCAGTCTTGTATCCAGGACTGCAAGAGAGGCTACGGTTTGTTGTTTTAGCAGTTAAAGTTAAAAAGCACGGCTGGCTAATGGACCAGTAGACAAGGTACGAATTTAAGCAATCTGATACATGTTTCTTAACCAGAATTTCATGTAGAAAACCTCGAGTTAGGTTAGGTTAAGGAAAATATCCGGCCTTGAGTCTTGCACCTTGCATCTTATTTTGTCAATTTACAGACGTCAGAACGTAACTAAATTTCAATGTTGCAAAATTTCCTCTCGTAAATTACGTTTTTACTGTAGAATTGTTGGAAATTTTTGAGTGAAAATATCACTGATCCTTCTCCTGGTTTCATGCAACAACCAGCCAAATTTTAAACAAAAAAATACATAGTCATACTCATGTAAAAAATTGCATCGTTCAAGCGAATGTTGCAACCTCGGAAGATTTTTACGTTCCCTCATCTGGGAAAAGACGATTTTTGGGTCAGCCAACCCGTTAATGAACGACCGTACTGTCGTGTTACAGGCAAGAGCAGTTATTGCATTTCTGCATGAGCCACGGTTACCATATACTCTTGTGTGTCTTGGGGCTCATCTCAGAATACACTTGCGGCTCTTTCCCATGACACGGGAATGTAATAGGGCCCCATCTATGCGTTATTGCTCGGGTGCAATAAAACACTATCAATACACGGTTCCATGACGTAATTCATAACGCGTTCCACACGCAGCGTGGCGGTACACATCGAGGAAAAACAGCATAACTACCCACAATCACATTGTGCGTAAGTGGTTTTCGCTTAGCGCTAGAGTATGGCCCCCTCCCCCCCTGAATTTCTTTTCATATTTAATTAAATTATGTCTGGTTGCCTAACAATCAGCCTCGGATCGACAATACTACTATTTTCACGCGTGCTGGCCGCCGGTTGAATGTACCAGTCTTGCCAGTTTTGAGGGGTTTTCTTTACTCACGAGGGGAGATCTCGAGAAAATGGCAACATAGGAGCGTGCAACGGTTTCGTCTCATTTTCGCGTTTTGTTCATAACTGTGTATTACTACGACTGCCATTGTCAAGCAAGGCGGAAATCAAAGCAGCTCGGTGGAAGTTTTCTCGATTCTGTGCGGTTTTCGTGTCGCGCGATCGTCACTAAGTTGCAAACTTGTGCGGAAAAATGCTCAGTTATGGCAGTCAGAATATCACGCATTGGTAGTCAAGACACAAAACCCGTTAATCAGACGTTTCTGAGATTCTGCCGCTTGCCGCAAAAATCATGAATATCGGTCTGGTAGATCATTAAAACTAACTTTGACAGAAAGTGAAAACCTTGTGAGAGGCACAGAACCTCTTATGATGTTGGACAAAGACTTAGTATTGATCAGAAATTATACTCAAAGAATAATTCCCTGTTAGATCTACAGGATTGCTGTTAAGTGTGCGATACTGAAATCTCTTTTTGGATCGACAGGAAACTCTCAACCCTCATTCCGGTCAATTTAAAGAAGCTCGGGAAATAACCAACAGACCAGCCCATCGCGGTGACGAGGTTGCCCCCCCCCCCCATAATTTTTCGGTATTAGCCATAGGTGTACCCGAGTCATCTTGCAAAAATTTTCCTTCCTGAAGGTTAGTTAAGTTCGGCGTTTTCCGGACGATAGAACGTAACAGCACTCCAACTTGAAACATTTTCACTCGTAAATTATAATCTCACAAACATACAGATTTCCAAAATCTCTACACTCCTGTGAATCTAGGAATACTAGGATTGCAATCTAGCGGTGTGCGCTTTTCGGAATCGTGTAGTACGGAAGTAGGTTCGACACCAAGAAAATACGACTTTTCGACGCCTTGAGCACGCACCGTGGTATAAGCGCAATGCATGAAGTATCCTGCAGACTTGTAAGGCGCTACTCTGCGCTGAGCGTCCCGTGCTGCACGCGCAATGCACGAAGTATCCTACGGTCTTGTAAGGCGCCGTTATGCGCTCCGCGCTGGCCGCACTCTGTTCGACGCGATTTTTTGAGCTTGCGGCATCAGCGGTTTTGAACTTAATTAATAGAAGTAGTAGTAGTAGTAGTAGTAGTAGAATAGTTTTTGAACTTTAATTTAAATAAATAAGTGTTGTTGCTTTAAAGGAATGTCCGGTCGATTCTCTGAGAATCCCTGTTGTGGCATACTATCGGGAACATTCTTCTCAATGCACCGGGAAGAAACTCTGACTGTGGAAGCCGTACTTACGGGCTATATAGGTATACTGTTCGCGTTCCGGGCTCAGAGATCGAAAGTTCCGGGCGTACCACCCGGAGCAATCGAAGCTACGGCTCCAGCACCCGGAACTTTCGACCTCTAAGCTCGGAACGGATAGTATGTCTATATAGCCCGTAACTTCTTTTTTCAGTGTGTATCAGGTTTTCATCAAGATCGAGGCTCAAAATTGTCCAATACTGCCGTGCTAAGGAAAAACGCCGTATGAGCATTCGAGAGTCGCCAAATTTCTCCGAATAAGAAATGTTTTTTAGAGGAAAGTTATGCATATTTTCCCTTGAAATTTTCAGATATTTCGTAATAAATCGTGAACAAAATTGACCGAAAAATTCGAGGAAAAATATTCCAAATTTCCTCAGTGAATTCGGTTTTTATCGGAGGAAACTTGGCAACGACTGCACTGAAAAAAAATTCTCGGCGTTTATACCAAGGTCTGTTGGTACCTTTACCATCTCACTTTTTTTACCAATTGTTGGTAATTTTACCGAGACAGACTGGTAAGCTTACCTAAAAACCGGTATTTTTATTGTTTTTTTTTCAGGTAAGAATACCACTTTTATGGGTAATCAATTCCCGGTAACTTTGCCATTTTATCTCGGTAATTCTACCACAGTCGATAAAAAATATTGGCGATTTGACCAAGGTCCAGTAAAATTACCGAGAGAGTTCAATAATTTTACCGAGATTTCTGGGTAAAATTACCTATTCCCTTAATGGTAATTTTACTGAGAAAAAACTGGGATCAAATAAAACCCTGAATTCTTGGTAATTTTACCCTTTTCTTAGTAAATATAGCGAGATTTTTCTTTCAGTGTGAAGGCTCGTACGGCGTTTTTCCTTAGCACGGCAGAATAGGACTGCAACCTTTTAGCCACTTTTTGTTGCTAAAGTTAATGAAAAGTATTCTGTAAGCACTTTCCCGTAAAAAAAAAAAAAAAAAACTCGTGATTTTTTATTCGAATTGACGAAATTCTTGTCCCGCGAAAATTTTGCCCGTCATATTTCAATTAATATCCTGTCCATCTGGCAAATGGAACCGTCACGCTGTGCCCAGTAATTCATTTAAACTGCACTTTGTCGTCCGTTCCCCGCTCCGCGCGTCATTTTTCTCGTTCGTTCCTTTCGTTTTCACCAATTTCATTCCGGTATATTCCGTCTTACTGAATCATGGAACTTCCTCTCATTGTGTCTCCTCGAGCTATGAATTATTGCGAAAAGGTCGAAGTTCACGGATAAATATTCCGAAACTAGTTCAATCCTTTCGAGTTAAAGCAAATCCACCTCTCGTAAATAGAAAAGTTTCTTCGTAACTGTCTTGCCGCGCGAAATAAATAATGTTAATACGAGGGATATTACTCGAAAGTGTTCTCAGCTAAGATTTTGAGTTTAATATTTCATTTGGGGTTCGAACTTCTAAAAACATTTAAATCTTCCGGCGTTGTGACTGCAATACAATAATACTGTCATACTTATTCAGACCAGTGCCGTTTTTGAGTGAAAATGTAGCGGAAACAAAATTGATTATGCGAAGAAAGGGGTATCCACCAAAAGTGAAATTTCGGAAAAAAAATAAAATAAATAAAAAAAAAAAAAGTAACGAATCTTGATTATCTCGACACTTTTTCATATCCTAAAATTGCAGCTTATTTAACAGAGAAGAACCAACTCGAGATAGATCCCTTCAGTGCAGAGGCGGATCCAGCAATTTGGCAACACCGGACTCCCTCCATTTAAACCTGTGTCAAATAATCGATTCTTGTCGGAGCACCTGCCTCCTCCAAGAATCGATACATTTCCATGGGTTTAAATGGAGAAAAACATTGTTGCCAATTTGCCAATTCCGTTCTCAACTAAGCGGAGAGTGGTTTCGATCGCGAAAAAGTGCCTTAAATCTGCCAATTATGCTAAACGCCCGACTGGGAAACACGAATAGTGGTATCACTGTTTTGGCAAATACTCCGCATCACTTTTAACTCAAACGTACCATGATATTTGGATCGCGTTTAGCAGAAAGGAACCAAGCCACATCGGCTATTGCATTTAACTGGATAGTTCACTTTTCCACGAGAGAGCGTTTGAACGGATTTATCTGAGAATTTTAAGGGATTCGCTTCGTACAATGCAGAAAATTACTGAAATTTGCACAAAAAACCGCACGACCGTTTTCATGTAAAACTTTAAAATTTTAAAACTTAAACTTTGTAAAAATTAAATTTGAAAATGGCTGATGTATCCTGGATCTTTTTTGCCTGACGCGGTCCATTTCCTCTCAGTTACGAAATCCAAATATTCTTCATCCTCAATTTAAATCCAAAATTTCGGTTTAAATGAATCATTTTTTTTCAATTTTCCCTAAAACTCGCGAAGGTTCCCTTCTGTTAAATGTGATCCAACTATCAACGTATAAAAAAGTTAAATAAAAATGAAGGGTTTGGAACAGCACACTATTATAGGAACGTGTTTCCTCTATACCAGACGTTTGCTTCGAACCGACCTCGGAAGACATAAAAGCTCGTGACCAGTGGCGTGGCGTGCTTTGCGATACATCGATTGTTCTGCCATTTAAACCTATGGTAAAGAATCGATTACTAAGGTGTTCGCTGCGAACACCCTGACTATCGATCCTTTTCCATAGGTTTAAATGGCCCAACAATCGATATATCGCAAAGCACGCCACGCCACTGCGCGTGACTCAACTTGAACGATGAGGTCGATGACAGTATGGGGAAAGGTCAGTGATCCAGATAGAAGAATCATTTCACAGATTAACTTTTCCTGTCGGCAAGCGTGTTCTACCAGATTGCAGGAAGTAAATCTATGATCCCATTCGTGGAAATGCATCTCAACTGAATAGCATATCATACATTTCCCAACCATGAGAGTTGAAAAATAACCTCGAGCATTAACGTATTCCTCAGACCGGAGTGTTTGCTAACTTAAATCTTCCGTTGTTTTTCACCCGCCCTACTCGTCGGTTGCTACCTCCTTTATCATGTCAGTTTAACCGACGGAGCCATTTATTTTTCGTATGTGTACCGCATCATTCACGTGTAGGGTGTGGACTTTTCTTCGCGAGTTTGGTTCTGAAGATGCGCTACCGATAGAAAAGGAATTATTCGGGAGTCGGTAAATTGCGCCGATTCCCTGCAACGATAATTCCAAACTGCGCCAATCCTGAAAACTTCGGAAAAGAAAATTGCGCCGATTACGTCTAAGACAATTCTTAGTGAATTTTAAAAATATTGATAGTTTGACAACACTGGTAAAGTGATTTGAAAAGAAACTTTAAATGCAAGCGTACCTGCTTGTCTGCTGCATTGATAAACAGCGTTGGCAGGTCCTTCTGAAAAACTGCAAAATACGGCAGAATCGGCGCAATTTTCGTGCTCTTTTCGAAATAAGCGCAATTAACAATCAGCTTCTTTGGGAATCGGCGCAATTTACCAGCTTCCGAATCATTCGTCGTTTTGCAGAATTTTGATGCGTTTGTTTATCTTAAAAATCAATCATAACAGAGGAGAAAGTTTAGTCAGAAAATTTGTTTTTTTGCTCCCTCTTTTTTACAGTAACTGGTGTCTTAATGCATCGTGTTTGTTTTGTGTTTCAGGTTCGAGAGCAAGTGGAGAAATGTCGCTGCCCTACTCAGTTCCCGATGATCAGAGTTTCAGAGGGAAAATACCGCATAGGAGATACGAAAGTTTTAATCTTCGTCCGAGTAAGTAATATAATCTAAACTTCACTAAAATTGTGTCATGAGCCCCATGTTATCATCCTTAAGCTGAAAACCAAGTGGAACACTCTTGGAAGGGTTATGTCCAACAATGAGATCTAAGTTTTTTGGGAACAATGTGTTCGGCACTAAAAAGAGCGTTCTCAAGGCGTATATCTGATGGCAGGTACTCTTAGCCCAAAGCGAAATAGAATTGTATGATTTCAATCATAAAAAGTAAGATGACTAAACCCAAAAACCACGAAATTTTGGATAAATATTTTTGAGGAAAAGCCAACCAACATCAGGAATTGACCTCTTAGTCAAAGACCCTAAAGCGATACTGAAAAATTAGAGAAATTTAGATTTGGACTATATTTTTCAGTTGAGAGCCACGATTACGAAGCAGTTATCTGTATTTGCATAGAGGAACTAATCGGGCGTATGTTTCTGAAATGAAACACATTTATTTTTTCCTAATTTTTAAATGTAACTTTGTTTTCCTCTTAAAATTCAAGGATACGTAAAAACTTTGAAATCGACATTTGCAGTTTTAAAGTCGAGCCATCGAGTGATTATCAACGAAATCTGATGTGCGAAAAAAAAAATATGACGGAAAAACTCAGAATCACGGAGACCCCAAAAAAACATCGAAAAATCAGGACACGGCGCCAATCGACGCTCGTGATAGCCCCATTCGCAGTTCGGGCACAAAATAAAAGGTTCCGCGTTCTGGCTGACCGCGTTGAACACGCGAACCCGAGATCAACATTGCCGGGATACCAAACCACGTACATGCGTAGAGACTTCGCACGGACTTACGCGGTTCTGTACCAGGACGAGGAACCTTGAACTGGGCGCCCGAGGACCATCAGAAGCTGCAAGTCATCGAAGTCATCTCAAAAACAAAGCCCGGCCGCCGTTTTCAGATCGGGGTCGAAACCCGTGGTTTTCACCGACTAGTTGAGGAAAAACGCTGTATGAGCACTTGAACGTTGCCAAATTTTGTCCAAAAGATACAATTTTTTTTAAAGTTTCTAAGTTTTTCCTAATTTTTTGGGAGAATTTTGCTCGTTAAGTGTTCTATTTCATCTTCATGGGACAGCTGTCCGCGAAGACCTTTTTGGCCTTCAAAATGATTGGATTTTGGAAATTGGAAGTATGCCGCAAAAAAGCTCCTACTTGGCAAATAGTAATTTTTATCTTATTAATTTAATTGTATCAAATTATTAAAAAATTATCATTTCCCAAAAACCCTCAAGACAAAGACTGTTTAAATGCTCTTTTAAGGAAATCCTGTTTGGCTAGTTTTTTCCAGTGAAATTTACAATAAGTAAAAATTAATGAAAAAGGTGTCAAAACTCTTTAAAATATCATTGTAGTTTTTTAATATTTTTTCAAACATTGTTAGTGTTGAAAAACTACATATGCTATTAAAAGAGTTTTTTTATAATACCTTTTTACTTAAATTTTACCGCTCGTAAATTTTACTTTAAAAAATACCCTAAAAGGGTTTCCTAAAACGAACACTTTAAATTTTTTTATAAGAGTTGCCTTTTTGAAATGTAAGAGTTTTTTAACAGTCGTTCTTAACAGATCAGGGTGCCTTTATTTTATCGTAGAAAATTTAGCAACATTTCTATGTCCACATGGCGTTCTTCCACAGCGCGGTAATGTAACGCTCAGATCCACGAAATTAAGTGATTTTTGTATTTAATTTGTGGCTTTGGAGCCAAGCTGGACGTCATTAGTTTTCGTGAGACTGACGTGTTTTGGATTAATATGTTTGCAGGTCCTCAGGAGTCACGTCATGGTGCGTGTTGGCGGGGGCTGGGACACTCTGTCTCACTACTTGGATAAACACGATCCTTGCCGTTGCAAGTCTGGTGAGTCCATTTTTCATTTTTTTCTTCGGTCTTGATTAATTTTCTCCCTCTTTGCTCTATCACGAGTGCTCTTTCGGAACCCAGTCAGTGACCAAGAGTTTTTTCTGTCTCGTCGGTTCTTTTGTTTTTTGTAATGTATAAGGAATTTTTTTCGATGATGCTAGGAAGGGCTCTAAGGAAACTCATTAATTTTCAGCTTAAAATAATGACCCTCAAGAGATATAAACAAGAAAATTGCTCGTTAGAATCTAATTGGTTTATAGTTGGACGTAATTAAGCTCAGTAGCGATTCTCGCAAAGATGATGAAACTGTTTTTCCTCAAGTTAACTCTGATCATATAATCTATTTAACAAGATGCAGACTAGAATTGATAAATTTCGATTATTTCTCATGTATTTAAATGCGCAAAGCCCAAATTCGCCAAATTTCAAGGATCGTTAGTGATAACACATACGGCACTATCTGCATGGAGCCTTTTAAAAATTGATCTAACATTCAAGGATGGATTGGGTTTCAATGAGCCCCTAGCAAGCATTCAAGAGATGCAGCGATAAGATTTCAATCTCTAAAGGTTAAATTGCATGACAATCAAGATGGACACATTAAAACAAGTTCGAAATCAATTCCATAGCGCACAATCTGCGCCTTTTTAACACCTTTTTTTGGATTTGCTAAAGTCTCTGAGCAGTTTTTTTCAAAGACCGGCGTTCAGGTTTCTTCAGAAAAAGATGCGAGGAAACTTATCCTAAATAAAAAAATAATCTTGCCAACTGTCACAAACTTTCCTAACGTATGATTTGGGTCAACTTAAAGCTTCTATTTTTGCACAACAAAGAAATAAGCAGGAACAAACATTTGAAAGCGACTGAAATAATACGTGAAAAAAGTTTGCGAGATCGTATTCTTGTTCTTACTTTTATTTTTTGGCAAATCTGATCGTCGGCGTCTAAGAAAAACTGCCCGTTATTGTGAAAAATTTGAAATAGCACGTGTTACCAAATGTGCATATTGTTCTTCAGACTTTTTTTATGTGTCCATCGTGATTTTTGTGCAATATTACCAACAAAAACAAGTTCACTTTTTGTTAGTTGCGTCTCTTGCGCGCAACAGATCGACCCATTGCCGTCTTGTAACAACAGATTCCTCACAGCGCAACCTGAAACAGAAACCGCCAAGAAAGCTGTTCCCTTGTGACAATGAACCTAATTTTTCTCGTAACAAAGTTTTCATAGCGGCGGAATAATGGCGAGAAATGTTGAAGTGCCTTCAATTTTGTGTATATGCAGCCCGCGCATCCTACGAGGACGAATTGTTGCGTCAAGGCGTTATCATCATTGTTGAGTTGCAGCGCAGCAGTTGAGTTTTGCGCAACAGACTCATTCCGTACTCATGAAGTGGATTTCACTCCTGTTGAGAATCATTCGAGTTTTTCCAGGGGGGAGGTGTCAGGCTTCGGAGTGAAATACACTCCGAGATGTCTAACAGTGTCCAACTTGGAAATGAATCTACAATGACAACAGTGACGAACGCAACGGTGGAGTGGGGATGAGGAAGCATGATCCAATTATACAAAGCGAAGGAAACAAACCTGGACCGCATTCGAATGGACCGCCTCAGTTTTCGAGCAATTTGATTAACGGCCCGACACCGACGGTCAGAATTCCCATTTCCCCGGAGCGCGGTGGCACGTACAGCGCTCGGGTGACCTGGTCGGTCGTGGTCAGTAACCGATTGAGCATGGCTCACCTATATTCCAGTCATCGGCAGCAGACTTGGAAATAGGTGGTTTCCTGCCCGGAATTCGTTATTTTCTCGCCTCGAACTGATTCCTACCAGCCACCGAATAGCTCAAATGAACGTATTTATGCTAAAAGGAACTATATTACACGCAAACCCTATGCACACAGTCCCTTTTAGCACAAATATGTCCAAATTTACCGTTCCCGAAGGACTTTCAAACGTAAAAAAATGTTACAGAGCCGGGCAAAATGTATCCTAAGCGGGATGGCTCTTGGTCTGGAACGCCTTGGAAATCTGGAATTAAGAAGATTTCCGGAAAACAGGCACATGTGCGTATTATGCCCTTTTTTCAGAAATTTCATAAATGGATTATTAGTATCTTAAATGCATTTATGCCCCGAGTTTCAGCTTAATTAATCAACTTTTTGAGCCAAAAGACCAAGCTTTTTGGGGCTAAGTCAGGATGCATTGACTATTTCAGGAAAAGGGGCTCATGGCGTAAATCGTCACTTTCTGGCGAGAGTATCACAAGCGCCACGCGACGATTAAAACTTTCCGCCGTCATTTTATTTTTTTACAGAGAAATCGTTCACCGTAACTGTCCGAAAATTTCACTGAATTTTCTTTGGGCTGCCGATAAAATTCAGTGAAATTTTCAAACATATTCAATCAACAATTTCTTTGTAAAAAAATAAAATTTCGAAACGTCACATGGCGCTTGTGATACTTTGGCGGGCAGGTGACGAAATGCCCTTTTTGGGAAACTACGGTTGAGCACATTTTCCCATGTCCAGTTATGTATAAGTGCAGCTGTAATGGTAGTAGAGTTGACTGCAAATCGCTGCATAACAGCGTATCTCATCTATCTACCTCTAGGTACGGCCGCGCCGCATCGTTTATGTTGCCTGCTTTGGAAACGATTAATTTCAAACTCACATCGTGGCAACGCTGTCCGATGCGGCTGGTAACGCACACGAAGCGAAGATGCATGCCGCAAGTGCAGGGCTTCAGTAGGTGACGAACCCAATTTAAGAAGTGATAAAATTATCGAGCGGAAATCACTTATCTTCACCGAAGAGACCTCTTCCGGTTTTCTGCGGGGAGCTGATCCAGGTCCATGGCACCGAGCATGCGCACACGCCGACTCGCTTCGTTCCACTCTGTTTGCGCACGTCCCAACTTTGACATCGGGCAAATAAACAATTGGCCCGGAGAGATGTACCAAACAGTATGTTTTTGAAACCCCCACTAACAATGGAGATGTTGCATGTGTGAGGAATTTGCGATTTAACTATGGATTCTTATGTAAAATTTTGCGAGAAACACGATGGTGCCACTGGTTTTCTCTGAAATCAACTCCCAAGCCCAAAAAAAAGCTCTCAAGTTGTGGCCAAAATGGAGGGGATATCCCACGCTATCCTGAGCTGAGAGTCCACCTCTACATCAATACAAACTCTCCATGCAAAGATAGGGAGCAAATGCATTAATGACAAGGCTGCCACTTTATTTGGGGACTCAAAAACTGAGAACACGGCATCCCTGCTAATGTATTATTGCTCCCTATTTTTGCATGGGGAGTTTGTCTTGATGTAGAGGTGGACTCTCAGGATAGCGTGGGATATCCCCTCCATTTTGGCCTCAATTTGAGAGCTTTTTTTGAGCTTGGGAGTTGATTTCAGAGAAAACCAGTGGCACCACCATGTTTTTCGCGAACTTTTACATACGAATCAATTGTCAAATCGCAAATCCCTCACACATGCAACACCTCCATTTAAGCAAAATAGTCGAGTGAGGGAAAAGTTAAATGGGCTAGTAGACATGATAAGCATTGTAGCATATTAATAAATTATACATACTGCCTTGCTAAGGAAGAACGCCGGATGAACCTTTAGGCGTTGCCGACTTCCCCTCGATAAGAACCGAATTTACCGGCGAAATTGTAAATCTTTTTCTTCAAAATTTTTAGACAGTTGTGTTCGTAAAATTATCAAAAATATCTGAAAATTTTGAGGAAAAAAATATATATATCACTTTCGTCAAAAATGAGAATTCCATGGATATTCTTCCTTAGCACGGCAGCATATATCTTAGAGTAAACACTGCATGTGTTGTTTGAAGTGTTAAAAAAGTGCAACAGCTGAGCCGAAGTACTGCAATTGAGCTTTACTGCAGCAATTGTTACGGGAACTTTTAATGCGCGATTTGACTCACGTAGACTTTGTTTTCTCATGATGAGCAGGAAGTTTGAATTCGTTCGTCAAGGAAAATTAAATATTTTCATTAGGAGTTAACGTCAATAATTTTGGTTGCAAGAATCGTATTCTAGGTAAAATCTCGGTTCAAAAACATGTATCAGAATGCCTGGATTTGCACCTCGTCTACTGGTCTCATAGCTTGGAGAGATGCACTAACAGACAGAATATTTTTGAGACCTCGCACTGACAATCTAAGCCAAGTAATCGAGTGAGGGAAAGGTTAGATTCAGACGTCAACGGTATCTTTCGCCTGATGGCGGTTGATGAGCAACTTAAAGAATGAAAGATCAAATAAAATTCGCCTAGTTATAACTTATATTTTCGTTGTAAGCCCTTTTCTGGGCGACTCTTTATAAATTAGGTTATGATTGCTAAACCAATGGGTCACTTAACAAGGTATGAAATGAAGCACTGCGTAAAATGTTTTACAAAAATTTTATCGGGAAATATCTGGCAACTCTCCTACGTTCATACGGCGTTTTTCCCGCATTTAAATCAAACTGAACTATATTCATTTTGGCATGAGCCCCGTCACGAATGTGCTCTTATGAATCTCAGGGCACATGTGGGAATTGATATTGTTCCTTTTGATTTAAATGCGTCCATACGTTCGACAGTCTTATTGTAAAAAAACAATTTTCCAGTATAACTGTATAGCTACGTTGAAATAAAGGTACGTCCTTTCGTCGGATTCATGATGAATAATTGCCCAACGACAAAATCGATTGTTTTCGACTCAGATCTGCATATCTATCAAGGAAAATACATTTCCTAATATAGACAATCACATGTTTATTTGTTTTTTGATCAAAGATTGAACTCTGCGGGTAAATGTTGACATTTTGCAATCGACACGATTCGTTTTTAAGTTTAGACATAGATTAGAAACAAAAGTAGTGTAAAAACTATTGAGGTAAAAAATTTGCTTCTCTGCGAGCAATTACATCTTTACAAATAGGCAAAATTTTATTTTATTTCTCAGGGGAATAGCGGTTTTACAATAATTCTGAGTTGCAGTATTTTTTTACCACACCACCGCGTCTATCCAGCTCGCCACAGTCCCGAGCTCACTCCACGACCTCCAACTTCAACTTTATTAAATAGGATACTTGCGTCCGCGCCGTTGGTAAAAGGATGTGGTTTAGCAGCACATGACAAAATTAAAAATGTAGCTGTAGCAAAGACTGAATAAACTAGAGTGACGACCCTCATATTGATGAAAGTATGCTGCTTTCTCTATAGCGGGTCCGTCGTGTGGAGAAAACTGTAAATATAAATCATCATCATCAATAGGACTAAATACTTGCCATTTCTCAGAGTCCATCTCGTGCGTTTTCACCAATTTCTTGATGAGCAGAACAGAATACAACAAAAACAACAAGTTTAAGGTGGATTAGTCAGCCTTTTTGAGAGCGATTCTACAGCCGATCGATCAATTTATTAATTCTGGATTTTAGGAAATTTCACGAGAATTTTCGAGCATTATATAACTCTGTTGTACGTCAGGTATTTATTTTTACAAGCAATTTGGCCAACAATAATTCGTCGCTTGGCCGATATAAGGGCGTAACTGCTCATTGAGATGAGCCCGGAAAAGCATTGAATTGTATGGACGACAGGGCTCATTGCTAATTTTAGTTACGCCCTTATGTCAGGAAGGCGACGAATTTTGAAATAGTTTTAAAAGTACGTCCCGAAAGAGTATTGCAAATCAGAAGGCAAAACAATGTGCGATATTTACCAGGGACCTACGTTCGTAGTTATTTCACAGTGAAAAATCAGGTGAATATCTGATAAAAAGATGAAACCAAAAGCACCATATTTTGACAGAGAGTTTCGCCTGGTTATTTTCTTCTAAAAAAAAGCAGAGAACTCACTTCTAAAATTGACGACACGCACAGAACCCCAGAAAATTAGACTGAACCCTCACTGACACTGAATTTTCCGTTGTTGTTCAATGCTTTGAGTGCTCTACCCGGTAAAAAAAAATGTCAAGGTTTTGAGGAAAGAAGATTTTGTAGTTAACCATGACATAAATTTCCTCGTGATATGAGGAGTTAACAATGGAATGGCATAATATTAGAGGGAACGATGATTCGAAACTTCTTCGAAGCATCATCGTCACAGTCATGGTTTGTGGAAGACAGAAAACAATTGTCTCATTAGGAACTACACATCTTCACATGTAAGCAACATTTAATTTTCTTCAAGAGACACGGTTTCACAAATTTGGGCTGCAGTTTTTATTACCCCTGTGCATCTCTTGGCACGAACGGTGCAGGTACAGGTTCTTTTCCCGAATAAAATGTAACATGTATGGTCGGGATGTCAATAGGATGCGGTTTGGGGGTACATGACAAAATTAACAATGTGGCTGTGGCAAAGACTGTGTAAAGCAGCTTGACGACTCTCGTCGCGATGGATGTAAGATGTTTTCTGTATAGCGAGTCCGTTGTGAGGAGACAACTGTGAAAATAGAGCATAGCCATTATTAGAAAACAGTACTTGATGTGAGTGTCCATACCGTGTCTCAAGAGAGATGGTTATACAATGCTGGGCTGTAGCATTTTTTACCACACCGGTTGTGTTAAGCTCCATCCATCCGTGCTCATTCTATGATCATCAATTTCAACACCAGGAGGCAATCCTACGATACTTGTTTCCCTACCGTCGTAAAATGGATGCGGTTTGGTAGCACATGAAAAAAATAATACTGATGTGGCGAAGACTAAATATACTAGAGTGACGACCCGCATATTGATGAAAAGAAGCTGCTCTCTTTATGGCGAGTCCGGTGTGAGGAGAAAACTGAAAATAAAAAAATAATGATCAGTAGAAAAAAATAATTGATACGACTGGAGTTTTCACATCGTGCGTTTCTACTAATTTTCCAGTGTTTAAAACAGAAGATACCAAAAACACCAAGTTTAAGAGGGACATTCAGCCTTTTAGAGAAAGATTCTGTTGTTGATCGATCAATTGATGCATTCTGGATATTAAGATATTCCTTGAGAATTTTCGCGCGTCAAATCACGCTTTAGTACGTCATGTCTATGTATCCAAACTTTGGCCAAAAATCATTTTGGAAAAGTTTTAACTTAAGTTCCGAGGTAATATTGCAAATCGATAGGCCTCGTAATTTGTACCCGGAACGTACTTTCAGAGGTTTCAAAGAGTTTTAAAAATCATGCGAATTTCTGATAAAGAGCAGGAAAACCCCAAAAGCAGAAGATCCTGATAGGAAATTTTTCCTGGTCAGTTTCATGTTAAAAAATTCAGAGAATTCACTTGAAAAATTGACGACTCGTACAGAACACCTGGAGATTAAACTTACACTTCACTGAAACTGAATCTCTCGTTATTTTTCAATATTTTAAGTGCTATCCACTGCAAAAAAAAGGGGGGGGGAGAACAATGTCAAGTTTTGAGGAAAGACAATTTAGTAGGCCAACCATGACACATATTTCCTCGTGATATAATCTGTTCACAATGGAAGGACATAATATCGGAGGGGACGATGATTTGAAACCTCTCCGAAACATTGTCGTCACAGTCATAGAATCATTCGGTCCATTAGAATCGTATCCGTCGAATTTTGAAAATTTGGTCGTTACTGCTCACTTCCGCAGTAAGCACAGTCTTATAGTACAAGGGGAAAACGCAATATAGATTAAGAAATTGTAAATATTTAGGCTCCACCTCTTAGAATGTATAAACCGTCCTTCGGGTCATGACCTGTCTATCGTGATTCCACTTTGTCCAAACTAAATAAATTACCTTTTTTGTTCAAAAAAAAAAAAAGTAAGCACAGTCTCGAGTTGTGCCCTTCGCCTTGAGTCCGTCTCTCTGCATCTCAGCGAGGAAATCGCCCAAGTGCCCACTGCGATTACCCCCCCCCCCCCCCCGGGCCCACGACACCTCAACAACGCTCACAATCAGTCCTGCCGGAAAAACATCCCAAGTGCAATGCTATCCCTACATCACTTACGCCGTTTCACGTCCGAGCGGCTCAATTGGAGTTTTCCCCGGCGATTGTGTTTTCCTCGCTCGTGCGACGTCGGGCAGTTTGACGAGCCTCTCGAAGATGCGATTCGTGTGCCGCCGCCACCGCGCACTTTCACTCCTTCGGCCGTGACACATCGCGCCGGGGAGAAACAGCGTATCCGCCCGGGGGTTCCGAGTGGGGTTGAGTGGTTTTCGGCCGGGAGGGTGTCGTGCGGTGGACACTGGAGTGCCATCAATAGGAAAGTCGGGGCCGGGACGTCATATTGTGTATCCGGCCCAAATGCCCGCCGCGATAACGCCAATAAAAACGCAGAGTGCTTCCGTCGCGCATTGTTGCCATGTTGGAAAAAAAACCAGATTTTATTTTCAAAATATGTTTGAGGAATCACAGGTTTATACTAGAGTACCTTTATAGACAGAGTATGGCCATGTCTATGCCGGTTTTTCATTGGTCGCGTGAAAGTAGGCTGATACGATGTCCTTACGGCCGTAAATAAACAATCAAAATGACTGTAATCAGCAAGCAAGTTTTAGGTTATGCACATCTTTTATCCTCCTTTGATTAAGGCAAAAGGCGATTTAACAGTGATTTCATGTGTTATTCGTAGACATGCTAGTTTAAAATGTTACTGCCGTATAATCGAAAATTTTGGCCAATTGTAGCTTCTTATCGATGTTACGGTGACCTGGCATCTTGTTTTGATGGCCGTAAGGGCATCATGAAGCCTAAAAACTCGTTGACCAATCAAAAAGCGGCACAGTTTTCCTGTAGTAAAAAGATAGGAATGCCCATACTCTGTCTATAAAGGTATTCTAGTTTATACTGTACCAGCACTTTGTTTTCCATCCATATCTTACTTCATAATTTGAAATCACCAGAGTAACGTGTAACTCTCCACGCTATTGAACGCTCCTAACTATTGAAATTCTGGGGTCAGGAATAAGCAAGAAAGTCAGCGAAAAGTCAGGAAGTCAGGGGATTGAAAAAAGACAAATTATGGAAACCCCGGAATTAAATGCAAACATATTTACGTAAACATTGCATGAAATGAAAAAAGTAAACACTAAGAAGTGGCCCGATTTGTATGTAACAAGGTGGAGAAATGGTGCTGGGTCCACTAACTCTAATGCGCACCAGTAGTGCGCATTAGAGTTAAAAAAAATTAATTTTGACTCTAATTTTAATTTTTGGAATTTCTTGGCTTTGTTTCCCCGCGAAATGATGTGGACCCAGCACCATTTCTCCACTTTGTTGTTACATTGCATGAAAGCAGCAATCTATCTGACACTCAGAGTTGAATTTATACTCATGGGGATTTTTGAAATTTTATCGGCACGATTTGGCGGGTGAGTTTTTACGGCGGGATACAATAAAAACGGCGCAAGGCACTCGAGATTGTCCGCGTCCCGCGTCGCGACACCCATTGGAGCGCGGACCGCACTCACACTCTCCCGTGCGCGTTTAATGAATGGATTTCACGCATCGTCTCCATCAATGGAACTTGCAACTACACCGCACCGCGGTCTCATCCGCCACGCAAAATCCCCCCCCTCCTTCTATAGTGTTGCACTTCTTTTGGCCCAAACTTTGGTGTATTCATGATTCGTTTGCAATGTCCATAGTGTGCTTCACCGAAAAAAAATTCTCGGCCTTTCTACCAAGGTCCGTTGGTACCTTAACCATCTCAATTTTTTTACCAATTATTGGTGATTTTACCACGACAGACTGGTAAGCTTACCTAAAAACCGGTATTTTTACTGTTTTTTCCAGGTAAGAATACCACTTTTATTGGTAATCAATTCCCGGTAACTTTCCCATTTTATCTCGGTAATTCTACCACAGTCGATGAAAAATATTGGCGTTTTTACCAAGGTCCAGTAAAATTACCGAGAAAGTTCAATAATTTTACCGAGATCTCTGTAAAATTACCAATTCCATAAATCTTAGTTTTACCAAGAAAAAACTGGGATCAAATAGAACCCTGAATTCTTGGTAATTTTACCCTTTTCTTAGTAAATACACCGAGATTTATTTTCAGTGTAACGTCATTTCAAAATATTTGTCTTTAATTTTACATAGTGTCATTCAGGAGTGCAGAGAGTTCTTGGGCCTACGCGCGCATTTTCGAGTAACCAGGGATTCAGCCGCCGCACTATGACATTGCGCGTTCGACGTAATTTTCTTAAATTTCAAAGATTTCGCAAATCGTTTTTCCTAATTGTGATGATTTTTCAGTAACCTTTTCAAAAATGTAATACTTAAATGCAGTAATCTTCTCGAAAATTTAAATTTTTTGTGAAAATCAGTGATTTAAGCTTTTTTTATCTAGAATATAGCCGATTTTTTTATTCGTGTAACCGAACTTTCAGTTTTTCGAACTGAAGTTTTTTCATCAGTTTTTTTAACCTCGTAAGTTCCGTTAAATCAACAGAACAATCGGTTATACGAAATGAAAGTTGGGTTTGACGGACCGAATAGTTAGGATGATTTGCAACACCGTGCTCTTCTTTATTTTGTAGATATGCACTATTTGGAAATCGAAGCAGTTTCATCAGGCGTTTTTCCTCATCCAACTTTTCTACCCCTGCGTTAAAGTCTCCGAGGCAGTCGAAAAGAGATTCTCCTCCATTTTGTGGATATACAACTATACCTACTTGGAAGTCAAAATAGTTGTATTATGCGCTTTCCTCCATCCAATTTTTCTACTCCTGCGTTAAAGTCTCCAAGACAGTCGAAAAGAGATTCTCCTTCATTTTGTGAATATACAACTTTACCTACTTGGAGGTCGGAATAGTTGTATCATGCGCTTTGCTCCATCCAACTTTCCTACTCCTGCGTTAAAGTCTCTGAGTCGCAGTCGAAAATAGATTTTTCAATTTTATTTAGTCGCACCGTTATCTCCTCATGATCCTGATGTTAAGTTATTCTTGCGTTAATGTACTACGAGCTACCGTTTTCGGGCAAATCGCCTCAGAAGTCCCGGTTATTTTCCATTTGACGCCTCTGGCGCGGAGAAAATTAGCCGAATGAAACAGGGCACTCCTGGAATTTGCACCCAACGCTATTAGACGCTATTAGACAGCGGTCACGTAAAATCGCAGCTCCTATCTACTCCTGCCTCCCGTTTTCCTACTTCTCTGTTACACTGAAAAAAAAAAATCTCGGTGTATTTACTAAGAAAAGGGTAAAATTACCAAGAATTCGGGGTTCTATATGATCCCAGTTTTTTCTTGGTAAAATTACCATTTATGGAATTGGTAATTTCACCGAGAAATCTCGGTAAAATTATTGAACTTTCTCGGTAATTTTACTGGACCTTGGTAAAAACGCCAATATCGACTGTGGTAGAATTACCGAGATAAAATGGCAAAGTTACCGGGAATTGATTACCAATAAAAGTGGTATTCTTACCTGGAAAAAACAGTAAAAATACCGGTTTTTAGGTAAGCTTACCAGTCTGTCTTGGTAAAATTACCAATAATTGGTAAAAAAAGTGAGATGGTAAAGGTACCAACGGACCCTGGTAAAAACGCCGAGAATTTTTTTTTCAGTGTATGTTTAAAGGTACGTGCTAACGAATTATTCTTCACGATGCCCATTTTTCTTAAACTTAAATGAATGGGCATTAATCGTAACTTCCAAGGCGATTTGCGTGAAAACGATGGCTCGCACCATGCATCGCAAGCATAATTCTGCAGCAGGATTATGAGATGAATACTGTGAAATAAAAAAAAATTAAAATCTACGTGGGCGCCAAGTCCCATAAACGGTGCGCGGGGTCCTTCGCGAAACGTTGAACTTATTGCGTTAAACGATCCCGAGAAGCGCCTGCAAAACTGTAGGAATACTTCAAGCATCGCGCCGTCTCTCCGAGCGCAATCACTATGGTCTCGACCTCTCTCATTGACTCGATCCACTGTGCCCCGACAGAGTTTTCTTTAAAAATTGCAATCAAATTGAAATTCAAATATTGATAGTTGAATTTTTTGTTTTTTTTGTTTCAGCACATCGAGCCACAACTTCAGCTAAAGTTGTCGGAATCAAAAGTGGAGGTCCAGCTTTGGAGCTCAATAACGCACAAGTTCACTACGAACGGTAAGTCCAAGACTTCATTCTCCGTTTCTTTTTTTCCGAATGAATAGGGACGATAAACATATTTTTCAACGATCGCCCGAAGATATCGTCATTGTCAATATGTTTTTCAAAAATGTTTCAAAAATGTTGTCAATGTGTTTATCAAATATGTTTTAACTTTGTTGAGAACTCGCAAGAACAAGCTTAAAGATGAACCCGCAAAATCAGCATAGGAAGAATCATGAAAGAACAAAATATAGAGGTGACCTTTTTCGAAGTATTTGAACACGGTTTCTAAGGGTCTGGATTACCGGAATTAGTCGGGGAATTTTATTAGAAGAGAGAAATCAGAGAGAAGTGTGGGAAAATGCTTGAAACAGACAAGAATCTGAAAAACATGAAATTTGGAATCTGAAAAGACACCAGCGCTATCCGGGCGATTAAACTGTGTCTTAACTTGGTTCGGAGCTTAATGCTTGGAGTTACACTCACTCTGAATAGAGGATAAGTTCCATTAAGAAAAAGCAGTTTCAGGAAACCACTATGTATAAAGCCCACAGTGGATTGAGTCAATTGAAAAAGTCGGACAAAATGTGGAAACCTCAAAAGCTTATTATGACTCCATAAAAACAAAATGAGGTCATCAAATTAGTTTAATAGGTATTTTAGTAAGGTTTTCTTTGAGATTCATCCCTGATACTCTGAAATAAGACAGAATGAACCCGAAAATTGGCGGTTTTCATCCGAAATTTCACGTTCGACTTTATTCAATTACTCGCTTTACTAAACGGCTGCGGCCCCTTGACAACTGCACATTGGCGGATCCTGCAAATTAGCAACATTGCTTTTTCTCCACTTAAATCTATGGAAATGTATCGATCCTTGGAGGGGCCAGATGCTCCAACAAGAATCGATTATTTCACATAGGTTTAAACGGAGGTAACCCGGTGTTCCCAAATGGCTGGGATCCGCTTCTGCTACTGCAGCACTGCTAGATATTTTTTCCCTTCAAAACTCTAGTTGTTGATATTCCACCTTTTTTGAATTCCGCTCAAATAACCTGCAGTGCAAGCCAGACGCTGCGATACTTTACGACGTGTTACTTTTTCACGCGAGGTCACTCAAAATCCGGAAACGAGGAGCTAAATCCTGGGATTCGAGACATCAGAGCTATGAATCTGGAACTGCATTCCGGAGAATTCCGCCCGAAACTCCTAGCGGCGAGCATTCTAGTCCAGCCTGAGCTGAGACAAAAAAATTGAATATTTTAGCGCGTTTGACTAGTTTGAATGCAAAGCGCTGCTTCATTTGTAACTGTTCCGTCATTCTTCGGTGTCCTCACTCCGCCCTCGTCTACAGTGTCTACGTCTTATCCCCCAAAAAATAAGAAGAAAAAAAACTCGTCTCGTAATTTGTAAGCTCGCTCGTCGGTCACCTCGAAATTAAGACATGACACGTCGAAAGCCGAAATATCGGTGGGTTTTAGCACCATCATTTGTGAACGAAGTGATAGACATTAATTTAAAAGCTGCGGAGAACATGTAGACACGTTGGGATGAGACGGTGTTTCAGAAAAAGACTTGGAGAGCCGCTGATTGAAATAAGTGCTGAAGATTTTGAGAAGGAAGTAGATATTTCAAATTGCGGCCATTTTGATTCTTAAATCAAAATGCTCTCGGTTTCAGCAAATGATACAAGTCTATCTGCATTGGGAGTTTTGGAAAAAGGTATTTATGAAATAGTTTAGGATTTCGAACATGTGTTAGCAAAGGCAGAACCAGAAACATTTTATGGGGAACTCTCTGTATATTTCAATTCCAAAGGAGGATTCGATGGGGGGGGGGGGTTGAGAGGTCATCCAGAAAAAATTGAGTCGTCTCAGGAGTATTTTTGAGCTGTTTAAGTTGAAAAATTGATTGAAATACAATTTCAAGTAAGAAACATATGTATACGCCATGCAAAAATCTAGGATAATCCCTCCTATTTTTGGGAGAGACCTACTAGATCCCTGGAGGGAGCCGACCTCTCAGGGGTGAACACCTCTTGAAAATCGTTCCAGCCGCAAGTATGGCAGTGGTCTTAAATCTATGGCCGAAGAGCAAAACCTGCACATATCTCCATTTTGGTGTTTCAAAATTTTAGCTCCCATTTTATTTTTTCTGAAAGAAACAGACTAATTTTATAGTGAGTGTTTGAAATGTATTAGTTACATGTTAGTTATGTATTAGAAAAATATTAGTTTGAAATGTTTACCGTATTTTTCGCTATCTGAGAGGAAAAATCAAGAGAGTTCTTAAGAACTTACAGTGAATAGTTTTCCAAAGGAAAAATAAAGTAAAGTATGACAGGAAAAAGCATAAAACATTTTTTAAAATTTTTAAAAAAAGAAATTAAAAAACATTGAAATATTAATATGACAGGAAATCTACAACATCGCAAACAGGGACATGTAGTTTTGTACTTTGGCCATCGACGTAATTCGCTTCATCTCCAAAAATCAAAAATATGGGAACAGAATCAACTTATTTTGAACAGTGTGCCTAGTTTGATCCATTTAAAGTTGGAAACCCCAACGAATATCAGGAATGCCCTTCCGCGGAACTCTTGAGGTTACGATGAGTATCGTGTCATTGACCGTGCGACTGGGAGCCACAAAAATAAACAGATTCCGTTCGGTTGAGGAAGAGGAATCGTTCACCTTTACAGCAGCAACGCCATGTCAATAGATGCGGACACCAGGAAGGACCATTAATCAAATTTTTTTAGAAGCCCCGCCACGGGAGCGAGGGCGAGATATCAAAAGGAATGATGATGCGACCACCAGATGCCTAATTACCATCCCGTTTTCTCGATGCTGGTGATTCGAGCATCATGATACGCTATGGATTATTGATTGATGTCGTGGGGGTTCCGAGGGACAGCTCGAAGTGAAAAAGACACACCCGTATTATTAAGTTGGGAGTTCTCTTGGCCTTATTCATATAGTGGTTTTTTTAAACAGCTCAGGGTTGCCATAGTCAGGGAATACCGGGAAAAGCGGGAAATGTCAGGGAATTTTTAACAGCTAGGGGAAAATCACCTGGACTCACCGGGGGAAGTCACCTTAATTTGCTTTCTAGAAAAGGTTCGACGTTTCGGACAACAAATTTGCCTGAAAAATATTTCTAATTATGTCTTCTTCACCATCTGGTACATCCTCAACTGGATTGCATTTTGCAAAAAGGAACCAGGAGCATTGCAATGTTGCAAAGATTGTGCAACTTCTTTTGTCTTGGAAGAAAAACCTGATTATCCATTGACAGTTTCTTCTTGCTCGCTAAACCTGTAAATTTAAGACAAAAATTACCATGTAAATTTCATATTTTTTCATGACTTGAGTAATTTTATTGCAAAGGAAGAAAATACACATCAATGGACTCCTCTGGTTCCTTTTTGCAAAATGCAATCCAATTATCAGGACATTTCGTCGAGATGTGTCAGGGAAATCATGAAAATGTCATGGAATGGCCATGTCATGGCCTCCCAAGGAAAAAAGCTGTCAAAGGAACGGCCATAAACGGCCCTGTGGTCTGATTGTTAAAATTGGTAGACAGAGCAGTAGATAAAGAAGACAAAAAGAATATGGAGGGATCCTATTGGTAGAAGTGGGTGGTTGCAATGGACAAAAGAGGGTAGTAATAGACTAACTAACGGCAACCCATTAGAGATCCTGTAGTTAGTCTATCATTTCCCGCATAGTCTATGAGAACTACCCATCTAAACCAATAGGATCGCCCCATACTCCTTATGTCTTCTTTGTCTATCGCTTTGTCTATCAATTTCAACAATCGGCCCGCTGCCTCTCTATCATCCTGTATTATTATTGTCGATTCTCCGCTGAGACAGCTCCAACCTGCATATCCCTAATTTAAAATCATCTCCTGCTGAACGCACAGCCAACGAGTAAAGAACAACCCACTGAGGACATTAACGTCCACGAGAGAAGGAAACGCGAGTTCAGGAGCTTCTTCGCGCCAAGCCAAACCGCGTACCTGCGCGGTGGTTACTTCAGCAGTTAAGCTGTTTATGCTCAAAGCTATCGGGCCGTGATCGAGGAGCAGACAAAACGTCTTGAGTATGTTACGGCAACGAAGACACTGTGTCGACAGCCTCGTCTGGTATCCACCTGTGATCTTCTTGAGTAATTGGTCTTCCCACTCTATCGCGGCTTGTTATCGTGCACCCAGCAACTCAGCAACTCGGCTCGGCTTGTACATAAAGTACTCACTGTGTGCAAATATACACGCTCCATCGTTGCTAAACTGATCTGCCTCGCGCCGACCGCGTCGCGGGACTGAGGGATGGGACAGTCATCTTTGCCTCAACCTGTATGTTGTGTTTACCAAGACAGAAATGTTTCAAAGTCCATTGAATAAAAATTGTTTCGAATATCAATTTTTGTGTTAATGTTGGAAGTAAAACACAAAATAACCTAAATGCGGATAAGGTTTTCCGGTTAGTATTTCTTTGGGTTACATTATTATCATGGAAATAAAAAATTTACACTAAAAAACCGCTAATTTTAAAATTTTACTTCCTAAAACTTCAATTATCATTAACCCAAAAATTGTAATCATTTTATCGTTTCCCGGACGTAGGAACGGAACTCCATTCCAAATTTGCAAAATTGACTCAAACAATTTAAATCTTTACAAGAATGTACCTGTACATTTTTTTGGCCATAATTTTCTGATTTTCGCATGATTGGAGATGAAAAATCGGTGGTATTTTCAATTAGAAAAGCCCGAGATTCTTCCGGTAAAAATGCAATTTGCGAGGGAAAATTTGGCAACACTGGAATATAGATACGTCCTAGGAAAGTAAAAAGGAAAAAACAGAAATTATTCGGTTTTAGCCCCTTCCTTCTTAGTCTAATGCTCCCTCCCTGACTAGAGTACCTATCCCTGACCAGAGGGTTGCAGGCGAAGTTCGACCACCGCTCGTTGCCTTTAACTGCGGGTCAAACTTAGCTCGAAAAAGCTGGGAAAGTCTGACAGGTGCTCCTAACTCCAAGCAAAACTTTTGATGAGAGGTTGAATTAAAGCTGTGCCATATTGAGTAGGAAAAAATAAATTAAGGATGCAAATTTTGAAACGGAGCATGCAAGTCTTCGCCCGCGTCTCACCACCATCGATTTTTGACTTCACATCATTAACCTGTCCCTTGAAACAAGCGAGGCAACAATGGTGGAAATGTTCTCATTGCGACTTCGGCCGCTAACAAGCCCGGCTCGTGAGGATGCAGAACCCGTGCTAATGAAAAACGCCTTATGAGCGCACGAGCGGTGCCAAATTTCCCCCGAAGAAACGGATTTTGAGTTTGAAGATAAAGCTCACTGATACAGCAAATTCAATGAATGATAAAGCGAAAGTGGTTGTAATCGTGTATGTGCCGACAGAGGGCGTAAAGTTACACGCTAATTCGAAAATTATAGACTCAGCGGGCTAATGGAGGTGTTGCATGTGTGAGGGATTTGCGATTTGACTGTTGATTCGTATGTAAAAGTTCGCGAGAAGCACGATGGTGCCACTGGTTTTCTCTGAAATCATCTCCCAAGCTCAAAAAAAGCTCTCAAGTTGAGGCCAAGATGGAGGGGATATCCCACTCTACCCTGAGAGTCTACTTCTACATCAAAACAAACTCTCCATGCAAAGATACGGAGCAAATACATTAACAGGGTTGCCGTGTTTTCAGTTTTGGAGTCCCCGAATAAAGTGGCAGCCCTGTCAATGTATTTGCTCCCTATCTTTGCATGGAGAGTTTGTCTTGATGTAGAGGTGGACTCTTAGGGTAGGGTCAAGGGTGGGATATCCCCTGCATTTTAGCCTGAACTTGAGAGCTTTTTTTGAGCTTGGGAGTTGATTTCAGAGAAAACCAGTGGCATCATCGTGTTTCTCGCGAATTTTTACATGAGATTCAGCAGTCAAATCGCAAAATCCTCACACATGCAACATCTCCATTATTGAAATTTATGGAAAAAGCCATAAAAAAAGGAGACACATAGAAAATGGAGCGATTTCACTAAAAATGAAACGGGTGGATGTTGTAGACCAAGAAGAAAATAATTTAGTAACTAAAGGGTCTCTCGTGAATTGCTGTTAGCTAGTTTACTTCTTATTTTTCGGTCCAATGCAACCCTCCCGCTTACATTACTAGCATCGCCCCATCTTCCCCTTGGTTTCTTTGTCTATCGATTTCAATAAGTAGCCCACAGCCATAAGCGTGGCTGGAGCAATTTCCGAAAACGGCACTCTTCAGCAAGATACGATAGGATATTGCTTTTTATGATTTTAGTGCACAATGACACAAATGCGTTAGAAATAAATAAATATACATGTAATAGACTAAGTGGCTCAGCCTTTATCGGTGAATTTTTTAAATCACTGAGGGCACCGTTTAATCAGAAAAATGTCGAGATAATTTCGAAACTTTTTTCGGATTTTCGAGCAATTGATAGTATGTTTTTCTTCCTGTCTCTACAAATATATCGACGGTGTAAGTCGGCAATCACATAACTCTTTGCGGTGTCTAAAAATCTCCGCCTCTATGTTATTTTTCTTAAGGAGAACAAATTGACATCATTCCTTGAAGTTTTTGTAGAATTTTCTTCACACAGAGAAGAAAAATCACGGCAGTTTTAAAGAATTGCCGTTGAGTAGTTTTCCGTTTAGAAAATAAAGTATAACAGGAAGTCTGCGATGTCGCAAACCGAGTTATGTGATTGCCGACTTACACCGTCGATATATATATTTTTTTATTTTTTTTAGAAATATCAATAAATATTGTAACGGAGCAAGGAGAAGAGTCCGATTTCTCTTTTAGAAGGTAATCTGGCAACGTTGGAGCGGTCATACGGCGTTTTTCTTCAGAACGGCGACGCGACGGTGCTTGAATCCCTTGCGTAAACGCTCATGAGAAAATAAATCCAGGAGCGCGGGTAATCAAGGAACTCTTTCCCATTGAAGCGAGCGAGCGGGGCGTCCCACGTATCCTCTCCGAACTAATTGAAACTAAACGCGGTGCTGTCGGGAGTTTATTCGCGGTGCAGCCCCGCTTTTAATTTACCGGACCCCAAGGGGGGGGGGGGTGCTGACTGCTGAGCCTCCTTTACACGGGCTCAAATGAGCTGTTTTCTCGTACATTACCGGCAGCTTCCTCCTTCTTGTTTCTCGGATGGCGTGGCGAGTTTTGCGATATATCGATTGATCTGCCATTTAATCCTATGAAAAGGATCGATAAACAGGGTGTCCGCAACGGACACCTTAATAATCGATTCTCACTACAGCTCCGAATGAGGAGATTTCGATAATCGATCATTCACGCCTCGCGACTGGTCCAATATATCAAGCTATTTTGTTGGGAAATAAATGTTTGAACCGAACTGACCGTTCAACGCAACAAAGTGGCGTTTGCGATATATCGATTGATCTGCTATTTAAAACCACGGAAAAGGATCGATAAACGGGGTGTTCGCAGCGAACACCTTAAAAATCGATTCTTCACTACAGCTTCGAATGGGGAGATATCGATAATCGATCATTCACGCCTCGCGACTGGCCTAAGATATCAAGCGATTTTGCTGATGGGAAATAAGTATTTAAACCGAACTGACCGTAAAGTGTCTCAAGATTCACTATGCACTTTGCCGTGTCAAGGAAGAATGCCGTATAAGTCTTCAGACATTGCCAGACTTCTTTCGGCAGATCGCGAATTTTTGGGAAAATTTGTAAGTGTTACATCCGATTTTTCAGAAAATTGTCTTCATAATTAGATCTAAACTGTCTGAAAATATCAGTGAAAATATTCATGGCTGATTTCCTTAAAAATAAGTATTTTTCTGAGAGTTAATTGTGCAATATCCGCATGTTCATACGCGGCACGGCGCAGAGGTTAGATACGACGGAACATCTTTAAAAGCTCGGAGCTTTGTTAATACGGAACGTAGACGCGTTTAAGAGTGGTTGCCTTATTATTTTTTTGTTTAATACTCTCCAAGAAATTTGCCCCTTAAAATCAATTATATGACAATGAAATGTGACAAATCCAAACTTGCAGTTTTAGTCAAAAAATGTACTCATGTTTAACCTGCTCTTCCGCAGTGACTCGCTCCGATGAGGATGAAACCTGCGACTCCGTGTATCACTTTCGTAAATTATATTTGGAGCTGTGCGTATAAAATTGCCTCATTTTATCGTTTTAAGCCAAAAGGAAAATGCGTTTCCGTATGATTTTAACCAAAGTTACGAAGGAATTATTTTCTGTTTACTGTCATTAGTTTCATACTCAGCTAAATGAATACATCAATACTGCTTTGCTTGACAAGAACCGCAAACTTACCGCAGATTTTTGTTAAAATCTTGTGACCCTCCCCTCTGGTTCGAATGACAGAATAGGCAACTATTCGAGCTTCACCGTTGCGAACTGCATACCTCGCTAAATGAAGGCGTTTTCTAATACCGTGCTCTGCGGAAATCGTAGATCCTCGTATGAGGGGCTTGGAAGTTGGACGACAAGGCGCATAAATGCAGTTTTTGAAAAAATTGAGATGATTCGTGATTCCAACTAAAACTAGTATTAAAATGTACTCTGAGAAAAATTCACTCCCAAATTCCAATTTTCAAGCATCAAGAAAAGAGTTTGAATTTTCTTGACACCACAAGCTTCCGCGTGATTTTGAAACTTTAGTTGAAAACATGTATTTTTCGAAACAGCAGGAACTACTTTTATGCGCCTAGTCTTCAAACCCCCTCGCATGGCTCTTTCGGAAATCGTTAATATTTTTATTAGGAAATATTTTCAGAAATTCGCATCGCAGGGGTCGTGTTCCTCCTGAAATTTTGATGAGAAACACGTATTTTGATGAGGACTCACACCTTGACCATTTTCACGAGACCGCGCTAGGGAAAAACATTAGATCCTCGTATGTTTTTCAAGGTACTTGAGTGGTTTCTTCTGTGAGGCAGGATTCGAGTTCACAGCGGGATGACCGGGATTTCGTCAAATCCATCATTGTGGAACTTGCTCGAAAACTGCATCGCCGAAGCCTCAGAGCGACTCGAAGCCGAGGATATTTCGAAAACCCCTGATTTATTGCTCTGCAGCGAACTTTTCACGACTGCGATGCTCCGATTCGAAGAGCTTGGAGCTTCGGGTGCGGGCTGATTGAAAAACGAAAGTTAATCGGCGCGTGAATTATGCGCTTATTGAGACCGCCCGACGCGACCGCGAATCGATTTTTGCTCATTTGAAGCTGTGGTGAAGAATCGATTATTAGGGTATACCTTGATAATCGATCCTTTTCCGTGGGTTTAAAGGGCAGATAAATCGATCTATCGGAAACTATGACCGGCCATAGGCGCCGCTACCAATCATAAAAACTGGAGTGCGGGTCAGGTCGACCGCTCGCAGCTACGAAGGCACGTCGCGTCGCCAGGGTTGCGGAATGAAGTTGAAATAGATCACCACACTCGTAGGAAAGAATGGATTACTAGGCGAAAATGGAGGCTGTAATCTAAAGGTCGCATTCACATTGCCGTTCCTTAAACAGCTCATTTCGTTAGGAAGTCTCATATAGAGTACCTATATTGGGAGAGAACAAACATGTAGGTAATTTTGAGGTTAGGACATGGAGTATTTAGGTCCCAAAAGGGCAGCTGATCTATAAATTCAAATCATCCAGATTGATTTATTATTAAATTTTTTACGACCCGTCGTTTGTAAAGCACGTATTTGATTAGTTTTTGTATAAATTTATTCATTTTGTGGAAGAACGCTTATTAATGAACATTCTTGGTCATCTTGGTTTGATGTTGGAATCCTCAGATTGGCAGTGGCATTTTTTTTTCAGCAGGTTGGCTGCCTTTTTTGGCCCTTAATTAGAGCTTCATATTTCTACACGTCCGTATTCTCGCTATGTAGGTACTCTAGTCCCATTTGGTTTACACTGTGTAAAGGGGAGGTTTAAAGAAGCTTTGAAAACAGCATCATCAAACGGACATTTTTTGCAAACCTCGGGTGAAATTTGAGAAGCTTGCCAAAACCGTTGAAGAGCGCGATTTGATTTCAGTAGACTCTAGTTTTTTATACGAGCCGGGAATCCAAATTTTTCGTAGCCAATTCTAAAGAAAAGCTTTAAAGTCTTAGTTGTGAATGGATTTCAAGAAATGCCGTAACAGTAAATCGTATTCTGTTTGAAATTTCGATGAACATACATTATAAAAATGCCAAAATTCGTGCCGTCTCTATCCGTCTATTGCTGACACGACTGGCCAATCTAATCGAAATCACGGTCGATTTTCGATTGTATAAAAATACAAAACATAGTTCTAACGAGCCAGTAAATCAATTCTACTCCAATCGATTGAACCGACCATATTCGGCGCGTATTTTTTCGTGCGTTAAGGTGATTCGACGGACGCCATATTTTGTGTCAGAACGGCATGCAATATATCGCATCAATTGGTTCCATTTTTTCAGCTACTCGTCATTTTTCTCCAATTTTGAGATCGCAATTCTGTTGTCAGGAGACTAAAGCACTCACTTACCAATTTTAAAGAAGAAATTCAACGTAATAAAGGCTTGGTTTTTTTTTTTTAGAGAGAAAATATCGCATTCGAGTGCAGTTTCGATATCAGTATCGAATGCGATATTTTCTCTCTAAAAAAACCACGCCTTTATTACGTTGAATTTCTTCTTTAAAATTGGTAAGTGAGTGCTTTAGTCTCCTGACAACAGAATTGCGATCTCAAAATTGGAGAAAAATGACGAGTAGCTGAAAAAATGGAACCAATTGATGCGATATATCGCATGCCGTTCTGATACAAAATATGGCGTCCATCGAATCACCTTAAACGGAAATAGCGACTGAGCTAGGTGCCCAAGTTGGCAACGATGGGGTTTGTGGTTCCATCGCCATCGATGGACAGCCGGTGGTCGATGATCATCAGGTCTGCAGCGGAGATCTGTTAAATTGCGGAGTTTTTCATCGGAGGTGAAATACTGGTGCTTGATTGAATATTGGCGAGTGTTTCTCTGAAGTTTGCGGTCACTTGAATGGAGCAATAGTTCACAGAAAGATCCGCCACGCCGCACGGTGGATAGAGTGAGTGGGAGAGGTCCGACAAAATTTGAAAACTTTAATAGATCATAACTCCGTTTATACAAAACTTTGAGGTTCTAAAAGTAGTTCCATTGGTCTCCTCGTAAAATTTTCTTCGAAGAACACCCCTTAAAATTCAAATTGTGATGGAATTAACATCAAAATTTGCAGTTTTAGTAAAAAATTTCATGTCCGACCTCTCTCATTGACTCGATGCACTGTGCGCCGCCGTGCCGTTTTTCGATTCCAATTAGGTGGTTGCTCCGTTAAATGAATAATTTTGACGCGTTTATGAATGAATTTTGAAACCGCGTATCTAGCCATGCTCTAGCTGTAGAAAATTTCGATTTAAGGTGATTCGATAGACGCCATATTCTGTGTCAAAACGACATGCGACGTATCGCATCGATTGGTTCCATTCTTCTCAGCCTCTCGTCATTTTTCTCGAATTTCGAGTTCGCAATTCTGATGTCAGGAGACTGAAGAGTTCATTTACCAATTTTGACAAGCAAATTCAACGTAACATAGACGTGTTTTTTTTAAAAGAGAAAATGTCGCATTCGAGTACAGTTTTGATACCAGTATCGAATGCGATATTTTTCCTCTAAAAAATAACTCAATTATTCAGCCATTCGTCATTTTTCTCGAATTTTGAAATCGCAATTCTGTTGTCAGGAGACTAAAGAATTTACTTACCAATTTTGACAATCAAATTCAACGTAATATAGACATGTTTTTTTTAGGGAGAAAATGTCGCATTAGAGTGCAGTTTCGATATCAGTATCGAATGCGATATTTTTCCTCCAAAAAACCACGCCTTTATTACGTTAAATATTTTTGTCATAATTGGTAAAAAAAAAACCCTTTAGTCTCCCGAATCTGAATTGCGATCTCAAAATTCGAGGAAAATGATAAGTAGCTGAAAAAATGGAAGTAATCGATGCGATATATCGCATGTCTTTCCGACACAAACTATAGCGTCCATCAAATCTCCTTAAGCTTCGGAGGAAAACACAAAAAATTACTTTATAAAAGAGTACCTACTTACTGATGCCTTGACTGCGGTATGATGACTCTCAACTAATAGAATTCAGTTCACCGAGCGTATGAGGCATTGTAGTGACATTCACATACAAAAATAAGAGAGAGGAAAAAAAAAAGTAGATAAATCCACGCACCCCGTTTAGTCGTGCCTTTCGGGTTTTTTCTCTAAAAATGGTAGGTTTATCTTATCCCTATGCTTTTAATTATTATCTTATTTCGTGCTCCAATTTTCGCATCGCGTAAGTTGTGTGTTTTTGTTCAAGTGTTCTTCATCAGGTTGAAAAACTGAAAAAACCTGACGAGACCTAAGAATAGAGAAATCATAAGGAAACGCAAATAAAACTGAGAAAACATTTTAATTTAAAGCTTCATTTCGGAACTCTTACATTAAAATTTCGAGGAACGGTGATTGAGGAAAACTAAAGTTGAAATACAAATTAATTTTGAATACGCATAATGGTAGGTAAATTGATACCAGATCAGGATTCAATTCCGTCCCGAGAAGGCTTCTTTGAGTCCCATTCTAGAGTTTGATGCTATTGTGGCGGAACGCAGCGATCAGGACCCGGTGTAGTAAATGAACCATCATCACGGTAGATCGTATGTTGGTATAGGTCCATTGTCCTCTGCATCATTCGTCGCAGGGGCTGCGAGAGTTCCGTACTGACACAGCATGCCAATGAAAGCCACAGCTAAATACTTGACGAAAGCGCCCGGAAACTTCATCTTGGATGACGTAGTCACTTCAACTGCAGCAACGAGGAACTATTAGATCACTTGCAACGTAGTAGCAGACTGATGTTCTTGCGTATTACGGCAGCGTTTTTAAACCCGAGCAAGGACGTGATAACTAGCTTTATCTATGAACCGAAAATCAGGCGGCTACGACGTACTCTTGCGTTAATTTTTCCCGTTGGAAACCTTATCGCCTTTGAAATTTCAACTTAAAAATATAATTTTAAGTAATGTTTCAAGGAATTTTGTGGTAAAGTTTCTAGCTGAAATCTTATCACATTTGACCTTAATTTTATGATAATTTTGTCTCTAAAAAAATCTCTGGTTAAACTCAGGATTGCGAAGAAAATTTTCTAGATAATCTATCTCTGTCGCTTTGCAGGATGCTAGTATTATTTGATATGCTTATTTTTTACAATTATCTCCCGCAGTTTGACTTTTTTTAAAAAAGATTATGCGTAGAAACATTTCAAAACATATTTATTCTTTATTTTAAGAAAGCTTCAAAAAATATTTTTAAAATAATTTGCCGTGGAGACTTTAAATGTGTTTCATCGACTTTCAACTTTTTAAAAAGTTATAAAATGATTAAAAACCGAATCCAAACAGTTAAAACAATTTAAAATCGCATATAAGGTTTACCTACTACTTCAACGATTCAGAGTCGTTTCGAAATGTTTTTTTCAATCTTTGTTTTAAAGTCTCATCTCTGAAACATTAGAGATATATTTAAAACAACTTATAAGCATCATTGTGCGATTAGGGCGTGTGTCGTGTCCAACGTTCAAAATACGTGGGAGGTTGACAGTCCACCTGTTCTCCTTTTTGGGTGCACCTTATCGCAACAACAAAAGCATACACGCGCAAAATGACACATGTCGGAGAAAGATTTTTAGGGGGAAAAAGTCGCACAAGTACTTTCTCCTTTCTCCTAATAGGAACTCGCTAATTATCTCTTTGATTTATGAAACGGTCTCGCGAAGCATGTTAATAATCCACATTAGCCCGGGAGAGAAGATAATTCTTTGCGTTTGAAATGCATACTAAATATTAAATAATAAACCGGAGTGTCATCTTCGTTTCTCCCGAAGAAAGCTGGTTGTTGATCATAAGTATTATAATATTACCGGTGTTCATTGATCCTCATCCGGATTCTGTTTATTGTCGAGATTCTGAACTGCCCGCAGTGACTCTGATTCTTTTGTAGTGGTCGCTGCAGGATTTTGACCCGAAGTTCATAACAAAATTACCGGCTAATACTTTATCAAACTGATTAAAATAAATAAGGAGCTTGGAAGACAAGGCGCATAAGTGCAGTTTTCACTACTTCGAGAAATACGTGTTTAAGGTTTCAAAATTACACGGATCCTCATGGCGGGACGAAAGCTCAAACTGACTTTTTGATGCTAAAAAATTTCATTTCGGGAGCTTTGCCGCAGAATATTCAATAAGACTAGTTTTACTTGAAATCATTAATACTTCAATGGAGATCTTGCTTGTGTGAGGATTTTGCGATTTGACTGTTGATTTTTATATAAAAGTTCGCGAGAAACACGATGGTGCCACTGATTTTCTCTGAAATCAACTCCCAAGCTCAAAAAAAGCTCTCTAGTTGAGGCCAAAACGGAGGGGATATCCCACGCTATCCTGAGAGTCCACCTCTACATCAAGACACACTTTCCATGCAAAGATAGGGAGCAAATGCATTAATGACAGGGGTTCCACTTTATTTGGGGACTTAAAAACTGAAAACACGGCATCCCTGCTAATGTATTTGCTCCCTATCGTTGCATGGAGACTTTGTTTCGATGTAGAGGTGGACTCTCAGGGTAGAGTGGGATACCCCCTCCATTTTGGCCTCAACTTTGAGAGCTTTTTTTGAACTTGGGAGATGATTTCAGAGAAAACTAGTGGCGCCATCGTGTTTCTCGCGAACTTTTACATAAGAAACAATTGTCAAATCGCAAATCCCTGCAACATCTCCATTTCAGCTTGCTGATCCATATCCTGTCTTCTTCGATCTCTCCACATGCCGACCCTTCTAACACCCTCCGATCTCCTCTTTCTGTTCCAGGTCACCACCCCGAACACGCCGGTCCTCGACCTCCAGCGTGGGCTCCGGCGGGACCCCGTCGACGAACCTCACCCCCGGCGTGCCGAACCACACCCAAGCCCGCGCCCGGAACCGCAGCCGCTCGCCCACCCCGAAACCAACCTCGGCCCCGCGACATTCCCTCTCTCTCGGCACCCGCGCCTCCATGGACGCCGGCCGGCGCAGCCGCAGCCCCACCCCGCGCAACACCCGCCCCTCCGGCCCGACCCTCGCCACCGCCGACCGCGCCTCCCGCCCCCGCTCCAAGTCGCCCCTCCCGCAGACCGAGAACTTCACCATCCTCTCGGAGAAGGCCGCCACCAAGCTGGGTGCCCCCAGGAGTCGGAGCCCTTCGGCCCAGGGGAAGCGCAGCCGCTCGCCCTCGGTCCATAGGGACAGGAGTGACAGCTACCAGGTCAAGGATAGGTCCAGGACCCCCAGCTTGCATGACCCTGACTTCCTGGGGCAGTATATTCAGCGACCTGAGCATAAGTACGAGTATGGAATCGATGAGACGCCCTTCCCCAAGATCTCCGATAACTTCGTCAACGAGGACTTCCGTAAGGTGAGTTCAACCCAGTATCTGCTATTCCGCACTAACCTATCTAGTGGTGACTCATGAAAATTGGCAACACTGTTTTGCTCCCATTTAAATGCATCGAAAATATCGGTTGGTGAGGCGTCCTGCCTCACCGAGAATCGTTATCGATAGTCTACCTTACATTTAAATGAAGAAAAAACAGTGATGCCAACTTTCAAGAATCGCCACTGATCTAGTCAGGTACTCGTTTTTTGATGTCTCAAGTACTGTGTAGTAAATATTATGAGGTCCGTTCAGATATAAAGTATTTACGTCCAACATTAGTAGCGATAATTGGACTACATACATTTTGCACATTAACCTATGTCTAACCGCAATCCGTTCGTAGTCACAATTAATTTGATTTACTGGTAATTTCTAACCACTTTCAACCGGACCCTTATCCTGAGTTGAGGCAGTTAGCAACTCGTCTTGGTTAAACCTCGCTGTGTGGCTGAACCTCACTGTGTGGCTGAACCTCACTGTGTGGCTGAACCTCACTGTGTGGCTGAACCTCACTGTGTGGCTGAACCTCACTGTGTGGCTGAACCTCACTCTGTGGCTGAACCTAATTGTGTGGCTAAACCTAATTGTGTGGCTGAACTTCACTGTTTGGCTGAACCTCACTGTGTGGCTGAACCTCACAGTGTGGCTGAACCTCACAGTGTGGCTGAACCTCACTGTGTGGCTGAACCTCACTGTGTGGCTGAATCTCACTGTGTGGCTGAACTTCACTGTGTGGCTGAACCTCACTATGTGGCTGAACCTCACTGTGTGGCTGAACTTCACTGTGTGGATGAACTTCACTGTGTGGATGAACTTCACTGTGTGGATGAACTTCACTGTGTGGCTAAACCTCACTGTTTGGCTGAACCTCACTGTGGCTTAACCTCACTGTGTGGCCATTTCAGTCACAATTAATTGGACGTATCTCTGCCAAACGCAACTATAGACGATTGGAAGTGCTCAAGAAAGCTGCATAAGGAACAATGTGGGCGTGATTCCCTTTGGGAAAATGGAAAAGCGGGATTTTGCATTCTACCAAACGGAACTAAGTGCCAAGTAACCGCGGCACTCATGAGCCGTGGACATCAGAAAAGAGCGTCGTGGACAGCTCAGGAGTGAAAGTGGACGACGAACGACAGCGCAACGGCGGCTGCTTCGTCGCCGCTGACGTCACTGGCGCTTTATAAGTCCCATTCATTCTTACGGCTCTCGACTAACGAGCACACCCCTTCTTTTCCACCTGCCTCCGGTTCCATTAAGCAGAGTGAAGATGTTGCATGTGTGAGGGATTTGCGATTTGACTGTTGTTTCTTATGTAAAAGTTCGCGAGAAACACGATGGTCCCACTGGTTTTCTCTGAAATCATCTCCCAAGCTCAAAAAAAGCTCTCGAAGTGAGGCCAAAATGGAGGGGATATCCCGCCCTACCCTGAGAGTCCACCTCTACATCGAAACAAACTCTCCATGCAAAGATAGGGAGCAGATACATTGACAGGGCTGCCACTTCATTTGGGGACTCCAAAACTGAACATACGGCAACCCTGCTAATGTATTTGCTCCCTATCGTTGCATGGAGACTTTGTTTCGATGTAGAGGTGGACTCTCAGGGTAGGGCGGGATATCCCCTCCATTTTGGCCTCACTTTAAGAACTTTTTTTGAGCTTGGGAGTTGATTTCAGAGGAAACCAGTGGTACCATCGTGTTCCTCGCGAGCTGCTACATAAGAAACAACAGTCAAATCGCAAATCCCTCACACATGCAACATCTCCATTACGTCCAATCAAAAAATGACGGTTTGATCTATCTATTAAGATGATTCGTTAAGCTCAAGTGACGTGGTCGAACTGGCATGCGATATATCGCATCTTTTAGGTCAAAAATCTCGGCAGATTTTGAATTTTCAGCAAAAAAAAGGACGATAGCCCCTGCGCATGAGCCTGAAGAATCATTCTAAACCCAAAAATCGGCAAAATTCAGAGAAATGAAAGCAGGATTGTGTTCGGAAAAAAACCTCGCATTCGATACCGAAATCGATAGCTGAATCGAATGCGAGGTTTTTTTTCCAAACACTATCCTGCTTTCATTTCTCTGAATTTTGCCGATTTTTGGGTTTAGAATGATTCTTCAGGCTCATGCGCAGGGACTATCGTCCTTTTTTTGCTGAAAATTCAAAATCTGCCGAGATTTTTGACCTAAAAGATGCGATATATCGCATGCCAGTTCGACCACTTCTCTTGAGCTTGACGAATCACCTTAAGCTAGGCGATTTTATTTTCTTTTTCCCGTGGGGTTTCAACGATAATTTTTCTCGTTGCCAGGTGACCCCCCTGCGGGAGCGGAACAGCATCGACGAGGGGCGGAACCGCCGCAACTCGCAGGACCCGAAGGGCGTGGACACGTCGCCGGCGCACCGCGTCTCGGACAACTTCATCGGGACCTCGCAGTACCACTTCCTGAACCCGAACCCGGTGAAGGAGAACCGGCGGAGCGCCTCCCCGATCCGCGAGACCTCGGGGGTGGACTACTCCCCGGCCGCCGTCCGCGTCTCGGACAACTTCGTCAACCACCCCCAGAAGACGGGCGTCAAGAAGGCCGCGCCGAGCAAGAGCCCCCGGAAGTCCATCTCCAAGAGCTCCGACGACGACCCCAAGAGCGACGCCCAGCTGTCCGATCACTCGGACGAGGGATACCGGAGCCTCGGGCTTGTGCCCGCGAATGCTGCTACCCCGAAAAATGGTGAGTGTCTTCTTTTTTTTATACATGGAGGTGGTGGTTTGAGAGAATGGCAGGAGACAGGTTGCCGAAGAAGGTCCTTGGTCGGGTTCCTCCTGGGAGAAGACGCAGAGGGCGCCCAATGAAAGGTTGGAGGGAGGGGATTGAAGCGGAAATGTTAAGGTGCTCAATCCCCCAAGGTTTGTGGTTTGAAAGAGAGCAGTGGAGGTGAGGAGTCGTAGAGCGCGAGGGAGTGCTGTAAAGCGACTTGTATGTATGTAGGTGGTGGTTTTCACGCACTGAAAAAAAAATCTCTGTGTATTTACTAGGAAGAGGGTAAAATTACCAAGAATCCAGGGTTCTATTTGATCCCAGTTTTTTCTCGGTAAAATTACCATTTACGGAACTGGTAATTTTACCGAGAAATCTCGGTAAAATCATTGAACTTTCTCGGTAATTTTACTGGACCTCGGTAAGAACGTCAAAATTTTTTATCGACTGTGGTAGAATTACCGAGATAAAATGCCAAAGTTGCCGGGAATTGATTACCAATAAAAGTGGTATTCTTACCTGAAAAAAAACAGTAAAAATACCGGTTTTTAGGTAAGCTTACCAGTCTGTCTTGGTAAAATTACCAATAGTTGGTAAAAAAAAGTGAGATGGTAAAGGTGCCAACGGACCTTGGTAAAAACGCCGAGAATTTTTTTTCAGTGTGGTGTTTTCGTGGTTGAGCCAGGAGAAGTAGTAGTTTATCGCAAAATGTGGTCCATTTAGCGTCCGAGAACTTTCCTTTTTTTCAGTGAGAGAGATGCGAAGTTCACTGCGCGAATTACGGAGGGCGAAAAGAACTCAGCAACATTTCTCGCTCTGAAACGAACTGTTTTTCTTCCGTTTTCTCCCTCCCTCTGACAGTTCTTCTCACTCTTTTGATTAATTACGTTCGCTTTTTTCTCCGTTTGATTGAGTTGCTATTTTGAGGAACGAAACGCGCGGTGCCTCCATGTCGGAACTCTGTGTGCAGTCGGAATTTTCTGGAATGAGGGCTTTTGCAAGGGTCCGAAATGTTTATTTTTCTTGCCGGAATCGCTCCTTTACTCTGCCATGCTATGGAAAAATGCAGTATGAACTTTCGAATGTTGCCAAATGTATTCCCACAGTATCCATTTTTGTAGGAAAGTAATAAGTATTTTTGACTGAATTGGTCAGAGGCTTGGATTAATTTGTGAGTAAAATTCTCCAAAAAAATTGGAAGGAAATTATGACAGAGTTTTTTATAAGTGTTTTTATTCTATTGGAGAGAATTTGGCAGCGTTTGAAGGCTCATACGGTGTTCCTCCGTAGTACAAAAGTATTATGGTGGGGTTGTTGAAGTACTTTTCCAGCGATTTTGAGGAATCGATGCCTAAAAACTGCACTGCTAGTTGAAAGCAGTCACTCAGTTCTAATTTCATAACTATAGTACTTCCTCTTTCCTCTACTTGTCTCTCCTTTGCTTAAGTGTAAAACGCACTCTAGACAGTTAGTCGCAAATATTGAGACTCTTTAAATTCCTCTGTTGCAATAAACCGTAAGCCCCAGTCACGGAGGATTATCATAATACCACCTCCTGTCTTATCTACGTAATTTGTTTTCGTCAAAAACCGTACCACGAGCAATGTCATAAACTCATTAATAACGATTATTCTCCAGAGTTCATCATTCATCAAGTTATGATGGATGTAAACAGAGTTTGAAATTTGAGATGCTAACTAACTTGTTTGCGTCGTTCCGAGCGCAAGAAACCGGTGCAATTAGTATCATTACCGTTCTAAGACGCATATTCCAGATTCAAATTCTATTAGATGAGCAATAGAAATGTAGTGATGAGCTTAGTCAGTGAATAAAGGAAGAGGTCGAGGAAGATGTACTTGTGACTTCGTCGTGGGGTTAGCAGGATATTTTTTTCTAAAGTGAATGATTTATTGTCTCTTGCAGCTTCCATAAATTGGCGTTTCGTGATGGATTTGGGATTAAAAATTATCATCTCGCGTCAACTCCTCATCTACGGTTTTTGAAAAATCGGCGCTATCACTGAGAAAAAACCATGGTTATAATCACCATATTAGTGGTGTTCAATATGCACTCTTAATCAGTAGTGGCCATAACTAATAACCAGTAGTAAAATTACCATTTAATGGTAAAAATATCTCTATTACTGGTTATGGCAACTACTAATTAAGAGTTCGTATTGAACACCACTAATATGGTAGTTATAACCATAATTTTTTCTCAGTGTACGCGCTCATGCTGCCGTTACGTAGCGCAGATTTGAACGCCTCCTCCCCCTGTAACGTATCCGTAACGTAGATTCAGGACCCCCTCCTTCTTAGAGCGTTATGTATTTAATGAATAGATTCTTAGCTGCGGGCCGATTATTGAAATGGATAGACAAAGCTATAGACAAAGCTATAGACAGAGCTATAGACAAAGAAGACAAAAGGGATATGGAGGGATCCTATCGGTGGAAGCGGATGGTTGCTATGGACAAAGGCAGTAGGTAAGACTAACTAACGGCAACCCACGAGAAACCCGACAGTCAGTCCATCATTTTCTCCCTTAGTCTATAGGAACCACACATTTCAACCAATAGGATCGCTCCATAGGTACCATAGAGAAAAAAAGAAGGTGTTCGCATTTCGGGCATCTTGGAATTTTTTTGATGGCGTAGGTCGGTACAGCGACGTTTTTCATCGATTTTCTTGGAAATTGTGTAATTTATGGAAAAAAGTCATTCTATAAAAAGTGCTTGAAATTATATCATGAGTTGATTTAAGCAAAAAAATGGGACATTACGGTCCGGTTTTCATAACTTCGAATTCCGGATTTCGCTGGCCAGGTTGTACCGACCTACGTCATAGGGTATAAACAAACCTCAAGGTGCAAACACATCCTTTTTTTTCTCTATGGCTCCATACTCCCTATGTCCTTCTTGTCTATAGCTTTGTCTATCATTTCAATAATCACCTTGCTGAATAGCAAAGAACCAAGTGGAAAAACACCCCTTTAACCTGAAGCAGCATTAGATGCACCTGCGACTTACAAGCGCTTGTTGAAAGTGAAACACCAATAGGAAACCAGGATTTCGATAGCTCGACGTCGAGCCATCGAAATCCTCCTTGCTCACTGATTAACTTTCAACAAGCGCTTGTAACTCGCAGGTGTATCTGGCCCTTGAAACCGCCGTTTCGGTCACTCCACGTTAATTTTCCAATTTTCTGAAAGACTTGAGCGTGAATTTTTGTAGTCCTGCTTCCTCCTTTCTTTTAAAGCAGTATGAATATGAACCTGCACAATTTAATGCTTTCAAATTTGATTTATTCGTAAGCCAACGTATAATCGAATAATCAACAAAGCAATCTCAATTAATTTAATTTCAACAGCAAACAAAGCTGGCAGGAGCCGTGCACGCGAAGGGAGGATAGTTCGCGATTCATGTCGAAGCCACGCAAAACCATGCTGCCGATGCAAATAAAATATCCATACTTTGAATGAGGTCTCAAGAATAAGAAAACACAATTTGACAACGTGCTCCGGCATGAAGGCTGCGCGTTATTCATTGAGCATTCCTCCGCTAAGATCGGAAAATATTTGAACTTAGGGCACTGCACATACATACATTAAGGTCATTAACACTCGCCATAGTTGCCGATCGACGGTTATTTTGTCAACTTCAGCCATTTACTCTGTGCAGTGTGCAGACTGTCAAAATAGCTTTTTCGCTTTTGTGTGAAGCACCCGGAAGTGAATTTTCTGGCTTAATCGTAAGTCGAAAAATGCGTAGCTCTGACGTCGTCAGTCATGCGACGTTGTAAGTTCCCACTCATGTTTTATTTTTTAAAAGGAAACTAACCGACTATTTTCCAAATGTATCAGGCCGCCGATAGAATTTGTGGTTACGTCATTTCCGTCGCGACCCTAGCGTGAATTTCAAATTCTTGAACTTCGTTGCGTAGAGGTTTTGAAAAAGAACCATTTTCTGTTGAGTAGGTTCTCAATTACTCGGGAATGTACAAAAATAGTACTGTAAAAGTACTGTTTTTTTCCAACCAGTTTCAGTAGACACTCTGCCTCAAAACTGATTTCACCGCACATTAAAACAAATTACGGGTTATACGGACATTCAGTCCATTCCGGGCTAAGTGGCCGAAAGTACCGGGTGCTGGAGCCGTAGCTTCGACTCAGCGACAAGAACCCTCCACTGGCCTCTTGGCGACAGGTGGAAGCTTTTACTTTCAGGGATTCGCCACGTCCTTCTGAACAATTATGAGGAATTTATAAGGGAGCAACGGTCATGTTACCAACTAGGTGGATGATGAGCTTCGGCTGACATAATAACTCAAACAAATGTCCCAAACTTCGGTATGCTTGCAAAAGATAACCTTTTTTCCCTCTTTTTACCTCTTTTTACCTCTTTTTCCCCCTTTTTTCTCCCTCTCCTCCTTTTTCCCTTCTTTGTCCCCCTTTTTCCCTTCTTTGTCCCCCTTTTTCCCTTCTTTGCCTCCCTTTTCCCCTTCTTTGTCCCCCTTTTCTTCGGCCCGAGGGGCTTTTTTTCGGTCACGCCACCATGGTCCCCCCTGTGTCCACCACCGCCCCAGCACGACGTTTCTGACTACATTCTCGAACCCTGGCTTTTCTCTTGTTGCAGGTTCACCAAAACGGCCAGCCCGGACGACCCGGAGTCGCTCGGTGGGCGGCGTCCACTCCTCGCCGACGCACCAGTCCCCGGCCCACCAGACCCAGTCGCCCTTCCGCCGCAACGCCTCGACCAACCGGTCGGCCCGATCCGCGGGCTCCTTCAGCAACCCCAGCTCCCCGAGCAAGGCCTCCAAGACGCCCTGCGACGCTCACCCCGGCCTCGGGCGGAAGCAGAAGAGCTCCCTGACCGAGGACACGTTCTGCCAGCAGGTGGCCGACATCATGCAGCAGTACGCCGCCATGATGCCCTCCCCGAGGAAGGACTCCAAGCCCGACTGCGGGATCATCACCAGGATCCCCGCGCCCGTCGCCGGCAACAAGTCGTGAGAGTTCGCCCTCCTGTCGACCTTGGTCAAGTACTCGCCCTTCGTCCTCCTCTTCTTCTCTAACCTCTGTTTGCTCAGGGTGTCGGTCTTTCTTCTGGGCAAGTGAGCTCGTGCATTGCGGATCCGGAGCCTCGTTGTTGAAATCCATGTCGACGCGATGAGACATCGGAAGTTGACGTATTACACACGAAGAAAAATCTATGGCTTTATGCTGCCGTGCTAAGGAGGAACGCCGTATGAACATTCGAGAGTTGCCAAATTTCCTTCGATGAAATGTCTATTTTTTTGGGAAAATTATGAATATTTTTCCTTTAAATTTTCAGAATTTTTAGGTAAAATTGCGAACTAAATTATCTGAAAAACTGGGAGGAAAATATTCATAAATTTACCGGGAAATTCGTGTTTTATCAAAGGAAATTTGGCAACGCCTGAAGGTTCATACGGCGTTCTTCCTTAGCACGGCAGTATGAACCAATCAGTGGTTCATATGGAGTACAGTTAATAGTCCCAAATGAGCTAATGATTCTCGGTCTGTGAACCATACTGCCGTGCCAAAGAAGAACTCCGCATGAGCCTGTAGGCGTTGCCAAGGTTCCTTCAATAAAATGCGGATTTCCTGGAAAACTTGTGGATATTTTTCTCCCAATTTTTCTCAGGATTTCATGCGCAATTTAATCTACAGTATCTGAAAATTTAAAGGAAAAATATTCATAACTCTTCTCCAAAATTAAAAATTTATTAGAGGAAAGTTGGCAACCCTCGAATATTCATGCGGCGTTTTTCGTCAGAACAGCATCATACTAAGGTATCTCGTATCATTATTTGTAAGGTATCTACACCAGCACTAAGGTATATGTGCTATTAGTATATTTTACCTTTACTACTATTTGTGGTGTTCCATATGAATCAATAATTAGTTTATAAGCCATAGCTTTTTCTCAGTGGACGGCGCAGTTAGGCCCTTGTCTTGACTTACCTCGCCGACAAAGCCAGGAATAGTTGCAACAATCAAGCTGCTGGAGACGGAAATTGCCGTGCTAAGAAAAACGACGTATGTGCCTTCAGATGTTACCAAATTTTGTTTGACAAACTACGAATTTTCGAGGACATCGGTGTAAATTTTTGTCCGAATTTTTCAGAGGTTTTTGTTTGTAATTTGATTTAAAAAATCAGATAATTTCATGAAGAAATATTCGTGACTTTTCTCAAAATTTGTTATTTTTTTAGACAAAATTTTGCAACATTTGAATGTTTACACAGCGTTCTTCCTTAGCACGGCAGAAAAGAGGCACTCCTCTAGCCTCTTTATGACAGTTATTGGGGAAGTTCTGGAACGGTACCGAACCTGACTTCAACACAATAGTAATACAAATAAACGCAGACTACACTACATTTTGCAGTAAAAAGCTTATATTTCTAGTTCGTCCATGGAAGAATCCATCTGCATTTGACGAATAATGACTGATATGTCATTTCTAAACTGAGCCAAAAAAGTGGGTTGTTGCTGCAAAATGTACATAGTTCAAACTTATCTTTGATAATAATAATGCGTCTGCAGGATTTAGGAGCAGCAACTATTTATTCATACAGAGTGTTTTTGATGCATACTGGTCGTTCATTGCGGATATCATTTTTCTGGATATCCTTTAATCTGAGTTAGTTGATTTCAGCTCTCAATTTAAGCTACCGTAATACCAAATGGTACGGTAAGAAACATTTTCATGATTTTCAAAGAGGATTGCATTGTCAGATAACATTCTGGCAACGTCCATGACTTGTTGGTGCGTTTTTGAAGGTGCTTTAGGATCAAGAAAAATCCGGTGGCGTGGCGTGCTTTGCGATATATCGATTGATCTGCCATTCAACCGTATGGAAAAGGATCGATGGACACGAACACCTCAATAATCGATTCTTTACCACAGCTTCAATTGAGGATTCATCGATAATCGGTCACTCGCACGCCTCACCATTAGTTTGGAGAAAACAATGTTAAATGATCCATCCTAAGGCGATTCCTTTTGCTCGAAAAATGTTGACCTGAGTTTTGTTCACAAGTTTTTTTTCCTCTTTTTCTTGGACCAGGTAACAAGAGCAATACTTTGTAAATTCATCGAAATGATTTTTTATTTATTTATTTATTTTTGTGGGGAAGGCTGCAAAATATCATTCAGAACTGACAGTATTAGAAATAAGTTCACATAAAATGTTTAATATCAATGCTCTTGAGCCGACCTAAAGGTCGATGTAGAGAATATCTTCCTTTTTAGTGATTAATAATTTACATTACATTACCTAAAATGACGTAGGTAGACTTTTTAAGGACTGACGCAATAAATATCTATTATCACATCCATATCTTAGCAACTTGATCCTCATATCATTTCCAAGGTCTGCGAGTGCTCAATTTTCGAAATTAAAAAAGAAAAAAAAGAAGTTAACTTGAACCAGAATCGTGCTTCCTTAGATTTCGTATGTTGACCAATCAACAATTTACATACATGACGTAAGTAATTTTTTATAATGTTGATGTTAAAATTTTGCAACTGTTGCACTTTGCAATTGCAACCATCGTGTTCTCAGAGTTATGGTTTGCAATAATTGACGTGGAAGGCTCAAAACGAGATTTCATAGATAGATGTTCTGAAAGATAAAATAAGAAAAGAGGCTGACTTTCTCGTGATAAATCATATCTGAAAGCAATGCATCGGCTTCCTCCGTCTAAAAGTCTGATTCTTTTGAACTCGCAATAGGTGTAAGTACATTCATTCCGTTCGTAACATATATCTGCTTAGGTCAATCTATTAGTCAATTTTTTACGTTGAACACTATTTAAAATCCATACGTGGGTCAGTAGGACCCGTTTGATATCGTAGCTCTATCTATATTCAATGGACTTTTGTAGCGCGTCACAGATTCCATAACTCATTTGTAGTTTGGAAGTATTCATCAGTGGAAAAAGTGTATATCAATCTGTACGAATTTGCATTGAGTCAAGTTTTAAAATGGTCACTTTTCAAGGTTAACGTTCTATCGCAGCAGTAGTCAGTATTTTCAACATTATGGGTTTTTAAGTTGGACTAAATTAATTTGAGCGAAAGCATGTCCCTAAATGAAGTATCTTTTCCTAAACTTTGTTGAATAGTTTACGTTTCCGAAAGAGAGCAGAAATATTGTTTTGCATGTGAGGGGTTTTGCGGATTATTTTGGAAATTTAAAAGATTTATTTCGGGACTAAGAGAAAATGTCTTGAAATTTTCAAAATGACATGCAAAACTGTTTTCGTGATGAAAAATAAATTGTCTATCAAATGTGTCATTAGTTAGTATCAATCGGCTCCCTTTCAACAAGCATCGTCCATTTCTAATTTTATCCATAGAAAGTACACGCGATCATGCTTCCTGCTATATCAGTATTCCATTACCGTAAAATTTAAAGTTACTTTAACGCAAACTCGGTTAGAACATTTTCAGACGTCCCTGTCAAAGAATATCGGTGCGGGAAACAATTGTCTCAAAACCAAGGTTATTCCAAAGGAAAAACAAACGCTATGGACAATTTCAATGAAAATCATTAATTAGAATATCTAAAAAATTTTCTCTTAGAAGAACTGGCAGCCAGCTCTCTCCAGATATTTGAATATTTTGTCATCTCGCAACGTCTAGAAAACTTTCCCGCACCACAAATAGTTTTTCCTGTTGTAAACTTCTGTAAATAAACGAACTGTATTTTCTTTTGTATAGTTTCCAGCATATTGAAGGATTTTTTAATGTTGAGAGTGTTGAAATAGCAATTCATAATGAGTAAAATACATATAATATTCTTGGAAAAGAACTTTTAAGTATGTTATTCACTATGATTATGAGTCGATTCAAATCCTGCTAAACAAATCTAGCCGTTGGCAGTCATTTCAATGCACCCATTCAAAATGTAATGCCAGAGCAATTCCCCGAACTTATGAGTGAATTCCTTCCCAACATAAGCCCGATTTTAAATTTAATTACAACTCGCTAATGTAGGGGTGCTCACCATGCCATGAAGACGAGTATAAATGAATTCCAAGATTTATACTTATCTATGCACTTGAATGAATGCTATATTGAAAACCAATCCTCTCTAGAATAAAGAAGGAAAACAGATGTTAAAACTTGTGATTTAGTTAACATAGAGGCAACACTTTTGTACAGCAACTTTTATCTTGTAAAATGATAGAGCAGAATTTAGGTAGGTAGAAAATAAATGTACGAGAAGTTATCTTATTTTTTTCTTATATTGCCAGTTATTTTTTTATAAGTAGTCATTAAATTACTATTTTCGTAGGTAATAATCAGGTTTTTTTTTCAAGAATCGAGGAAGGACTGTGGTCCTAAACATAGGGGAACACCTACAGTCTGAAAATTTGAGGGGTAGTTGCTGCATCTTCTTAGCCATCTTTATACAGTTGCTACGTATAGTGAGACGATTCGATCACTTACGTCAAAAAATGCGTAACTCCAAATAAAGTTTATTTCCATCGAAATTTCTGATTATGGCTTACTTTTAAAAGGAGAAGTGACTGCTTTTCCTTGAAATTCTTTGTGGATATTTTTGAATGAGAGAAAGAAATCCACAGAAAATTTCAAGAAAAACTGTTGATCCATTTTTCATCTCTAAAAACATAAGTAATCGGTTGCAACGTCGCATCAAAGATAAGCATTTGCAAACTTCAGCAATCGAAATTGTGGTTAATTTTTACCAAACTAACAGTATTCTTTGTAAGTTTGCCCCCGATTAGTAACGTCCTTGTATACACTTAGGTGCGTTTTAATTTGACTCGGGAAAATAGGAATAAAAATTTCTGGCCTTTTGATCTTCGATAGGTGATTTTAATAGAAAATGAAAATTGGTGCTTACTTGTATCTGTTTTTTACGTTTGTGCTCTGGAATGAAGTCGTGTTTAGTCGATCACGACTGATATACGCATCTTACCTGTTGCTATGTTTTACTAATTTTTGTCTTCTTTTAGAGATATGTATTACGTTTTTATGTTCTATATATTTTCTAGTTCATAGATACTTTATATTTTTTTTTTTTTGATCGTTTTGGAGACGAAACTGCGGAGTGTCAGTCCGTTAAGAAGGACTGATTGTGCTTGACAAATAACTGAGGCTTGTTTTTTGAGTTGTTGGTTTGTTAAATAGTTTAGTTTTATTTCGAACTGTAAGTTTTAATTTTTCATTCATTTGTATATTTGTTAAAAAATTTATAATCAAATTATAATTTATTTTATCTGACAAACAAAACTTACGTCTTTTCTATTTTTGAAGTATATACTCGTCATCTGTCTGACTCAATATATGGATCGAATTTGGCAGAAATAGGGAACAAACGCAGTCAGTGTTCTAAAAATCGTGCAACATAATTTTTACCTAAAAAATGCCCGTAAGCTTAATTTATTTTTGTTTCCCTGTCAAAAAACGTCAATTTTGAAAGCAAATAACTATTCTACAAATTCATCGAAAGGACGTGCATTCAAATTTTTCCAAAACAAAGAGAACCTTGCTCAATTTTTACAAGACCGTAATTGCGTTTTGGGTCCTCTCTGCTAAATTCAATCCATTTCATCCAAGTGTGCGTAAAACTCGGAAATTTTCCATTTAAAGCTCTTGACAAAAACCTCAAGTGACTCTGCTTCTAGCAAAAAATAAACCTAAACGAAACAAAAAAAAAGAAAAAAAGGTGATAGTGGTCCAGGCCTAATTTTGAGTAAGTTGGTCGTTCCAAATCGACTGTGGCTGGATCTCAGTTCAAACGAGTCCAATTTGGACGAATGAAGACTATGAACCGCAGTTCGTTACATGGTTTTGCCGAGCAAGTTATAGCTTAGTTGGAATACAAATTGCAATTGGGAACTATAATTTCTGGCTCAGTTTAGAAACAACGTATGCACCGCTAGTTTCCCTATGCACATAAGTGTTTTTACAAATGAGACAGAAAGTATAGTTCCAAATTGCAAAATGCAGTCCAGTTATGATAAGTCCAGTGGCGAGGCGTGAGGCGTGAGTGATCGATTATCGATAAATCCCCATTTGAAGCTGTTGTAAAGAATCGATTATTCAGGTGTTTGTTGCGAACACACTGTTGATCGACCTTTTTCCATAGGTTTAAATGACAGATCGATCGATTTATCTCAAAGCACGCTACGCCTCTGGATAAGTCCTCGGAACAAGTTCGCCCGAAATTCCCCAAACCGCGCTCTTGTGGATTCGGCCTCAGGATTCAGCGAAAACAATTCAGTCAAATCACAATTAGTTCAAGATCTATCCATAATTAGTTACTGTTCCAGCCACGACTCGAGTTCGAGTATTTTTTTGTGGACTAACGTCCTTTTTTTTCATTGACGATCGTGTAAAAATTTCCTCAGCCAGAAAACTAATGAATGCTTGGAAAAAGAGGAAAGTACCAAAAATCTTCACGTGAAGTACATACAGGCAATAAAAGCACCCCCTTTCCCCTCCCCGAATCAGTAATAAGAACAACAACGCCTAAATGCAACTATTCGTGTTTAATTGAAGTGCGTATTTCATACTCAAAGCATTGAAGGTGCTCTGGAGTTGCTAGTCCATGTAGCAATGCACGGGAAAAAAATTTAATGTTGCTTTAGCACGAATATTGTTAGGAAAGTGTGCGACATAAGTAAAAATGCTGATTTTACCATAAAAAATGCTATGTTGACTACGTTCACGGTTAAATGAATAAATTCAATGTCGTGTTAGCATTTTTTAAATGTAAAATCAGCATTTGATACTTTTTGCAAATTTTTTTAACAGTATAAATGCTAAATCAACATTCAATTTTTTCCGTGTGGATTGCAATACGGGGGAAATTGAAATGTCAGAGCCGCGGGAGCTTTACTGCCTTGCGACGGTGCTAAATGTCACTAGACACTTGATTTATTAACTCAAGGACGGTTGCAAAATTTTCTTTAAAAATCCGGATGAATTTTCCTGTCCATTTGACGAAAATCTCTTTGAAACTGCCAATATCAAAGATGCAACCCTTAATAGAGAAAACAAAGTTTTTGAATGTTCATACTTGCAATACAGTTGTGTCCTTCTTGTCCGTTCAATAAATTTCGTGTTCGTTCTAAGTTGAGACACGACCGTAAAAATCGATGACGTTGTTTTAAAAAAATAACGATGCATAATTTTACCTTCATTTGAAATGAATAAAAAAATACGCCACAGGAAGTCTATAACATCACAGAACGGAGTAGATGCTTTTCCAGGTTTGTTACAACGTCTTATTTTCGGTGGAAAAGTCCCTAACGTCAGAATCTTCCTCGTGCGACGGTTGGCCGATCATTGCCTTTTTAGGCAGGTAAGTTATTTTTTAACCAAGTGTAGTTGACCCCGTGTGCTAGGCAATGAACGAGAGTGAATCACTTCGCATGTTTTTTTCCCCCTTAATTTTTTTGGCTAAACGAAAATAAATCATGCTGAAGCTTCCGGCATTATTTACTCTCTCTGCTTTTCATTCCGGTAGTTCTCTTCTCTTTCTCGCCTTGGTTTTCTCAAGTTCACGCACGCGTTTGCTCTGTGCCATTTTTGTCTCATCTATAGCCAAACTAAGCGTCGCTCCTCCAGCGTAGAAGGGCGTGTCACAATCTCCACATGAGCCTTACTCTCCGTATAACTCTATGTTTGCCGGGTCTCATGTGGAAATAGAAACACGCCCCACCTCACGTCGGAGGAGCGACGTTATGTCTCCTAATTGGTCAATTTAGTTTTTACGTTTCATATTCATTTTCCCTTTTTTCTATACTTTCGTTCAATTCCCTCCTTTTTTCCGTGTTTTCCTTTTTTTTTTTTTGCCATTCAAATCCTTGTATGGATATTTCTGTTGCTCTTAAACTTCTATTCGCCTTTTTCGGTCATTCACGCGTGCTCAGAAATGAACTCTCCTGACACGAGCGAATGTTTTTTTCCTTTTCCTTTTTTTTTACTCCTTCTTTGACCGACGTTTGTGTAGCACTTCCTTTCTTCAATGAGTCACTATAAGATTAGCTTTGTTTTCCCCCGCATTGTTTCGTACCTAAATTGTGTAACTCTTTCAGCACCAAAAACTTTCGAATTGTTGCATTCAAAACATCTATAAATTTTTTTTTGAGGGGGCAGATGCTAATTTTCAATTCTATGGGGAGCCGGGCCCCCCTGGACTCCCCTTTCGTACGTCTATGGCAAGGGAGTTAAGCCATTGAAGTCGAGGATGCCCAGAAAGGAGCCTCTTAGCATCCGACAACGGAAGAAAATGAAACACAGTTACTAAAAATATCATTCTACATATACTCAAAATCTTGAAAATCTCTAAAAAAGTAAGAAAAATTTTATAGTGCCCTAGCGTGTTTTTGAAACTTTATTCACCTTTTGCAGAATTTTTAGGGTAATTTTTTCGCTTTTCCCTACGAGACAAGGGTTACACATGAATTCGTAGTGGTTTGTCACCTGCGTCACGGGCCCCGGTACCAAGGACCCACTATCCCCCCCTTGTGGCGGGCCTGTGTAGCTGCGCATCATCAGTCTTTGAGTCCAAATTCTTGTTCCTTTGATACAGAGGGGTAACAAGGGCTAGGGTTGGAACGGATTATTTTGGTACAAAAAATCTAATAGATCGTATTCGATACATCAAACGGGTGAGATTGTATCGATATCGATTGGTTCAAAACATAAACATAGCCTCAAAAGTAAATTCAGAAATCTGAGAGAACGGATCTTTTGAAACAGATTTTTTATTCTTTTGAGTACCAAATGCCAATGCAAAGTGAAATTGTCAGGAAATTTCTCATTTTCAGCTTTTCCAATTAAAATCCTTACAGTTTGGTTTGAGGTTATGTTCTATTGTTTTGAACCAAACGATACATCGAACCGTTATCGAATACGGTCTATTTCATAATTTCGACCCGAAACTGCTTGCAGTACTCTTAAGTATATGTTGCCAATAATGAGTTCATTTTTGCCGACAAAAGGCGTAAAGTCGCACAATAATTTGCCAATTTTGTGCATATTTGAATTAAAAAAATTTAAAAAAATATATGTGTATATATACATATACTTAAAACTTCGTCTTTAAAACATAAAATTTCAATCCGTGACTCCTCCCAATTAGTTACTGTAAGGGTACACGGACTTTATGTCCACAGACTTTTCGTCCACAATTTTTACGTCCACAGTTCTAAAGCCCACACTATTATTGTTAAGTCCATTACTTAAACGTCCACTAAGTTAAGTCCACAAATGTAAAGTCCACTAAAATCAAATTCAAGCGTCATATTTTAGTCCGTGTGTAAAATTATATTGACTATATCGAAATGAGAAAATTAAAAGAGAATGAGCTGTTGTTATCGTAACTCAAATTTTAAATGAAATGTTGATTTCTTCTTTTGATTCATCTTTTCAAATTGTCTTTGGTAAATACTTGGTTTAATTTCTATCCTTGAAATTTCCGATTTAAAATATGCCTTAAATGCGCATTCTTTATTTTAATGAAATTGATTACTTATTTTAAAAACATTAACATTTTTCAAACGTGGTAAATATTTGTTAAACCTTTTCCAAGCAATTGCATCGATATGAATCTCAATGAGCCGTAGTTGTGATGAAAGAAACTATACAAAAATTAATAGAAGAGGAAAAAAACTAAGAAGCACGCAATTTTTTGTTTTAACTTATTTGTACATCGACCTTCTTGAGTCAAATAGTCCAATTTTGAGCGTTAAGTTGCGCTTATACCACGCTGCAGCACAGTAAAAGCCCAAAACATAAAAGAATAAATTTGAATGCTTTGGAAATCATTAAATATGACACGGAACGACTAATATATTTACAAAAAACACATCATATTTTCCAGTACTACATATTTCTTTTGCGTCAGTTTAAAAAGGGAATAATCAATGCAGAGAGTGCAAAGAGAGTGCAAACATTTCAAAATCATGAGTTGAAAAACGCTGACTCCGCGAGTTTAAATATTAGAACCTAACACAGAGCGGAGCGGCGTGTTAGCAGCGCAAAACGCGCACTGGCGCCTACAAACCTAACGGGATACTTCACGCATTGCGTGACGCGTGAAGTATCTCGTTAGGTTTGTAGGCGCCTATGCGCGAGTCACGCTGGTTGCCTGCCTCGCCGCAACGCTTTAAGCAACTATTTCGCGTCAGAGGCGTTGCACAGTATCCTAAAAGATTGCAGGCGCACGAAATAACTAGTTTAAGAGGACTTTCAATTTTGACTGCATCTCTTACTGAAAAATGTTTAATTTGGCATTGGAGCGTTTCCAAGATTCCCGCTTTGGTTTTCATCTTGCATATCCGTACAGTGTACACATGAACATATGTTTTTATCTGCTCTTAGAGTCTGTTCTCTTTCATGACTTGATTCACGAATGAAATGTTTTTAAGAATGAAGGAACTCTTCACCTCTCTTAATTTAATAATCTAAATTTTCGTATATACTCCCATTTTCAAAATTCTCTGTAATGACGTTAATAGCCTGTGACGTTGAACGTCTTAAAATATACTAACTAACTAATTAGTAGTAGTATGCATTTATTTTTGAGGTGGTTCCTGTCATTTAAATGAGAAGAAAAAAATGTGGACATAACATGTCCACATTTTGGACAAATTCATGGTTGGACATTAAATTATGTGGACTTAATAAAGACTGGACTTAACGTTTAGTGGACATAAATAGCGGTGGACATTTATTTAATGGACGAAAGGTAGGTGGACATGAAGTCCTGGAAGCACTGTAAGATTTTTGTTTTGTTGTAGACTTTTTGTCCCGAAATGTTTACCATAAGGAGTGATAGCTCCAATCGTATTCATAGAAGATTTCGGTGCCTAGCAAACAGAATGATCAAATCAACCACAATTGTCATTTGGACTACATTTTGCAATTTGGAACTAAAAATTCTGGCCCGATTTAAAAACAACGTATGTGCATTAGCTCCCCTATGCACATAAGTGTTTTTCCAGATGAGCCAGAATTTACAGTTCCGAATTGCAAAATGTAGTTCATTTTCAAGTCACTTTAAAAACCACGTACAAATCATAAGTTTTCCAATTCAAATGAGTGTCCTTACATATCGAGAGATATCGAACAATACCGCATATATGACAATTTATGCAAAAATGAGATAGCGACTTTGTCGCATTCTACAGTATAAAATACGCAACTGATGATTTTGGTTTTTCTCCAATTCTGTAGGGGAGTGCTGCAATGACGCTGTAATGGCTCTCTTCGCTATCACAGCAGTCTGCACTGAAAAAAATTCTCGGCGTTTTTACCAAGGTCCGTTGGTACCTTTACCATCTCACTTTTTTTACTAATTATTGGTAATTTTACCAAGACAAACTGGTAAGCTTACTTAAAAACCGGTATTTTTACTGTTTTTTCCAGGTAAGAATACCGCTTTTATTGGTAATCAATTCCCGATAACTTCGCCATTTTATCTCGGTAATTCTACCACAGTCGATAAAAAATATTGGCGTTTTTACCAAGGTCCAGTAAAATTACCGAGAAAGTTCAATAATTTTCCCGAGATTCCTCGGTAAAATTACCAATTCCATAAATGGCAATTTTACCAAGAAAAAACTGGGATCAAATAGAACTCTGAATGCTTGGTAATTTTACCCTTTTCTCAGTAAATACACCGAGATTTTTTTTTCAGTCTGAGTTTAGGCAACGATGACATGCTGCCGTGCTATGAAAAAACGCCGTATGAGCCTTCAGCCGCTCCCAAGTTTCCTCCGATAAAAACCGACATTACCGGGAAAATTGCGAATATTATTTTTCAAAATTTTCAGATAATTTTATACGCAATTTAATCTAGAAAATATCTGAAAATTTCAAGGACAAATATATGCATGAATGTCTATAAAATTGAAAAAATTGTGAAGTTTTCTCTTCGTTCTGCAAAATCCTCAGTTTGCAGATAGACGGTATTGTGCCGTCCTGAGAATTTTTCAAGAAAGTTGTGAATATTCTTCCTTCGAACTTTTAGACTTTCCAGATCAAATTACGAACGAAATCTCCTGAAAAATCAAAAGAGATTTATTCACTCTGGAAATTCGTGATTTGCCGAGGGAAATTTGGCGACGCCTGATGGCTCATATGGCTTTCTTCCTTAGCACAAAGTATTGTTGATTAGCCATCGATATGAGTTAGAAATTGTAGTTCCTAATTGTAAAATTCAGTCCAAATTTTCTACCATGTTCCCATGTTCCCACGTTCCAATTTTCTCCAGGTTCCAATATTCTCCATGTTCCAATGTTCTCTATGTTCCTATGTTCTCCATGTTCCAATATTCTCCTTGTTTCAATGTTCTCCATGTTCCAATGTTCTCCATGTTCCAATGTTCTTCGTGTTCCAATATTATCCATGTTCCTAGCTGGTTCTGAGGAGTTGCGAGCTTTACCTACACAACTACCGAAGTTACCGCAAAAATCCACGACGAATGAATTATTGATTATTGACAGGAGCAGGACGCAAATAACACCACGACAAAGAAAATAGTCGCGGTATCCGTGTCATCCCGCTCGTGTTGACAGATGTAAAACATACTAAATTGCGGCAGTAAATGTTCAACAGATCCAACACAGCGGCAAAGGAGGGACGTGCCAGCGCAATTAAGCAAACAACCGCTCTTACACTTCTTACAGTGTTGAAAAAATCAATTTGGCGCGGTATTTGTGTTTTCCCGGAATGGCGATTTGAGTCGGGGTTTTGTGGCCATATTTGTAAGTTACCGATACAACTCGAGTGCTAATCAATTTCATTCGGCCGTGGAGGAGACAAGCCAAATGTTCCAGCCAGTGCGAGTCACTCGCGGTGCTATCGCAGGCTGTGGTCGCGATTTACGAGTTATTTTAAGCAAATTAACCTTCTGCCCTCAGACCGATCGTTGTGTAAGATTTTCGCGGGTAATTTTCGTTATAAAAGGCCTGTAATCACGCACGAGGATCTTGCTTTTCTCCGCTGCACTGAGGAAAAAACATCTAACGTCCAGTGGCGTGGCGTGCTTTGCAATAGATTGATCGATTTGTAATTTAAATCTAGGGAAAAGGGTAAACTACACCGGTCAACGTGGAATTTGTCTTTTGAACCAAACCAATTTTTTTCGATTCCTAGGTGCTGAAGAAGCCCGGAAGTGAGCATATTAACTTCAGGAAAATTGGCTGGTCTTCAGGGCGCCGCCATTTTGAATTTTTCAAAATTGAGAAAACCCACGATTAGATTTTTGCAAATATCTCCTCAACGGTTCATCTCACGGAAAAAAAAAAACCAGCGGAAAGGGCATAAAATTTTCCACCGAAATCATCCTCCTTTGTTTTTTCTAGCTTAATTTCTTGGTCGTGAAATTAACGTTTTCTTAAAAAATTAGGTTAAAAAAAGCGCATGTTTGTTGATTTTAGCAGAAACTTTGCTTCATACTTCCAGCCACGATTATTTGAGAAAAAAACTGTTATGCCCATTGAAAAGAACGTAAAATTTACTACTAGAAAATAAATGTCAATAGTTCCTAAACTTGATTTAATCCTGTCAAACAGCAGTTTATTAGCACCGCCCTTAAAATGTGATGTTTTTGACCATTTCCGTTAGATTCACGAAAAAAAGAAAAAACGCTAAAAACGTGACCCGAACTGTGTAAAAAGGTGGTAAAATAGTGCTAGGTCCACACTATGTTGACAACAAAACCGAAAAGTTCCAAAATTTTCAATTGGAGTCAAAAATTTTGAGCTCTCATGGATAACCAGTACGGCAATTCCTAACCGAAGGCGAAGAGCGCTCAGCTCAGGCAATTAGCATTAGAATATTAAGTAGAGGTCACGGCGAGAGATCTAAATTTTTGGGTCTCTTTATACCTCATCAGTAAATCACACTCATCAGTGAGATCAAAAGCCAAAAAGTTCAAAAATTTTCAATCGGAGTCAAAAATTTTGAGGTCCAATGAGTACCAGTACGAAACTTGCCGTCTTGCAATACAAAACTTGTACTTTGAACTTGAGCTTTGATGCCGTCTTGGATTTTGTGAGATTTTCAGCTAGGTTCACATGACGAATGTGATCTTCTGATGAGGTATAAAAAGACCCAAAATTATAGATCTCTCCACGTTACTTCACCTTAATATTCCAATGCAAACTGCCTGAGCTGAACACTCTCCCCCCTCAGTTTTGCGCTGATACTCATTGGAGCTCACAATTTTTGACTCTGATTGAACATTTTTGAGCTTTTTGGCTTTGTTCCACCCCCCCCCTCCAAACAGTGTGAACCCAGCTATATTTTGCCGCCTTTTTGCACAGTTCGGGTCACGTTTTTAGGGTTTTTTCTTTTTTTCGTGTTTCTAAGGGAAATGGTCGAAAAAATCAAATTTTAAGGGCGGTGCTAATAAACTGCCATTTCACAGGATTAAATCAAGTTTAGGAACTATTGACATATGTCCTCTAGTTGGAAACTTTCCGTTCATTTCAATGAGCATAACATTTTTCATCTCAGATAATTGTGGTTGGAGGTATGAAGCAACGTTTCTGCTAAAATCAGCAAAAATGCGCCTTTTTTAAGCTAATTTTTGAAGAAAACGTTCATTTCACGACCAAAAAATTAAACTAGAAAAAACAAAGGAGGATGATTTCGGTAGGAAATTGTATGTTCTTTCTGCTGGTTTTTTCGTGAGATGAACCGTTGAGGAGATATTTGCAAAAATCTAATCTTGGGTTTTCTCAATTTTGAAAAATTCAAAATGGCGGCGCCCTGAAGACCAGCCAATTTTCCTGAAGTTAATATGACCATTTTCGGGCTTCTTTAGCACCTAGGAATCGAAAAAAATTGGTTTGGTTTGAAGGATAAACCAAACCCTAAAATTTGTTGTGCTGTGTTATTAGAGGACGGTTGCCATTTTTTGTGTCAGAGCGACGTGTGCGATATATCGCATCAATTCGTTCAATAATTTCAGCTACTTGTCATTTTTTTCAAATTTCGAGATCGCACTTTTGTTGTCTTGTAGACTAAAGAATACATGTACCAAATTTGAAAAAAAAATTAAACGTATTAAAGGCAGGGTTTTTTAGAGGAAAAATATCGCATTCGATACCGATATCGAAACTGCACTCGAATGATGCCATATATTCCCTCTAAAAATACCCTGCCTTTAATACGTTGAATTTCTTTGTCAAATTTGGTACATGAATTCTTTGGTCTCATGACAACGACACGTTTGTCAAAAGAGCTTGTTTTCAGACGAATACTGCGGGAGATATTTGAAAAAAATAACCATCTTGAATAATAACAGCATCCTGCAAAACGGCAGAGATAAATTATCTACACATTTTGTCCGCAATCCTGGGCTCAACCAGGGATTTTTTTAAAAACAAAATTGTCATAGAATTAAGGTCAAAGGCGATAAGATTAAAAATAGAAACTTTTCCTCAAAATTCCTCAAAAAATTACTTAAACTTTTATTTATTAGTTGAAATTTTAAAGGCGATAAGGTTTCCAGCGGCAAAAAATTGACGCACGAGTACGTCGTGGCCGCATGATTTTAGGTTGATAAATAAAGCAAGTTATCACATCCTTGCTCGAGTTTAAAAACGCTGCCATAATATGTAAGAACATCAGTCTGCTACTAATTTCCAAGTGATCTAATAGTTCCTCGTTGCTGCAGTTGAAGTGACTACGTCATCCAAGATGAAGTTTCCGGGCGCTTTCGTCAAGTATTTAGCTGTGGCTTTCATTGGCATGCTGTGTCAGTACGGAACTCTCGCAGCCCCTGAGACGGATGATACAGAGAACAGTAAACCGTTCGTCTGCTACTTCGACGATGATGGTTCAAATACTACACCGGGTCCTGATCGCTGCGTTCGGCCACAATAGCATCAAATTCTAGAATGGGACTCAAAGAAGCCTTCTCGGGACGGAATTTAATCCGGATCTGATATCAATTTACCTACCATATGCGTATTCAATATTAATTTGTATTTCAACCTTAGTTTTCCTCTATCACCGTTTCTCGAAATTTTAGTGTAAGAGTTCCGAAACGAAGCTTTAAATTAAAATGTTTTCTCAGTTTTATGTGTTTACTTATGATTTCTCTATTCTTTGTCTCGTCAAGTTGTTTTGGTTTTTCAACCTGATCAACAAAAACACAAAACATACGCGATGCGAAAATTGGAGCACGAAATAAGATAATAATTAAAAGCATAGGGATAAGATAAACCTACCATTTTTAAGGGGAAAAAACCAGAAAGGCACGACTGAAGGCGGTGTGTGGATTTATCTACCCTTCTTATTTTTGTATGTGAATGTCGCTACAATGCCTCATATGCTCGGCGGACTGAATTCTATTAGTTGAGAGTTATCATACCACAGTCAAGGCATCAGTAAATAGGTACTCTTTCATAAACAAATTGTGTGTGTTCCTCTTCGAAGCTTAATGTGATTTGATGGACGCTATAATTTGTGTCAGAAATACATGCGATATATCGCATTGATTGGTACCATTTTGCAGCTACTTGTCATTTCCCTCGAATTTTGAGATCGCAATTCTGTTTTCGGGAGACTAAAGGGTTTTTTTTACCAATTATGACAAAAAAAATTTAACATAATAAAGGCGTGGTTTTTTGGAGGAAAAATATCGCATTCGATACTGATATCGAAACTGCACTCGAATGCGACATTTTCTCTCTAAATAAACACGTGTATGTTACGTTGAATTTGATTGTCAAAATTGGTAAGTGAATTCTTCGGTCTCATGACAGTGGAAGTGCGATCTCGAAATTTGAAAAAAAATGACAAGTAGCTGAAATTATGGAACGAATTGATGCGATATATCGCACGTTGCTCTAGCACAAAAGATGGCAACCGTCGAACCACCTCAACAATCGATTCTTTGCCATAGTTTCAAATGAGAAAAGACGTGCTTTGAGATAAACCGATTTAAACCTAGTGAAGAGGGTTAATTACCAGAGTATCTTTAATAATCGATTCTTTGCCATAGTTTCAAATGAGATAAGACGTGCTTTGCGATAAACTGATCGATTTGTCATCGAACCTAGAGAAAAGCGACGTTTATCAGAGTGCCCGTAACAATCGATTCTTGCCATAGTTTCAAATGAGAAAAGACGTGCTTTGCGATAAACCTAATGATTTGTTATTTAAACCTAGCGAAAAGGATCGATTATTAGAAAGTATTTAATAATCTTTTCTTCGCCATAGTTTCAAATTAGGAAATAACGATATCCGACGATTCACACTAGTAAGCAATTTAATCAAGTTTGTAATATAAATGTTTAGCAATTAAAAGAAGTATACCTGAGAAAATAAAAAAAAATATATATATTACTAACTCTTCTTAAAGATAAATATTTTATCGGTAGAAATCCGGCAACATACGATTCCATAAATGGCGTCTTTTCATAACACAGATGTAATGGCGTATTGGTCAGTTAATGCGTATAAAAATGATATATACCCTTAAAAAATGAAAGGTTCGAGATGAGTTGCATCTTCAGAAGGTTATTTCGAGATTTTGCCCTTTAAAAATAGTGTTCCACTGAAAAACCAGGTTGGTAAAATTAGCTGGAAGAGTACAATGCGTTTTAATTGTATAAAAATAAGACATATGAGAAAACCGTAACTGCGGAAAAATTGACGTTGTTGTAGGCAAAACGCAGAAAAAACATTATTCCATCAGAAAGCCAGCGAGATCAGTACACTCAGGTAAAAGGACTCCCTTTTCTGGCAATTTCTAAACTGAAAATTTGTTTGTTGCGTGTCTAAAACGCAACCACACCAACATGCAGAGGATAACACTTACGGCTGTCTTGCCTAACACTTGCCCAACATGAAAGTGAAATATACCCTTTTTAAATAGTTAAAATATAATGTGTGAACTCTCAATCATCCAAACGATTTCTGAGAGTTTTTCGGATGATTGATGGCAATTTGACAAAGAACGGAGGCTTCTCCTAATAAAATTTTCCGCTCTGACGCTACGGCACCAATTTTCTCAAAACTTCATGGATCGTATTCGATACATCAACAGGTGAGATCGTATCGATATCGATTGGTTCAGCATGTAAACATAGCCCCAAAAATCAATCGAGTAATTCGAGGAAACGGGATTTCTGTGATGAATTTTTGATACTCATGAGTACAAAATGGCAATGAAGAGTGAAATTGTCAGGAATTTTCTCATTTTCAGCTTTTCCGACTTAAATCCTAAAATCTCTGTTCGACACTCTTAACGGTCAGCGCGTCTGACTCTAGACCAAAAGGTCCCGGGTTCAAATCCCGGTGGTGGCGACAAATTTTCACGGAACTGGCGAGTGGATCTGCAGAAATAGATTCTACTCGACCTTAATCCCTGAAAATTTGAAAGCCGGAGCATGGATGTGCCAAAAAGCCTCGTGATGTCTACTGACGATAAAATACTGTCTATAGTTGGCTGTAGACCCCTAAGAATAGGTATGAGCCATTAAACCTGCAAAAATAAAAATAAAATGACAGAAATTGTTTGAGGTTATGTTCTGTTGTTTTGAACCAAACGACACATCGAACCTCTATCGAATCTATTTTTACACTTACGGCTGTCTTCCCTATCACGGCAGTCTGAGTCTGGGCAACGGTGGTATGCTGCCGTACTAAGGAAAAACGCCGTATGAGCCTTCAGACGTTGCCAAGTTTCCTCCGATAAAAACCAAATTTACTGGAAAAATTGCGAATATTATTTTTCAAAATTTTCAGATAATTTCATGCGCAATTTAATCTAGAATATCTGAAAATTTCAAGGACAAATATATGCATGAATGTCGCCGAAAATACATGTTGTATCGTGGGAAATTTGGCAACTCTCGAATGCTCATACACTGAAAAAAAATTCTCGGCGTTTTTAACCAAGGTCCGTCGGTGCCTTTAACATCTCATTTTTTGTACCAATTATTGGTAACTTTACCAAGACAGACTGGTAAGCTTACCTAAAAACTGGTATTTTTACTGTTTTTTCAGGTAATAATACCACTTTCATTGGTAATCGATTCCCGGTAACTTTGCCATTTTATCTCGGTATTTCTACCACAGTCGATAAAAAAATATTGGCGTTTTTACCAAGGTCCAGTAAAATTACCGAGAAAGTTCAATAATTTTCCCGAGATTCCTCGGTAAAATTACCAATTCCATAAGTGGTAATTTTACCAAGAAAAAACTGGGATCAAATAGAACCCTGAATTCTTGGTAATTTTACCCTTTTCTTAGTAAATACACCGGTATTTTTTTTCAGTGCAGTCTGAGTCTGGGCAACGGTGATACGCTGGTCAGCGCCGTGCTAAGGAAAAACGCCGTATGAGCCTTCGGCCGCTCCCAAGTTTCCTCCGATAAAAACCGAATTTACGGGGAAAATTGCGAATAATATTACCCTTTTCTCAGTAAATACACCGAGATTTTTTTTTTCAGTGTACGGCGCTCTTCCTTAGCACGGCAGTATGGGAGCGCGCGCTGTGGGAAAGAGGGAAATTAGCGACGAGAGTGTGAGTCTGGCTCTGGATCGTGAATCATTGATTCCATAAAGAGAGCCGGTTTGCATTGGTGCGCGCCTCGCGGCTCGCCGGATCGTATAAGAGCTCTTTATGGTTGCACCAAGGTCTCCTCTGACCTTCCTCCACGCGCTCCGCCACGAACCTTTCCAGAGCGTCACTCGAAATTATGCTAAATTTAAGTTCGTGTCACCGTTAACGCTCGGTAAAAGGGACCACGGGCTGATCATTGATATCTATAGACAAAACGATGGACAAAAAGTCGTTTCCCTCACGAAAGAACGTAACTCCATTTCAATGTTGCCAAATTCCTCCTCGCGAATTGTGTATTAATGAAGAGAATCTTGGGCATTTCTAACTGGAAATTTCACCGATTGTTCTTGACATTCTATGCGAAAATCAGACAAATTCGGATTGAAATTGCACAAGTACATTTTTGCAAAATACGTCTATTGTTTTAGTCAATTTGACAACCTTGGGATGGAGTTTCGTTCCTTCGTCCGGGAGACGACGAAAATAGAATCGAAGTCAAAAATGCACGCAGATCCAGCCATGAATCTTTCGGCAAACGCCCTGTGTGCACCTGCGGGTCGATTATTGAACTTGATAGACAAAGCTATAGACAAAGAAGACAAAAGGGATATGGAAGGATCCCATTGGTGGAGGTGGGTGATTGCAATGGACAAAGGAGGTAGGTAATATACTAACTAACGGCAACCGACGCGACGACAGACCCTTCAGTTAGTTCATCATTTTCTTCCTTAGTCTAAGAACCACCCATCTCAACCAGTGGGATCGCTGCATACCCCGTATGTCCTCTTTTTCCATCGCTTTGTCCATCATTTTCAATAATCAGCCCGCAGTGTTACATATTTATACATATACTCGGAGACTTAAACGCTGAGTAAGAAAGGTAGCGACAATTTCAAAATTTGAGCGAATACTACAGAGTAAAGAGGATCACTTTAAACCTGGAATGGTGCCAAATTTTTGGGGGGAAAATGTTTTGAATTGAATTGAATTATTCCTTTATTATGCTCTTTTTTTTACAATTTAACAAAATGATTCAGGGATTCTTAAAATAAGTTGTGTACAAAGAAAAAAAGAAAAGTAACATAATAAAGCCACCCACTAAGGTTAGACCTTGTGTCGGATGGGATCTTATTCATTGATAAACTTACATATTAAATAATCATATGAATCATTTGTTTATTATATCTAGTAACATTTCATTGACAAATTTCAGGAAGGAATGAAAGATTTACTCTTTTTGACAACCGCCTAAAAGTTCAAAAGTTCTCTGACATTTCCGAGATTTTTTATGCGGAATTTTGGTGAATACAGCCATACTAATACACGCAAAAAAGGAAGAAATGTAGGAGTCATATGTAAGTTGATCATTGAAACTGATAGACGAAGCGAAAGACAAAGGGAAAATTGAGCAATTTTATAGTTGGGAGCGGGTGGTTGCAATGGGCAAAGGAGGTAAGTAGTAGACGAAGGAACGGTAACTCACGAGGGACCGTATATACCGGGTGTCCATAAAGTAACTGAAAAGTGGGTATAATTTTTGAACAAAAAAAGATAGAAGGTCGCGGTTTGTTGCATTCTTCATCATCCAGAGGGGGAAATTTTTCGATGGGGGGTTTTTCTTGGTGGACCCCCCTGGGGGGCCCCAAGGGGGGGCAACTTTCAAAATTCAAATAGCAACCCCCATTTTTTTAGACATGGTTAAAAAGAACTTAAAAAGACAAAAAAAATGACGCAAATAAAATTAAAATCGGTTCACTCGTTCAAAAGTTACAGCCGGTCAAAATTTTAAATTGACCACTTTTCAAAAAATCACCGTTGAGCTCCCAATTACCGAAAAAATAAAAACAGACCTGGAATGAAAAGTTTGAAAAGTGCCCTTTAAGGCAAGGAAAACCAACTGACGTTGTCACAAGTTTGAATGGCATTGTTTCAAAATAAAATTTCGGAAAATTCAACATGGCGGCAAATTTGAGGAAACGCGAATAATGAAAATTCCAGAAACTGTTATCTTTCAAATACCCTCTAGTTTAAGGAAATCAATGGTATCAACTTTTTTTCCCTTATTTGGCCAAGTAAGAGCAATAATTTGCTGACTTGAAAGTTGGCAAGCGGGACCCCTTCAATCGTTGGAGTATGCGACATCACATGCACAGGATTAAGTGTGCTGTCAAAAAATGAAGCCGATGTGAAAAAGCGCTCCTCCTTTGGGATGCTTTAGTAATGTTCAAGGTCCTCATCCTCAAAAAAGAAGAAAAGAAAAATTGAGCAATTGTTTTATTATTATTATTTTTTAAAGTGGAAGTTCTTATACCTGATGCTCTGTTATTCCGTCAAATATTCAATGTGATCTTCATTTTGCTGCAAACAATAGTAAATTTACAATAGTAATTGCCAACTAAATCAGAACGCAGTATGATCAAGAGAACTTAGCAGACTGATTTCAGATTCGTAAATAGTGTTACCGATCAGATATTGCATCAGATATTACCTAAAATATCGGTTCCTCAAATCGTGAGGTTGAGGCTGTCAATAAGATAATCTCAACTCAGATAATAATCAAGAGTAGAACGGCGTTTTCGGAATTGAAAGCGTAGCAGATATCCTTCTTGCCAACTTGGAGTGCCAGGCATTAGAGAATCACAATTATTCTTGCGTTTTCAATTTTCAGATAGAGAAATGTCAAAAATGTCAACCGCCCCTACCCCATCAGGATATACCATGTTTTTTTTTGGCTCACCAAGTTTGTGGGTAAAAATTGCTTAATTTCTCTTTTCTCCTTTTTTGAGGATGAGGACCTTGAACATTTCTAAAGCATCCCAAAGGAGGAGCGCTTTTTCACATCGGCTTCATTTTTTGACAGCACACTTAATCCTGTGCATGTGATGTCGCATACTCCAACGATTGAAGGGGTCCCGCTTGCCAACTTTCAAGTCAGCAAATTATTGCTCTTACTTGGCCAAATAAGGGAAAAAAAGTTGATACCATTGATTTCCTTAAACTAGAGGGTATTTGAAAGATAACAGTTTCTGGAATTTTCATTATTCGCGTTTCCTCAAATTTGCCGCCATGTTGAATTTTCCGAAATTTTATTTTGAAACAATGCCATTCAAACTTGTGACAACGTCAGTTGGTTTTCCTTGCCTTAAAGGGCACTTTTCAAACTTTTCATTCCAGGTCTGTTTTTATTTTTTCGGTAATTGGGAGCTCAACGGTGATTTTTTGAAAAGTGGTCAATTTAAAATTTTGACCGGCTGTAACTTTTGAACGAGTGAACCGATTTTAATTTTATTTGCGTCATTTTTTTTGTCTTTTTAAGTTCTTTTTAACCATGTCTAAAAAAATGGGGGTTGCTATTTGAATTTTGAAAGTTGCCCCCCCTTGGGGCCCCCCAGGGGGGTCCACCAAGAAAAACCCCCCATCGAAAAATTTCCCCCTCTGGATGATGAAGAATGCAACAAACCGCGACCTTCTATCTTTTTTTGTTCAAAAATTATACCCACTTTTCAGTTACTTTACGGACACCCGGTATGTAGTTAGTGTATCATTTCCCTCCTTAGCCTGTGAAAACCTCGTGGTTCAACCAATAAGATCACTCCATTTTCACGTTGTCTTATTTATCCATCGCCTCCCCTTTAGCCCGATTTTTTCCACAAATTCAAAATAAGACTTCGCATTTAAGTACTAATATTTAATTATTAATTTAATTTTATCAGGGGAGGACAAAACAACGCTTGAAAATTTCTAAAAATACTCTCTACTTAGGGAAAAAAATCAGGGGCGTTTTTAAGAGATGGCGTTTAATATATTTCCATTTAAAGAATAGAATATGATAGGAAGTCTACGATGTCACAAATCGAGGTACACGATTCCTCCAGTCTCATCATCAACATATGATGGAGGCAAAAGGGATCTCAAGGTAAATCTACGTCAGATGTGAACAAACATCGAAATAGCAAACGAATGGGTTTCATTTTGCAATAAGGAACCACTATCTCTGGCTCTTCCACAAAAGCACAGCTATTTGTACATGGAAACTATTGGCATGTAAGCCAGAAATACTCGTACTTCCCTGTTGTAAAATGATTCCACTTTTTTCTAAAATCATTTAGCAATAATGAACTACTATTTTTGACTCCTTCGTAAAAGAACCTATTTGCATTGAGAAACTAATGACATGCTCGTTGTTTCTAAAATGAGCCAAAAATAGTAGCTCCTCGTTGCGAAAATCAGCTGAACAGATGTGGTAGCTTACCCTCGATCACCACTCGCCACTTAGTAAAGGGCCATCGTGGAAAATTCGTAATTTGAAGTAAGCCCACTACTAACACTACTACCAATTAAATAAAAAGTAATAAGACGTCCTTGCACAACTGGAGTGGAAATGAAATGCTTATTGTCCTCGCTATTTTTCAATTCTCTCTCTCGTGATTTTGTCACAGAAATTTGAATTAATTTTTGGCAAAACTGCTCATTGTTTTTGAACACAGCGCGATTTAAAATTTATGCGCAAAATGCCACATTCATTGAGGGCAAATGACGTTTTCTGCAGATTCTAGGGCTCTCTAGGCCGGAGGAGGCTTTGAGCTGATATGGATCGCATTTCGCAAAAAGGAACCAGTGCGATTACGGTGTTGTAAAAATGTTACTTTTGCATGATTATCTGAAAAATCTCCTGGAGTAGCAAATAGTTTTTCCCCCCCACTAAAAAAAAGTGTTATTTGTAAAGAAAAAAAATTGTGTGAATTTTTTAATACTGTATAATAATATGTATTAAGTATTTTGAAAAGAAAAGAAGAACGATTTTAAAAACACTGTAATCGCGTTGCTTCTTTTTTTGCAAAAATTCGATCCATATTTCCTTCGTAGAACACCGATCGATGTTGAAGTACAAGTTAGAGAATCCATTCCGATCTCCTTGTACGACATCCCAAAATATATCTTTTTGTAGCTCCTTTGTATTATTACAAACACCTTATTCAACCTACGCTACCACCGAATACTTCCTGGTTTTAATAGACAAGAATCTCTTAATAAAAGCACTTTAAATCGACCCTTTAGAGCCTGATTTTACCTGCGCATAAAAAAAACCCTCCCTATTTTGCGCCAAATTCCCTGTCTCACAAGGAATTCACACGATAGTCCTGCTTGTATTTGGATCACATTCTGCTATTAGGAACTACAATGTCTGGTCTATTTTTGAAACGTATTTTAGAAACAATGGACCTGAAATTATTTTTGTAAGAACAAATTGTAGATATTGCAACTGTATATCTTTCTATCCTAATTGAGGATAACAATATAATTTATTATTTTGCAATTCTTGTGCATTTTTGGGTTCTTTTCACGGCTGTGGAATGAGTGATACAGCGAATACAGTCCCAAGAATATTTTGAACGCGTTTTGCAATGGGGAGCTGCAATTTTTGGCTCAATCTAAAAACAACATAATTGCCGTTAGTTTCCCCATGCAGATAGGTGTTTTTATCCATGAGCACGAATCGTAGTTCCTCATTGCAAAATGCAGTCCATTTTGTCTCCGACTGCAGAGCTCGACTGGCAAAGGACGAGAGTCATTGTCCAGTGTCAAGTTCAAACTGATCCTCCGGTTGTAAACACGGCATGCGGCGCGTTTGTTTCCGAAACGACTCAAGCGACGAGCACTTCCGTAGGCGCCCGGGCGGTTTCAAAAATAAACGGTGCATGTAATGCAGAGCAGGTGTACGCGCGGTATTAGGGTGTGGTGAGGTGTCCGGACTGACTTACACGACCCGCATCCTCCACGCCCGACGCCGGCGCAAAATCACGTAACTCCGCTGCAAACGCGCGGCGGGTACGCGGTTTTTCCGCGGCGCGAGGCGAGTGGGTGAAATGCGCGCGAAAGGACCGGAACACCCACCCCCCCCTCCGCAGGGGCTGTCGAGAGGTTTATACCTCGGGAGAGTCGCATTTAGAATAGCGAAATCTGACGAAAGGAAGAGGATTATGCAAAATTTATTTGAAAGTTTCCGTTTGCTCGACTTGGGTCGGACCCTCTCGCCCACCGCGAACGAGGAACGCTCTCTTTTCAGCATCTCGATTTGAGACGTTTCGATGGGCAAATTGAACAGCGCTAAGCTGAATGTAATTTATCTGTGCTGCCGTGCTAAGCAGTGGCGTGGCGTGCTTTGCGATATATCGATTAATACGCCACTCAAACCTATGAAAAAAGATCGATTATCAGGGAGTTCGCAGCGAATACATTATTAATCGATTATTTACCATAGCTTCAAATGGCGAGTTATCGATAATCGATTATCCACGCCACGCCACTGGTGCTAAGGAAGAACGCCGCATGAGCCACCAGACGCTTACTGGAAAAAATTAGCTTATGGATCTAGAGTCCGAACTCTTAAAAACATTGACAAGAAAAAATACTCTCGATTCAATCGGATTTTTACTTCGATCAAGAACCAAGCCTTTTAATCAAAGCGGATTTCCTATCGCTTTAAGCGAAAATCCGACTGAATCAAGAGTACTTTTTCTTGTCATTGTTTTCAAGAGTCTGGACTCTAGATCCAAGCGACTTTTTTTCCAGTGCTGCCATATTTCCTTCAATGATAACCTAATTTATAAGGAGAATCGTTAATACTTTTTTTAAAATTTTTTTCCGACTATTTTGTTCGCAATTTTATCTGAAACGTCAGAAGATTTTAGAAAAAAATACGCATAATTTTCTTTGAAGCTACATGTTTTATCCGGGGCAATTTGGCAACTTTTGAATGTTCATACGGCGTTCTTCCTTAGCGCGGTAGTGTGGGCGAGATTCACCACTGCGTTGCGCTGCTACCCAGTCAAAGTCCATGAGAAGTAATAAAGTCCACAAGACAAGGTACGAATTTAAGCACTCTGATGCATGTTTCTTCCCCAGAATTTTGCGTAGAACACGAATTTTGCATCGAAAATTACTGAAATCAACCCCCAACTAAGATATTAACGTTTTTGTTTTACATTGCTTATGGGAAATTTGAATTGCCCGATCACAAGATATGCAATACTCCATGTGCGTCAAAACGCGCCTTACGACGGTTTTGGAAAGCTTCTCAATCGAGCATTGTCCCTTTCCTTCCTATCCTATATTGCTGAAAGTTTAAACAATTTGCTATGGAAATTTATTGAAATTAGTACTGAAGAATCTTTGAATCACGGTAGCTGAGCTTAGAACTTGGATCAGCAATTTCTAACGGAGTCTCGTTATTGTGATTTATAATTTTAGATATGCATATGGTGGATAACTTCGTTTTCACCGTCTACGTTCTCTGTTTAGAACTATTAATATATGTGTAAATAAAGAGAGGAAAATAAGTTGGATTTTACAGCTAATTTTAAACGCCAATCCATGCAGATTGTGCATAAACTTCATCTTCGAAACAAGTTTTTTTTACCTTTTAATTTTGACTTTTAGCCCTGTGATGGGGCCTTGGCCTTAGTACATCGACACAAACAACCAAAGTAGTAAGTTGAGGAATGCTCACTTCCGCGAATTTGAATAAGCGCGCTAATCACAGTACTATCAGCTTGAAGCGTGTATCAGCGCCTACAAGACGGGGGGAATACTTCACGCATTGCGCCAAACACTGTAGGGAGTATGGTCGGTATCGGTATGGAACGCATATTAGCGCCCACAAGACTGTAGAAATACTTCACGCATTGCGTATAGGCCACGGTGAGCGCTTCAATTGCTGAATGTTCCTCAGTGTCACAGTGTCACACATACCGTTCTCTGTGTACACAATTTTCGACCAGTGTACACCGCGAGTCTGTTATCTTTACTGTTCACAGTGTAAACAATATGCTAAAGCTGAGCCAAAGTGTCAAGGTTGAGGTTGCCATATATTCGTATCGCAAAGACTGCCACGGTAAAGATTAGCGTGTGATTTGACTCGCGTAGACCATTGCGTTTTCATGAACGAGGGCTTTGAATTCACGCGTCAAAAAACATTAAACATCTCGATAAGGAGTTGATTTTAGTAATTTTAGTAGCGCGAATCGTATTCAACGCAATTTTTGATTCAACGCAATTTTTTTTTTTTTTTTTTTGGGGGGGGGCAATTCGACGAATGGCGTCGAATTTCGCAAATTTTGGACAGGACAAAATCCACGACCAGTTGACTTCAGAATTACTCTCAACTCATTTTTTACTTTCTCGCTCCTCTTGTTTCCCCTAAAAGATGACTTGGTGTGTTTCTGTTCAACTCGGGCCTGATGAAGATTTTCCTGGATCTCCGTTCTTTCTTTTCTGTTCGCATGACAAAGTAGGAGTTCCATGAAAATGCAATTGTTTTCCATGGTTTAAAAGCTAAATCTGCGTGTGCGTGAGACTGAGAGTGGGGGGGGGGGGGGAGAGAAACAATTCTGTTCTGGTGCGTTGTCACGATAAATTACACGGTTGTCAAAGTGGCAGACCACGTATTTTGTATGGGTTCGCGAGCAGAGCCTTTTGGTCTTTTGCCAACCGAAGGAGGTTTGAGTGGTGTCCAACTATCCAACGTCTCGAATCAACGATATTGCAAAGGATTTAACGTCGCGTAAGGGCGTATCTCGATTTTCACGTGAGCCCTGTTCTCCATACAACTCAATGCTTTCCGCGGCTCATGTGTAAATCAGAAGCGTGGAGTGAATAATCGATTATCGATATTTTGCCATTCGAAGCTATGGTAAAGAATCGATTATTTAGGTGTTCGCTGCGAACACCCTGATAATCGATCTTTTTTCATAGGTTTGAGTGGCGTATCGATCGATGTATCGCACAGCACGCCACGCCACTGGTGTAAATAGAGTTACGCCCTTACGTCACAGGAGCAACAGCCCCCGTCTTCTGGGAACTCGCAGTCATGATCATCTGCGAGTCGATTGTTGAATTGTTATCGAAGTCATATTCGATAACGATTAAACGATCGGTCGCTGGACGCATCGTAGCGCTGAATCAGGTGAAGTGACGTATGCGGAGAGGGGTATGGGTACCCCTGGTCCCCTAGGCCTTTCTTCCCATGACTGGAAAATTATCCCCCCCCCCCCCNAAAAAAAAAAAAAAAATAATCACCATTCAGCGTAATTTTCAAGAATTCGTTTATCTTCAGACACCATCCGCCACTCATGAGAATGTGATCGGATGCGGGATTTTTTCGGGTCAGCCTCATGAATTGAAAGCGAGATAGAAATGTACAGAACTTCCGATGTGCTCACCGTGATTTTGAGTCAATTCTTCCGGTAAAAATTTGCAACGGACACTTGGGCTCATGAGGTTTGCCCGTATTTTTTTGCAATTGTGTCCAGGGCCGGATTTACCTACTTGCCGCCCATGGGCCGCTAGTATTTTCCCGCCCCTTTCTTATTAGTTTTGAAACATCAATGAAAACCATCAAATGAACGTGCCAGCGGGGGAGGGGTGCATAAGACGCGTTCACTGGTGTCGAAAACACTTTTTGGGAAAGTCCTGTCAACACTACTAGCAAAAGTTAAGTTTCGTAAACCTATCTCTGTGTGGACAAGGCCTTCCATTCATAAGAAATGAACGAAAAAAATTATGAAAGAACAAACATAAATGTGGATTAATGATTTAAACTTCCGCCGCCGCGCCTCGCAGACCGCACTGTGTTTGACACAATGCGTGAAGTATTTCGACAGTCTTGTAGGCGCTATGCGTCTCACGCTTATCGCACTGTGTCCGCCGTAATGCGTGAGGTATTCATGCATTCTTGTAGGCGCTATCCGTTTTACGCTGCCCGTAATGACCGCACTGTGTTTGATGCAATGCGTGAAGTATTCGTGCAGTCTTCTAGGCGCTGTTACATGCCAATCGCCGCGCCGTGGGCTTCTCCTTTACATCTCAAGTCCTCGTCATCATTTCTCTCTAGGTAAGTCGCGCCATTCCAGGCGAAATTGCGTGTTTGGTTTCTCTCTTAACTCGACTAATTGAAGGTGCTGTCTCTTGTATCACTGAAAGACGACAAAAGCAGAAATTACTATACTCTCAGAAAATTAGGTCGCCTTTTCTCGTTTGTATTTTTTTTTAAATCCGATTTTTTTTTATAACTACATTTAAAAAAATTTCGAAATTTGCCGCCCCCTATAGATTTGCCGCCTTGGGCCGCGGCCCATGTGGCCACCCCCTTAATCCGGCCCTGATTGTGTCTGTTAGATAAGAGCAAAAGTATGAAAGACCCATGAAAATGTTATCTTTTAGTACATTTTACTTGACATTCAAAAACAGGAGACAAAAAGAGAGTGAGCACGAAAGAAAAGGGCCCTCTGTGTGACAAGACCATTGAGGCTCGGTTCATTTTTGTATTGAAATGCGGTACTGCAAACCGGGCACAAAATGGCAGAAGATCGCGGAGCATTACGCAATGCGCCTCAATTTGCGCGCGTGAGTTCAGGGTCAAGCGGCGATGCGATATTCTCTCAAGAGTCACCCTGTAACGGCGCGAATCAGCGAAAAGTTTTCTAGCGTCCGGCCGGCAAGGACGACAGACGACAATGTCTGGTGCGTTCGGAGTTGGCGCCACGCGACAACTTGTATCCGCCTTCCGAGGTGTTCTTACGCCAAAGTTTGTCGCAAAGTTGCCAGATCGTACTTTAGGCCTTGTCCACACGAGCGCGGTTCGCGGAACTTAGTTCGAGGAACTTGTTCCCGGAACAAGTTTTATAGTTCTAATAGTGCTATGGAAGAACTTAAAGTCCTTCGATTCATGAATTCTTTATCGGGAGATTGTCTAATGTTGGTTTATTTCCATAATCCGAACTAGGCGAATCCAATCAGAATCATCCAAACGCATGGCATGTTGCCTACTTTCCCCACAATTTCTATTATTTAAACAGAAAACCAGCCTAGATATATAAGATTCATGATTTGCGGCACAATGTGACAACCGTGTTTTCATATGACGTCACTCTCTTGAATCGTCTATTTTAAATAGCATTTAAGAATGGGCTGAATCCTGATGCTACGCCACTTTGGGAACGGAAAATAAAAACATAAGTGGAATATCCTTCCTCCAGTTCGATGTGCCCTTAAATGACCCTGTTGTTTTGATGGAAAGGGATTATCGCACTTCACAGTTGGACGTATTTCTGCCAAACGGAACTATGTGCATTGAAACATAAGCCCTGAGGCCCATAAGAATATATGCATAACAGGGCTCACGTCATAATGCACATAGTTCCGTTTGGCAGAAATACGTCCAGCTCATAATAATCCGTGACTATTTTTTGCCAAAATTGTTTCGCGGAATAACTTTTAACGGATCATTTTTCATCGGTTCTTGATTTCCTTTCTTGGTAGTTGAGAACACAACTTAGAAACGAGTCGTGTAGTGACTATCGTCTTGCTTTCTCACGTCGAGAAAAATAACCTCCGATGAAAAAATTAATCCTGCAGAGGGAGAAGGTTTTTAAGAGTTAAAAATGTTTGTGTTAAAGAAAAATGAATGAGCCAAGAAATAGTTCCGCCTTTAAAAATATGAACTTGAATAGATTTTGCCGCCCTAAGTTCCTGGTAAAGACAGCATTATTTTGGGACTATTCGAAAAATATTCGTACAGTAGAGAATTGGAAAAATGAAAATATTTGATCAACATTATTAACGTTCCCAACCGATATTTTAATCCCTGCGTTCCCTGGTAAACATTGGCAATAGAATCTGTGTTCCAAAATACCATAGACCTACAGCCGGCTGTAAGATTTCCAATAGCTTCTATAGACGGCAACACAATTTCTTATAGCCAATAGCGATTAAGCAACAGCCTGGCGATAAAGTGCATGCTAAACGTTCCTAATTACGGATGCTAGGACTTAGTGAGTTTTTGGACTATCGGCCTTTTTTTTGGCCGCATTATCTTGATTTATTTTGCGAGGAAAGCTTCGTAATTTTGAAGGATATGCCTGCCATTCCTAATATGTTGGAGCGCCTTCAATTTCGTATGATACTGTGCAATATCTCTGGTGTGAAATAGTTGCTTCAAGCGCCGTGGTACGCTGCGGCGCGGCGAGCGGGCAGCCAGCGCAAAACGCGCATTGGCGCCTACAAACCTAACAGGGATACTTCACGCATTGCGCAATGCGTGAAGTATCCCTGTTAGGTTTGTAGGCGCCAGTGTGCCGCTGCTCCGCTGACTTTGACTTTGAAATGACTTTGAAATGTTTGCACACTCTGTATGGATTATTCTCATTTTAATTGATGAAAAGAAAATATGTAGTAAAGGAAAATATAATGTGCGTTTTGTAAATATTAAGGTGATTCCGTACAAACTTAAGGATTTACAAAGCATACGAATTTCTACACAATTTCTGATAGCCTTTTATAGCCGATGGCGAAAAAGCAACAGCCAGGCGATAAAGTGTAAAGCCCGGCGATAGGAACTATAGCCCGGCTGTATAATTATTTATCGCTTCGTGTAGCCCGGCCGTATGCTTTTTTCCACTTTCTACAGCCAGCTATATGATTTTCTATCGCCTTCTTCAGTCGGCTGTAAGAACTCCTATGGTATTTTGAAACGCAGCCCCTATCGCCAATTTTTGCCAGGGTTAGGTTTCTTACTTTAATCCATTCCATGCAGACGTATACAATGAAAGCGACATTGTCTTCATTCAACTACCGGTCCAAAAAAGTAAAACGCGGCGTATTGAGAATGGTTTATTTTCATCCGCTTCTTTCCTTTTCGCTGTTTTGACTCTAAGTAATAGAGAATAGCGCCGCGCCTTCATAGAGGATTCTCTTTTTCAGGCTACATGCTTCGTGTTGTAACAAGTCAGTGACTATACCTTCTAAAAGGCAGTTCAAAAGAAGTTGGAGGTCACACATACTAATATATTTCTTCAACAACTGCTGAACTTTAAAATTTCCTCGCACTCGCCAGCAAATTCCTGGCATCTACCAACCATAGTGAGGAATGGGGTAAACGAGAATGATTGGCCGATTGCAGCTAGGTCAAGGTGAAATCTGGAGGCTTTGCCTCTGAAAAATGAATCTGTATTGTGCTGATCACCATTAACATGTTTCACTGGTTGTTACCACGGAAGAAAAAGATAGCAGTCTTTAATATTAGACAGAATTGTAATTATTACTTAGAAATGAACACATATTTCCTGAAAGGGTTATTTTGACGAGCATAATAACTGGGAAATTTTTTTTACGAAAGTTCACGCTGTAGAATTGCAACGGTTTTGGGCTACGACTTTTTCCATGCATTTTATGCTTTTTTCATGCGTGGTTACGCGATAATGGCTGGGGTCAGGTCACCACTCAATTTTTTATTTGTTTCTTTGTGTTCTCTGCTGCTGAAAATGAGCTGGTAACAGCTCGAAACGTCCTGCCTTTTAGTGTTTTTAATGTTTTAGCCTTGATGTTTACCCATGTTTTTAAATTTCCTCCTTATTAATCCATGCATTTATAAAGTATATTTCTTTAAATTGAATACATTGACATCCAATTGAGGCGCTGGATGTAAAAAAGAGCATTTCTTGCTTGCGGTGCCTCGGGATCTCCGTTAACGTTTCATCCACCAAAGATTAAAGCAAACGAATGGATTTGTCAAAACTTTTACTGCATTTTCTTTATGATATTACAATGCTGAAAACTAAAATTTCAGATAATTCGCCCAGTTTTTTCCTCCCTGAACTTTAAATTAGCAGTGGAGACTCTGAAACACTGCAATCAAGAAATGTCCTTTCAGTACCTAACACCTCAATTTTCCTTTCTCTTCGTGAAAAAAGCATCAGATACACCGCGAATAGTCCGAATCGCAAATAATCAAGACTCTACTGTATTTTTGGTTACCCATACGCTGAGAGCATCAAATGGACGTATTTCTGATAAACGGAACTATGTGCATTAAGACATGAGCCTCGAGACCCACTAGAATATGTGCGTAACAGGACTCACGTCATTATGCACATAGTTCCGTTTATCAGAAATACGTCCAAATTATCTGTAATGTGTGAACGGAGTGTGAAATTGAAATGTTAAGTAATTGAAAAAAACTTATATGTATTAATATTTCTATAAAAAAAGACAGAATTTCAATAATTTCATAATTCATGTTTCTAACATAATGATTTTATTGTCTGACGTTACTTTGTATATTTCATGAAATTAATGTAGTTAATTTAAGTCATGTAGATAGATAGTTACAATGCATATTCTTGTAGTATTTACGTTTTATTTAAATAAAATTTCTTTGAAAAGAGGAAAGAAGAAGAAAATAAAATAGTGTATTTCCTTCGGAGAATACACTAAAAAAGTATCGAATCACGTGACCATCGCAACTGACCCATTGATGAATAGCGCCGGCGTCGTCAACTCTGACATCACTTTTTCTCACGACCTCGTCGCATCGCTACAAATGCCACTTGCAGTTTCTCAGGTGTCACGTTTTGAGTGTGTGAACACATATATTTTCCGCTTGCCGTTGCGTAAACCGCTAGTAATGGGCACGGATGAAAAGCGGACTGAATGCGTTTTTAAGTGAGCTCTTGCACAGCTTCGACGCAAGTTTGAAGACAGGCAGGAGAACAGCGATGACGTATGCCTTCTTTATGAATGGAGCATCGCTGAATGTGTGCGTTGGGTAATTTGCACTGAGACGTTGCTTACAATGTTCATTGCGTTCTTACTAGAGGGAAAACATGTTGCGACAAGACCCCATTATACACTGTTCCCGACTTACGGGCGAAACAACGTATCTCCAATGCGATGTTACCAAAATGCCGCTCCCACCTTATTCTCTTCCGGAAAAATATGGCAATTTTTGGCTTGAAATTTATACAGAATATTCTGCAAACATAGATGAAGAAAGATTAAAGCAATTTTCAAGAAAATACAATGACTATTTTTCCAAATAAAAAATGAATTATGACAAGAAGTATGCCACGTCGCGAAAGGAGATACGTGGCTTCACACTTTGGCAATCAAAGTATAGTATTAATCTTTATTTATTTTCACCAGAAGATTTCAAAGGATTAATGTTAGTACTTGGATCCATCGTAATTTCATTCTTTAAATTGGTTGTGCTGTAAGGGGAAAAAATTTCCAGTCCATCGGCGCTCGCTTCTGCCATTCTTCGTGTCTTGAAGATAGTTTACCGTGTTAGTAACAACATCATTTATGTCTATGTCTTGTCTTATCTTATCTCGCCGACAAAGTCAGAAACAGTTTCAATAATCAGGCTGCTGGCGAGATGAAACTTTTTTAAGATGAGATACTGCCGCGACCTGCATCTAATTGAAACGAGTTCAGTCTCATTTGTCAAAACACTTCATTTAAAAGCGACGGCCATGAGCAGCAGATCTACTAACTGCAACGAATGCATAACCCTTTCAGCACCTGCTAAGACAAAACGCCGTATCCACACTCGCACGTAGCCAAATCGGATCCGAAAAAAACGAATTTTTAGTTCGATTATGAAATTCAAAGAATCTTACCTGCGATTCACTCTGGAGAGTTCGAATATCTGATGGAGAAATACGCATACTTTTTATGAAAAATAAATCTATACCAATGAGCTGACTCGCCAAATCTCCCCTATGCAGTTCCTGCAATGACTAAATCGATGATGCAGAGCACATCATCTTCAACTGTAGGAAATTTGATGAAATTCGAGAAGAGTACTTCCCTCATAGATCGTTTTCAATACATCAAATAGGTGAGATTGTATCGATATCGATTGGTTCAACATGTAAACATAGCCTCAAAAGTCAGTAATCTAAGGATACGGGGTTTTTCTGATAGATTTTCGATTCTTATGAGTACTAAATGGCATCGCAAGGTGAAATAGTATGGAATTTTCTCATTTTCAGCTTTTCCGGCTGAAATTCTGAAATTTTTGTTTGAGGTTATGTTCTACTATTTTGAACCAAACGATACATCGAACCATTATCAAAAACGATCTATAAACTCCAAATTCTGACGCCTGAGACCACATTGGAATTCATTAATGTAGAAAATCCGCAATACTGGATTCGGCTTCAAAAAATGGACCGGTGGGTTGAACATTTAAATCGATCGACAAAGCTATCGACAAAGAAGAATCAGCGCTTGAAATCCCCGTGAAAGTTACCATCCCTTTGGCAAACCGACCCGTGTTGACCAGTGTTACTATGCACATTTTCGGAGACTTAAACGCCGCGAGTAAGAAAGTAAGCGACGATTTCTAAATTGAAGCGGTTCCTTCAGAGTAAAATCGACCGCTTTAAACCGAAAAACTTCGCCAATTTTTGAAACGTGTTAATTATTTATAGTCCATTGAGACGTTCCATTGAAACTTTACAGGGTGGATTGGAAGATTATCACTTCTCGACAACCACCTAAAAGTACCAAAGTATTCCGAGATTCTTTATGAAGAGTTTTATTCACTACAAGTATATCGAGACACACAAAAAGGGAAGGAAATGTAGGATTCGCTTCAGGCTAATGTTGGAAATAAGAGACAAAGCTATAGACGAAGAAACAAAGAGAAAATGTTCTATCGGTGGGAGCGGGTAGTTGCAATGAACAAAGGGGCTAAGTCACACTGAAAAAAAAAATCTCGGTGTATTTACTAAGAAAAGGGTAAAATTACCAAGAATTCAGGGTTCTATTTGATCCCAGTTTTTTCTTGGTAAAATTACCATTTATGGAATTGGTAATTTTACCAAGAATCTCGATAAAAGTATTGAACTTTCTCGGTAATTTTACCGGACCTTGGTAAAAACGCCAATATTTTTTATCGACTGTGGTAGAATTACCGAAATAAAATGGCAAAGTTACCAGGAATTGATTACCAATAACGGTAATGGTTGGTAAAGGTACCAACGGACCTTAGTAAAAACGCCGACCACGGTCACCCACGTGAGATCCTATAGTTAGACAATCATTTTCCCCGTAGTCTATAAGAACCACCAGTTTAAACCAACAGGACTGCTCCATTTTCCTTTTGTACTCTTCGTCCATCGTTTTGTCTATAGAGTTCAATAATCAGTCTGCAGCGCAGTTTTGGCAGCATTGGATTGCCGATGCGGGGTTCTCCCTCAAACACCGCCCGCCTCGCGGGATGACAGCCAATTAAGAAAGCTCATTCATCCCGCGAGAGACTCGAAGAGTTCGTCAATTGCAAAAACACCGGTTCTATCGACTCATTAGATCTTTCCTCGGCTAATCGATAAATAATTAAAAAAGCTGCCACCAGTGGGCGTTGAATAATGAACGGAGCAGTTCGCGGTTCGTTGCCCCCCCCCCCCCCCCCCCCCCCCNCCTCTCCCGTAAGTCTCGCCATTTGGAATATGACACCTGTGGGTGATAAATAGTGCTCCGAGGATAGTGAACCTCCATTGAGAGCAGCGACACACTTAAATGTTTATTCTTTGACTGCCGTTGATCGGAGTTAGGGATGTCGATTAGCAATCGATTTCAAAAAAATCGATTTTTATCATCCGATCTTAAAATAGAAGAGATATTTTACCGGAAATCAAATCGATTCCTCGAAATCGACTTATACCAAGAATCAAATTGCTTTATTCGAAAAATCGCAAAAACTGGAGGAGAATATCTATATATTTCCCCGAAAATTCGTATTTTAACAGAAGAAAGCTGGCAGCGTCTGAACGCTCATACGGCGTTTTTCCTTAGCGCGGCATACTTTGGAACACTTTGAGGTCCATTTTTAATTTGCTCAGCTATCTTGAACACATACGGTTATCTTGGCCCTAAAATGACGGATTTTGTGAGCGGATTTAGATTACAATGACTAGAAGTTTGATTTTATTTCCTCATAACACCGTGAATTTAACAGTAAAAACAAAACAAAAATGAGCAGAAAGGAATAACAGAAGAACAAAATAGAGATAGATCAAGACTATGGGCGCTCAAATACTGTCTATGACGACGGCTGCATCTCAACGACGCACAGTGGATCGAGGCAATAGGAGAGGTCGGACACAATTTGATTTGGAAACTTGAAAAGCTTATAAGTCATTTTATACACAATTTTAGGGTTCTAAAAGTGGTTCTATTAGTTTCTTCGTGGTATTTTCTTCTAACAGTACCCCTTGAAAATTAAAATGTGACGAAAGAAACACCAAAATTTTCAGTTTTAGTCACAAATTTCATGTCCGACCTCTCTAATTGACCCGATCCACTGTGCGACGATGAGAACGCCTTGATGCAATGATGCAACTATTCGTCCTCCAAGGACGTGCGTGCTGCATATACGCAGTATTGAAGGCACTATAGGAAATCATGTTGCGTGGCGCGCTTACGAGAAAATTCAGCTAGACGTACGTATAATTTAGGTGAACTTTAATGTCCCTTGCCAGCATCCCTCGCGCCTCGAGTTGCCTCCGTTGCCTTGCTTTTGCTAAAAATGCAATCACGCACTTGGAATAATCGGGTTTATTGTTACAAGATGAAAGTCTTCCTAGGCAGTTTCTATTTCTGGTTTCGTCGAGACAATAATAATGGACCACTAGACAAGGTAAGAATATAAGCAATCTGATACATGTTTCTTAACCAGAATTTCACGTCGAACACGATTCGGACAACAAAAATTACTGAAACCAACTCCTAACGAAGATATTAACGTTTTTATTTCACATTGGTTACGAGGAATTTGAAATGCCCGCTCACAAGAAACTGAAAGCTCTACGTGAGTCAAATCGAACACTACAACGGTTTTAGCAAGATAATCAATCGAGTCATGTTCATTTCCCACCATGTGTTGCTCAAACTATAAGCAACTTCCTATATCTGAGCCAAAGCGTCAAGATTGAGGTTGCCAGATTTTTATATCGCAGAGACTGCCATGATAACGTTTAGCGCGCGATGTGCGTCACGTGGAGCATTGAGTTTTCATGAGCGGGTGGTTTGAATTCACGCATCAGGAATCATTAAATATTTTCGTAAGGAGTTAATTTCGGCAATTTTGATTAAGAGCGCATCGTGTTCTACGTAAAATTTTAGTTACGAAACGTGTATCAGAATACTGAAATTCGTACCACGTCTAGTGGCCATTGGACGTATTTATACCAAACAGAACCATGTGCTGTTGAGAAAGATGGGGTGTGCTTGTTAGTCGAGGGCCGTAAGAATGAATGGGAAGTATCAAGCGCCAGTGACGTAGCCGCCGCCGCCTTCGCTCGTCATCCGTCTTGACTAATGAGCCCTGTCCACAACGCTCTGGACCATGCCCATGGCTCATGCGTGTCGCAATCACCGTCGTTCGATAGAATGTAAAATCCCACTTTTCCAATTCAGCAAGCGGAGCTATGTGCCAACTGTATGCGGGACTCATGAGCCGTGGGCATGTGTCTAGAGTGTTTCGGTCAGGGCTCATGAGTAAATCAGTCAGATCGCCGCTCTCCGGCTTCATCGACGCCGCTGACGTCACTGGCGCTTTATATTTCCAATTCATTCTTAAGGCCTTCGACTGACGAGCACACCCCATCTTTCCCACTGGCACATAGTTCTGTTTGGTAGAAATACGTCCAATTATTTGTCGGAAATTAAATCAAACGGTTTTATCCACACCAAAAAAAATCTTGTAGATAGCATTTTACTCACCTTCTATGTACAAGAAATAAGAATACTTAAAGTATGATTAAACTAGGACTTAAGTGTATTATAATGAGAAGTTGCCTCCGGGACAAGGGGCCAAAGGGAGTTCCGAAACTTCCTTAAGTGCCTTCGAAATCTTGCGATAAAATTATGTTGAAGGTGGAAGAACTTGACGGAAAGTTTCATGGTATTAATGCGCTCATTTTTATCCAGCGGCGTGGCGTGAATGGTCGATTATCGATATTTCTCCTATTTGAAGCTTTATGTAGTAAAAAATCGATTATTTAGGTGCCTGATGCAAACACCTTGCTTATCGGTTCTTTTCCATACGTGTGAATGGCAGATCAATCGATACGATATATCGTAAAGCACGCCACGCGCCGTCTAGTGTTCGTTACCGTCTCAGTTTAAAATAGCTCATACCGCCATACTACCGTGCTAAGGAAAAACGCCGTATGAACATTCGAGAGTTGCCACATTTTCTCCGATAAAATGTTTATTTTTGAGAAAAGTTATGAATGTTTTCTCTTCAAATTTGCAGATGATATAGATTTAGTTGCAAAGAAAATTCTCTGAAAAATTGAAAGGAAAATATTCACAATTTTCCCATAAATGTTTATTTGATCAAAGGAAATTTGGCAACTGACGAAGGTTCATACGGCGTTTTTCCTTAGCACGGCAGCACAACTCGAACAATAGCTTGAAATCCACCCGATTGTTCGGCATCGAAAATTGAAAATCAAATTTTTTTCCTCGAACCGGTGTTTCCCTTGTTTTCTGCTGTATTCTAACACATTTTGTAAATCTGGCAACATTGAATTGCTCATACGTTGTTTCTCGTTAGCGGAGCAGTAATGTGCGTGTGTAATTAAAGGCGGGAGTCGTTGCCCCTGGGTCAGGGTCGCGCGTCCTGTTTCCTATTTGTCGCTCTGCCATGCTAAGCAAAAACAACATATCTGCATCAGATCTCCAAGGGAGAGACGTGGTTTTTGCAGAGTGGGGCCGCAAATTCCGGGCGCGATGGCGCGAGAGACCACCGCACAGGAAAAACGCCGTATACGCATCCTGATGTTGCCAAATTTATTCTATTGAAATATTCATTTTGAAGGGCCGTATGGTGTCTCCTTAGGGAAGGAGCTGTTCAAGGAACAACCATGAACAGGGCCCTATGGAAAGTTATGAATGTTTTTCCTCGAAATTTAAAATGGGTATATCAGGATGATTGCGAATAAAATTGTATGAAAAATTCCATGAAAAATATCCAGAAGTTCTCCTGAAAATCGTACTTTTATCAAAAGAAATCCGGCAACGTCCGGAGACTCATACAGCATATCTCCTGGTGTCATTGTCATTTTTTTGTAAACTATAAGATTCAATGTAAGCATTAAACTTTAAGTTCTTTTCTCTTGAAATTATGAACTTTCTATTTTCCTCTGTTTCTTCACCGGAGGCTTCAATTAAGAAAAAGGAAGAGGAGAAGTAAGAGGATGAAGATGAAATTATCGAAGGATGAAAAAGGACAGGCAGATCCAGGCACCTCAAATAGGGGGGGGGGGCAAAAGGGGTCGGCGGGCCTTCCCCAGAAAATGTTTGAAATTTTGAAGCATCTAATGCGCAGTTTGAGTCAATTTTGTCATGATCAATTACCAAATGTAAGCGTCTTTCCTTCTTCTTTCCTCCGTTGATTCTTCCTTCCTTCTCTTTTTCTTCCTCCTTTCCTCCGATTGAAGGGGGGAGGTGGGACGCACCCCCCAATCCCACCCCCCATCCCCTCCCTCCCATCCCCATCCTCCTACGCCCCCCCTGTATCTGCCATTGAAAAAGGAGTAATAGAGGAGGAAAAAGAATGAGGAAAGGAAGGAAAAGAAGAAAACGAGAAATATATAGAACACTGAAAAAAATGAGTTAGCGTCAGATGACTAAAAATGGTTTCTATACACTAACTCAAATTGTGTGATTTGGACACACATGATTTTTGGTTTCTGTACACTAACCACTATTAGTGCTGGAAACTAATTCCGCTACTCTAATTCGCATTCGGTAGGGTTGGGTCAACCTAACCTCAAAACTGAGAGAGGAGAAAACGGCTTAGCGAATGATAACTGGACAATACTTTCAGGAAAAGAAGATTTCTTAAAAGATGAGAGGTAAAAATCAACTGACCGGTTCCAAATGAACGACAGAGGAAAGGAATATCCCATAGGTATGTGCAAGTAGACAGAATTATCCTTTAGAGAGACACACACTCACACATGAAACGGTAGCGAATGTTCACACTGAATAAACATATCTCGTCCGAACACTTGAGATATTCTTTTGAAATTACGGGAGAACACGAACTATAGAAGTAAGCAGTAAGTTCACAGATTTTCGTAAAATATAAACTGAACGCGGAACGCTTTAATCGCAATTTAATACAGAAGATTGACGACTCCAACGAATATCATGCTTGTTTACGTTTTGAATCGAACAGACGATTTCTAACCTTAACAGGTTTATTTATGTTGCTTTCGAACGTTTTCAAGAAAGAGAGGACACTATAAATCATACCGGGAGTATTTACATTGTCAAACGAGCCCGAAATTTCACATTTTAATTGATTTTCACGAGCTGACGCGATTGAGGCTGTTGTACCGACGCCACTTTTTCGAAACTAAATAAATGTAACGGACAATGTGGCAGTTAGTGTTGAGGGCGAATTAGTTTGACCCGAAGGTGAATTTGTCTTACCACAGCGCTAATTTTACAGCTAGTGCTGTTTTCCAATTCTGGTTCGCGCTCTAGTAAAGTCAAGTCAGCGTATGAAGCGAATTGATTGGTGCTTCAGTACAATAAATTAGTTCTGAAGCCTAATTTTGATTCTACTTGGCGAGAACCAACCAAATTAGTTCTCAACGCTAACTACTTTTTTTTCAGTAAAGGAGAGGAAGAAGATGACAAAACGGAAGATGGAGAAAATTAAGAGATATAATTTTTCTGAAAAGTCGTAGTTCACTGTGGGAAATTCGACAACGTGTGAGGGTACATCCGGCGTTTTTCCGTTCGTATGCATATCCCCTCCCCTTACCGCCCCCCCTCCCCATATCTGCCTATGAAAAAGGAGAAAAAGAAATAATAGAGGAGAAAAAAGAATGAGAAAAGGGAGGAAAATTAGCAAACTAGGAATATGAAGGGGGAGAAGGAAGATGACAAAACGGAAGATGGAGGAAATTAAGAGGTATACTTTTTCTGAAAAGTCGTAGTTTATTGTGGGAAATTCGGTAACGTGTGTGGGGACATACGTCGTTTTTCCGTTCGTATGCATACCTCCTCCCCCTACGTCTCCCCCTGTATCTGCCCATGAAAAAGGAGGAAAAGAAATAATAGAGGAGAAAAAAGAATGAGAAAAGGGAGGAAAATTAGAAATAAACTAGGAATATGAAGAAGGAGAGGAGGAAGATGACAAAACGGAAGATGGAGAAAATTAAAGAAAACCTCTTGGTTCAAGAGTGTAGTTTCTTGTCGCCGGATTTAAGAGTCTGGACTCTTGTTTCAATGCAAAATCCGCTTGATTTAATGCAAAATCCGCTTAAAACAAGAGTTCAAGACTCTTAAATCCGGCGACAAGAAACTGCACTCTTAAGTCAATGCAATGCGGCATTGGTCCAAGTGTGTTTTTTTTACCAGTGTAATTTTTCTGAAAAGTCATAGTTTCTTGTGGGAAATTGGGCAACGTGTGAGGGCACATACGTCGTTGTTCCGTTTGCATGCGTCTATGTCCCGTGGCGGGTGACCGGGGCGACTCCCGCACTTCCTAAACGAGGCAGAGACCCGCGCCAGGACCGGGTGACTTATATGGCCACGACCGATTATGCCGACTCCACCGCTGCCTCTGACATAACCTTCAACGTCTTCCTTCCACTCCAAGATGCCATACGCTTGCTCGCGCCAACCTTCGGCACACACCGGCACACGCGCCTGGAACCAAACTTAAGATGTGCCTCGCCGTCGCAACCTTTCTTGGGGTGGTAGACAATTGGAGGAGAGAAAGGGTCAATGAAACCCCTGCACTGAAAGAAAATTCTCGGCGATTTTACCAAGGTCCGTTGGTACCTTTACCATCTCACTTTTTTACCACTTATTGGTACGTTTACCAAGACAGACTGGTAAGCTTACCTAAAAACCGGTATTTTAACTGTTTTTTTCGGGTAAGAATACCACTTTTATTGGTAATCAATTCCCGGTAACTTTGCCATTTTATCTCGGTAATTCTACCATAGTCGATAAAAAATATTGGCGTTTTTACCAAGGTCCAGTAAAATTACCGAGAAAGTTCAATAATTTTACCGAGATTTCTCAGTAAAATTACCAATTTCATAAATGGTAATTTTACCAAGAAAAAACTGGGATCAAATAGAACCCTGAATTCTTGGTAATTTCACCCTTTTCTTAGTAAATACACCGATATTTTTTTTTCAGTTTGTCAGGGCAATGCTGCCGTATTGTGTGCGAACCGTCAAAGGTTCGTAACACACAATTCCACTGATTTCTTCTCTGATAACACTCAAAGATTAGACACATTTCGGACAGAAATTACGCGGTTATATTTTTGTGAAAAATTGAGGTTACGTTTCTTTGTTAGGGGAACGACGATTTGTGACAAAAGGATCGCATTTTGCAAAAAGGAACCAAGAGCATTTCAATGTTACTAGGATTGTGCAACTTACAATCTTTGCAAAATATTCCTGAAATCATGCAAAAACTTAAATGTACAAAGGTAATTTTTGTCTTAAATTCGTAGTTTATGGGGAGTAAAGATAAAACTTGTTTAGATGATCAGTTACATTTGCAGGATAAAAAAAGTTGCACAATCTTAGCAACATGGGAATGCTCTTGGTTCCTTTTTGCAAAATGCCATCCAAAAGGCCTGTCGTAAACTTCAGCTGGAGGAAGAAAAAGAGTTCCTGCTTTTAGAAAATGACTTAAAAATTTAGATGAGCGCATCGGGAAAGTATTCAATACACTCTTGAGAAGACTCTGTGCCAATGGAAAAGAAACCAAGTTCTCATTCATTTTTAAGGATACGCAAGTTTACCCATTCAGAAGTTGAAATAGTCGTAACACATGTTTCGCATCGACTAACTTTTCCATCCCTGCGTTTAAGTCTCTAGGTCAGCGGAAAAGACACCAAGTTCTCATTTATTTTTGTGGATACGCAAGTTTACCCATTCAGAAGTTGAAACAGTCGTATCATATGTTTCGCATCGACTAACTTTTCCATTCCTGCGTTTAAGTCTCCAGGTCAGCGGAAAAGAAAGCAAGTTCTCCTTCATTTTTGTGGAAGTGCAATTTCATTTACTCGGAAGTGGAAATAGTTATATCCTGTGTTTCACCCCCATTAACTTAACCTACTTACATAGGCAGATTCAGACACCTCAAACTATGGAGGAGCGGATTTTTTCTTTGCCCAATCCACAGGGTAGGGAGGCGCGTTATGAGAGCATGGAGCTTTACTTTTCATTGCCATGTGGTACCGAAAAGAATAAAAAATCTATCACTATAGATCTGTTCCCATAGATTACTAGACTGACTTCTGAGGCTATGTTTACGTGATGAACCGTCATCGATATCGATGCAATCTCACCGTTTTGATGTATCGAAAACGATCTATTATCTTTGTCACCTGTCGATACTCCTTCGAACCTTTCTGCGTCATATACCGACTTGAAGGCAACACCAGGAGTATCGAGGAATCCTTTAAAATGCTACGAAGGAAACTACATATAAGGACATGATAAAAATCAGAGTTGTCACAATACATATATAAGATTAAGGTGAAGTAAAGAGACACTGAATGAGCATAACGACAAGTTAATTAATTACTCTAATGTTAATTTCAGGTTTTGTTCTTTTTTCAAACAGTACATGAGAAAAAATTGCGGAACAAGAGGATATCCTACTCTCGACAAAAAAACTCAACTGTCGAAATAAACAAATGGCTTGGATGACAAGGAAGGCCACTTGGCTGTTAAAATTGTTTGGTTTCGTTTCAAAAAGCGGCAGCCATTCAGCTGCGATTAACACGATTTTAATTTTCTCAAAAACAACCTCTAAATTTGGTGTTGCTTTCGCGTTGACCGGAACCACCGTCTAAATTTTGTATCCGGGCATTTTAGATTATATACTAAGCTACGAAAATTGAGTTACACTTCAAACGTAACTTAAATTACTGCTTTTCAGCTTCATGTTCACGGTTTGATTTAAGCTACAGTTGCATGGAATCGTAAGTTTACGGTTGAACCTTAAGAAGGAACGAAAGTGACTCTTTTGCAAACCAATTTTTTGCGATGCAAACTGAAGTGGGTCGCCAGTATATTCAAACGCAAGTCGGAAGTCAATCAACTATTTGAGGAGCTTGGAAGACAAGGCGCATACGTGCAGTTCTTGGAAAAATGGAATTTCAAGTAAAACTAGTCTGAATGCATATGCTCTGTGAAAAATTCGCTCCCAAATTTCAATTTTTAAGCACCGAAAAGTCAGTTTAAACTTTCTTTCCGCCATAAGGATCCATGTAATTTCGAAACTTCAATCGCACTAGTTCTGGAAATAGCAAAAACTGCACTTATGTGCCTTATCCTCCAAGCCCCTCATTTGATATATGTAATTTTAACACTTTTTCCCCCTCAAAAATCCCTAAAAGCCACAGTGCATCAGATATGCACGTGCAGAATTTAATCGAGGAAGAATTTGCAATATTACCATAAATAGGCTCCAAGAGGATATCACGAATAATTTTCTCTTTCGATTTCTCCGCGATTTTCAAAGAATTCACATTGGACGTAGAGAATTCATTTTTCAATAGAATCTCCACCCCAACCACTCCGAAAACGTCCCAGGTTTCGTGTTTTGTTGATTTTTAGCCCTGGTTACCTATTTCCCATTGTTTTTGTAGTTAAATTATTCGGGCTATTTTGTGCATATTTGTTTCGTTTAAATTTTAATTAAATGGGTATGTTGCATGAGTGAGGAATTTGCGATTTGGCAATTGATTCTCATGTAAAAGTTCGCGAGAAACACCATGGTGCCACTGGTTTTCGCCCTGAAATCAACTCCCGAGCTCAAAAAAAGCTCTCAAGTTGAGGCCAAAATGGAGGGGATATCCCGCGCTATCCTGAGAGTCCACCTCCACGTCAAGACAAACTCTCTATGCGAAGATAGGGAGCAAATACATTGACAGGGCTGCCACTTTATTTGAGGACTCTAAAACTGAAAACACGGCAACCCTGCTAATGTATTTGCTCCCTATCTTCGCATGGAGAGTTTGTCTTGATGTGGAGGTGGACTCTCAGGATAACGTAGGATATCCCCTCCATTACGCCCTCAACTTGAGAGCTTTTTTTTGAACCTAGGAGTTGATTTCAGAGAAAACCAGTGGCACCATCGTGTTTCTCGCGAACTTTTACGTAAGAATCAATAGTCAGATCGCAAATTCCTCACACATGCAACGCAACATATCCATTATCCCTCTGGCAAAAGTTTGCACTAGACCCACTCCTTCGCAAAGTTATTTTCGGGAGCATTGCTTCCTGAGAGTGCGTTAAGCGGAAAAGCCATCACCCCTGCCCCCCTTTGACCACAGTGGGGACGGGAGGGGAGATGAACTCCCGCCGCGTTCCCCCACACGTTGCCGATGACAGGAGATTTGTCAGTGAAAGGTGTCGGGGTCCAAGGGGGGCGGGGGCAGGGGACGGGGAGGACTTCGGGGAGCTCCAAACTTGGATAAGTTAGTCAAGGTCAGTGTCTTTATAAGGCAAGGCCGAATCCGTGAACTTTCTGCAGCGCCGCGGATGAAACCCAAAGCCTCCAAGTTGCCAGTTCGTGCGATGGAATGAGGACATTTTACGGTTGAAAGTGGGGGAGAGGCTCTATCTGGCAACAACGCCGAGGCCTGGAGTCGTCTGATTTGCCTATACGCCGGACACGGCGGCGCTACCTTGACATTAGTTACGCGCTGTGTCCTGTGTCTCGTCTAGACCGACCTGCGACGCCTGCCCCCAGCGTCTATGCTCTATGATTCACCTCATTTCCATCGGAGTTCGCCTATTTCGGCTTCTATCCTCGTCGATTTGATAGTGCCCCGATCGCCCGCCCGGCGAACTGCCCGTTTTTTAATCTTTCCGGTTTCGATCGCCGAGATAAGACCGGAAATCGGTATCATATGGCGCCAAAGTGATGGTGGTTTCTTAAGAGTAGTTTCCTCGATCAAAGTGAGGCTATCACAGGGTGTCTACTCTGCTGTGGTAAGGAAGAACGCAGTATGAATATTCGAGAGTTGCTCAATTTCCTTTGATGAAATTTTTGTTTTTAAGGAAAATTACGAATATTTTACCTTGAAATTTTCAGGAGCTCTAGATTAAAATACGAACAAAATTCTCTGAAAAATTGAAAGAAAAATATTTATAAGTTTGCCAAGGAATTTGTATTTTATCAAAGAAAATTTGGCAACGCCTGAAGGTTCATACGGCGTTTTCCCTTAGTACGGCAGTACTGTAAGGAAAAAGCACGGATACACTGAAAAAGCACGGATTTTGGAAGGTCGGTACGGAAGTGGTACGGATTTTCCGTGAGAAGGTGTGGAAATTCGAGATTTTCGTGATAGTCTCTAGATAGTACCCAGGGGAGGGTATACGATTTCCTACCACAATCCTATATCAAGTTCCCGGTTTCAATTCGGTTCGATTCCTCGTGTTTTTCGGTTTATTCCTTTGTCATCCCATCATTGCACTTTCCCAGTCTGAATACAGTTGAATAAGCGTGTGAGGCACGGAAAAAGTAAGGATAAAGTAAGGAAGAAGTGAGGAATTTTGAAAAATGCCCAGAAAAGTAATTTTCGGGAACGCACGGAAAAATCAAGAAATATGAATGACAGGGTACCAGTAGACACCTTGAATCAAGATGGGTCATCAATTCTAACTGTTAGCTTGCCTCGCGATCAAGAACGAGAGGTCTCTCTAATGTTTGATAAGTTCCGACAGTACATTCTTTCGAAACGCCTGAGATAGAAATTATTCTGTCCCCTTACACTGAAAAAAAAATCTCGGTATATTTACTAAGAAAAGGGTAAAATTACCAAGAATTCAGGACTCTATTTGATCCCAGTTTTTTCTTGGTAAAATTACCATTTATGGAATTGGTAATTTTATCGAGAGATCTCGGTAAAATTATTGACTTTCTCGGTAATTTTACTGGACCCCGGTAAAGACGCCAATATTTTTTATCGACTGTGGTAGAGTTACCGAGATAAAATGGCAAAGTTACCGGGAATTGATTACCAATAAAAGTGTTATTCTTACATAAAAAAACCGTAAAGATACCGGTTTTTAGGTAAGCTTACCAGTCTGTCTTGGCAAAACACCAATGATTGGTAAAAAAAAGTGAGATGGTAAAGGTACCAACGGACCCAGGCCCGCCACAAGGGGGGGAGATACTGGGTCCCTGGTAACGGGGCCCGGGTCCCGGAGGGGGCCCGTGTTACCCGTGAAAAACCACTACGAATTCACATGCAACCCTTGTTTCGGAAGGAAAAGTGAAAAATTTACCCTAGAAATTTCGCAAAAGGTGAATAGATTTTCAGAAACACGCTGGGGCACTGTAGAATTCCTCTTAAATTTTCAAAGAAGTATACTTCTTGGAAAATTTCTATCTATTTTCAAGATTGTTGTTTAATTATAATCCTCCTATAAAAACCACCCATTTGCTAAATACAATCCTAGTTGAAGCGCACTTAAGCGCATTCATGACTGCAAAAATGTTAACGGAAGTCGAAAAGGCCAGCGTGCATGAAGGCTATTTCAATTGCAATCTTCCGTCGCATTTCTAAGGCGCAATGATACAACTATTTGAACTCTCCGGAATGCGTGAGGTATCACGCCGCATTTGAAGGCGTTTTCAAATCAGCCAAGTTCCGATACCCGGATTATCGTTTTGCATAGTTCATATTCTTTTGTTATATTCCGTACCACTCGTTCATTTTTAATCCTCGTAGAAAAACCACCCATTTGCTAAATACAATTCTAGCTGGAGCGCACTTCAGCTATGCATTCACCAATGCAAAAATTTCAGAGGAAATCGACAAGCCTAGTATGCATGAAGGCAGGCCCGCCACAAGGGGGGGATACTGGGTCCCTGGTACCTGGGCCCGGGCCCCCTGAGGGGGCCCGTGTTACCCGTGAATAACCACTACGAATTAACATGCAACCCTTGTTTCGAAAGGAAAAGTGAAAAATTTACCCTAAAAATTTCGCAAAAGGTGAATAGATTTCCAGAAACACGCTGGGGCACTGTAGAATTCTTCTTAAATTTTCAAAGAAGTATACTTCTTGGAAAATTCTATATGATTTTATATTGCTCAAACCAAAAATTTCAAAAAATTAATCCGATAGTTTCTTTTCCAAAATAAAAATGAGCAGTGGAGATTTTGAAGCACCGCAACCAATAAATGCCCTTCCTACACTCAACGCCTCAATTGATCTGTTTCTTATTGCCGAAAATTTGAAGGAAAAAGGGTTTTCTTCTGAAAATTTTGTTCGATGCTTATTCCGTTGGGATGGTTATATCGAAGGAAACTTAGCAATACCCGAAAGCTCATACAGCTTTCTTCCGGTAACACGGTAGAAACCTCCATTATTTCGTATTTTTAATTGACTTCAATGCATGCTCAATGCCACTTTTCTGCCGTGCTTAGGATAAACGCCGTATGAACCTTCAGGCGTTGCCAAACTTCCCTTGATAAAACACGAATTTCCCGGTAAGTTTATAAATATTTTCCTTCGATTTTTTCAGATAATTTTTTCGCTATTTTACCTAACGTCCCTGAAAAGTTCAAGGAAAAATATTCATATCTTTCTCCATTAATAAACATTTTATTGAAGGAAATTTGGCAATTCTCGAATGTTCATACGGCGTTCTTCATTCCCGTATGAACATCCGAGCGCGGTACATTGACATTTTTTCCGAGGGAATTTTCGAGCCTAAGGGAATTTTTACAATTTCGATCTGAGAAAGTTAAAAACGCGCTATCAATAATTGAGTCAAAGCACCCTGTCGGAAAGCAATGAAAAATCCACGCTCTTTTTCCAATCTTCTCAAATGACCATCTGGAGTGCGGAATTTTTAATTTATTTTCCGCGGAGATTTACAAGTCCATGGGAATTTTCTAATGATCCGATACAGTTGAAAATGCGCTATCAATAATGGAGTCAATAATGCAACTGGCCGAAAAATAATGAATAATCCGATATACTATTACACAGTTGTTCTGCCGTTGAAGACATCTAAACTTTCTTCTATGACTTCTGCAACTCACTCATCACTCACCTCGGAAGGAATTTATAAGCAACGATAAAGCGCCTTCAAATTTAACGTCCGCAAAAAGCAGTTCACCCGAGTTTTAACTAGGCAATTGACGTGAAAGTTGGAGCACACTTGGCAATAAAAACTACTATTTCTGTCTCATTCTAGACAGAACGTTTTGTCGTCCATTTCCCAGCCTATAGGTGCAGATAGGTGCTAGCATTGCAGAAACAGACCCATGTTTCCGTACTGAGGCAAAATATCATATGAGCGTTTGAATCTCCTCTAATGAAAAACAAACTTCCTAGAAAACTTATGCAGTTTTTTCAGTTAACTTTTCGAAAAATTGATTTTCAATGAAATCCAACATAAAAAAGATTTCGAGGAAAAATATTCTCAACTTATTTTCTTTAAAAAATAAGTACTTCACATTGAAAATTTGGGAATATTCCAGTACTCATACGACTATCCTCCTCAGAAGTTTTACCGTCATAAGTCATAAAGTTTTGGCGTTACGTAACGCTGCCCGAAACGCCCTCCTACCCCTGTATTTCGTTGCCCTCCGCGCATAAGGGCGTAATTACACCTCGAGATGAGCCCTGGCGCCCATATAACTCAATGATTTCCCGGGCTCATCTCTAAGTGTGGTTATGCCCTTATGTCAGCCAGCCCCTTCTCCTCCTAAAGTCCCCAAAGCGTTACGTATCTCATGAACGATCCCCGATCATTTTATTTGCTCTGAAGGAGGCTAGTTGTCAAATCCAGCATTTCATCAAATTCTTGGGCATATAGTCAAAGTTTGAAAGTTTACTACATTTTGAATGATTTTATTCAGCACCCTCAAATTTTGAATATTTCAGAAGTTAGAATTCATTACACTACAAACTAACATTGTATACACCTTTTTAAAATGCTCCTCATACATTTCATGCTGTCAAAATTGTGTAAACCCCTTCTCCAAAGAAATGCTGCACTAATTTGAGATAAAAGTTAATCAATACGCTATAAATCATCACAGCAACCATAAAATGATGAACTTTTTTTTAAAAATAATTTCTCTCTATGAAGACAAATAACTATTTTGCCATGGAATTATTATGAGAATCAGAATTTGACCCTGAGTGAGAGTAGTTAACTATTCGCCGAGACACACTGTTGAACATTTTGGAGTGAGCTTTTGGGCCGGAGTCTATATAGCGCTTAAAACCCCCGAGTGATATGAATGCTTAGCGAAATCTATGCTCCTTACAGAGTGGTATACACCATTATAGAGTGGAATCTCCTCTTTTTGCGGAGTTTCATTCGCTTTAATGGTGCTAATTTCCCCTTAGCTGCATATATCACGCGGAATTTATGGACGCTACATGACTCCGGCACCTTTTTATTCCTCGATTTTTAATAGTTCATTTGAAAAAATGCCTGCTTTGAGACTTTACCCATGAGAGCTCGATTACTGTTGCTCACTTTTGACACCAATCAGAACTATTTAATAATGGACCACTAAACAAGGTACGAATTTCAGCATTCTGATACATGTTTCTTCACAAAAATTTCACGTAAAACACGATGCGCACACCGAAAATTACCGAAATCAACTTCTTCCGAAAATATTTAATGATTCTTGGTGCGTCAATTGAAACCACCCGCTCGTGAAAACTCCATGCTCTACGTGATTCACATTGCGCGCTAAACGTTATCATGAACGTCTCTGCAATAAAAAAAATCTGGCAACCGCAATCTTGACGCTTTGGCTCAGCTATAGCAAATTACTTATAGTTTGAAAAACACATGGTGGGAAATGAACATTGCTCGATTGAGAAGCTTGCTGAAACCGTTTTAGTGCGCTATTTGACTCACGTAGAGCTTTGAGTTTCTTGTGAGCGGGCAGTTCAAATTCCCCGTAACCAGTGTGAAATAAAAACGTTAATATCTTCGTTAGGAGTTGGTTTCAGTAATTTTCGTTGCGCGAGCCGTGTTTTGCGTGAAATTCTGATTTAGGAACATGTATTAGAATGCTTAAATTCGCACCTTGCCTAATGGTCTATTAAGGAATTGTTTTTTAAAATGACAAATATATAATTTTATTTAGGTCCCAGCATAGGTAGATAATTTCATGAGACACACGAGTTGGACGATGCGTTTATAAGGTGTCTCCGTGAGACTCTCTACCACTGAGCCTACGGTTGATGCTTACAGTAAGCTTTAACAATCGCCAACCATTCAAACATGTAAAAAAATGACCATTTACTATATTGCATGCCTTAAACGGCGCTTGTCAATTGTTTTCTCAAGCGTTCGCGAGGCACGATAAACTTTTCGGGGCCCCAGCCAACTTGGCAAAAAAATCGAGGGCTTGCAGGGCGACGGAAACACTGAAACTGAGGTCTATGCTCACGGAAGGAGTGCACTGCCCTGGTTCGGCAAGAACCACGTAAGTCTAATGGTTTTTGTCGTAGATAATTTCCGTCGATGCGCGATTTTGTCGAACTTTGTGAGGCTGCGGCTTAGTGAAAATTGGCAGCCCCTCCGCTGAGCGTGACTTTGGAAAGAGTCATTGTCATAATTTCAGGCGATGCAGCACCATTGCAGAGCCTTTTGGGGTGCCAAGATTTTTTTCCCCGCGCATTCATCAAATTGTATTATGGCTCCTCTCATATTTATGGCATGAGAATGGCCGAGAGGACACAAGGACCGATGCAGAGTTGTCTCGTTTTTTTGTAAAATGGTTTTTGACGACCCAGGTACTTGCCATGTTCAGTTAAGGTGATTCGATGAACGCCATATTTTGTGTCAGAACGGCATGCGATATATCGCATCAATTGGTTCCATTTTTTTAAGCTACTCGTCATTTTTCTCGAATTTTGATATCGCAATTCTGTTGTCAGGAGACTAAAGCACTCACTTACCAATTTTGACGAAGAAATTCAACGTAATAAAGGCGTGGTTTTTTCAGAGAGAAAATATCGCATTCGAGTGCAGTTTCGATATCAGTATCAAATGTTCGTCAGTCCACTTTACCGTTGAAGTTCGGTTTTGCGAACCTAAAATTTGGTTTGACAAACTGAATTAGTTGGGATGATATGGAACACCGAAATTTGGTTCTTACGACCAAACTTTTTTTTCGGTGTAGAGAGTAGGAGTATGCGGAGAAAAAAACTTCCACTTAGAGGATTCTCTTGTTATTCTCAGGAACTATAAGGTCAGTAGATCAATAGCATTCTCACTTCTACGCTACAAGGATAAACAAATGATAAAAAATGAGTTCAAAGCTCGATTGCCGTTCTACATTCTGCAAAATACACTCTAGAGTGTATTGTCGCTCTTTAATCGGTTCCAGCTTATAGATGTGACAAAGTGGAGAAATGGTGCTGGGTCCACACCACTTCGCGGGGAAAACAAAGCCAAGAAATTCCAAAACATGTTCAATTAGAGTCAAAATGTCCGAAAGAATAGTTTTCTCTTTCGGCAGAATAGTTTTTTCTCCCGAGAGAATAGTAGAAAATACGACTTTTCAACGACTTGAGCTCGTGCCATGGTATTCGCGCAATGCAAGAAGTATCTTGCAGACTAGTAAGGCGTTGAAAATGCGTCGCTCGCGCCGTGCGGTACGCGTAATGTATGAAGTATCCTGCGATCTTGTAAGGCGCTAATATGCGTTCCATGCCGTGCGCGCCAGCCCTGCGCCGCGCCGGCCGCACTGTGTTTGATACGATTATTTAAACTTGCGGCGTCAGCGGTTTTCAACTTACGATTTTGAAGTTTTTGTAAAGTTTGTTGGAAATGTTGTCATCCAAATGATAAAACATTACATAAAACCCAACTAATTTTCTCCTCTTCATTTACATATAATTATAAATAAGTTTTTATTTATTTATGTAGCTTGGGTTACACAATATGTTCTTCTGACAGAGAAGAAAAATCAAGGAAGTTTTAAAGAACTTTTGCTGACGAGTCTTCCAGGGAAATATTCAGTAGGACGGAATTTCTGCAACGTCGCGAACGGAGATACGCGGTTTCGCACTGTGCAGGATTGCCACCACTTCTAGAAAACGAAATTCCCTGACATTGCCCTGATTTCCGCGACACATTTTGGTGTAATTCCCTGACAATTGAAAATATCAACGGTGTAAGTTGGCAATCACATAACTCAGTTTGCGACGTCGCAAACTTCATGTCATAATTTATTTTATAAACGGAAAACTACTCAACGACAATTCTTTAAAACTGCCGTGATTTTTCTTCACTGTACGAAGAAAATTCTGCAAAAGCTTTAAGGAGTGATGTCAATTTGGTCTCCCTTAAAAAAATAACATAGAGGCGTAGATTTTTAGACACCGCAAACGAGATATGTAATTGCGGACTTACGCCGTCAATATGCCAAATGGTCAAAAAGAAATAATTAGAAATAATTTTCCGGCAAAATGTATGGTTCGAAACGTCAAACTCATTCTAGATTGCAAATAAAGGTACTCATCAATTCTTTCTTAACATTTCCCCTGATATTGTAAAATTCCCTGACATTCCCCGGTTTGCCCGGTGTTCCTTGACTGTGACCATCAAAATGCAGTCACTTCCTTGCATGAGGGAAACTATAGATCGTTCTAATAGTCCCAGAATTAAAAATGCAATTAGCACGGTAAATATCCACCGTAACGGAATTTTTCTTGAATCCAAACGGAACATTTTCTCAACTAACTTGTTATCATCCCAGCGAACATTTGACGCGCGTCCACACGTGTGACGAACAACAAAAGCTCAAAGAGCACCTGTCACCTTAGCTCGATGGCACGAGACTCGACACGAAACATGTCGATAATTATGATCGCACGCGGATTCCGTGGCAATCGTCTGTGCGATCCGATCACGGGTGACATGCACGACTTAGCACTATGTTGCTGCTTTTTCACCGACTGGGACACCTACTCACCCTCACACTCCTCGCCTACCAGGTACTTCCAAACGTTAAACTGTCATGCTGAGGAAGAGCACAACATTTGAATCAGTGAGACCGAAAATACACCAACTCGAAAAAATGAAAATAATCAAGACTCACGCAAAACTGTACAGCAGTTGAGGGAGTCAGCAAAAGAAAAATATTTTCGGTTTCGAAAGACAAAGTACTTAAGGGCACTTTAAAGGTTCAAGTTGGAACAGACGCGTTAACTTCAATGACCTTTATGAAAACTGACTCTTTTTACTAAAAATTGAGCATTTTTGAGTTACTGAGTTGGTGTGTTTTCGTTTTCACTGATTCATTCGTTGAACTTCCGATTTTGGGATTAATTAAAAAATTAATTAACGTAATGGGCCCGTTGCACAATTTTGTTTTTTGCTTGTATCCATCGCAGGCGATTAGTCAAATAGGGCATTTTATCAAACGCCCAGGCAAGTAGCCAAATATTGGCAGTTTATAAAATTTTGTAAATTTATGGTGAAGAGCTCATGATTTTTCAATGTTTTGGGGAAAATAATTCATCAAATCTACAAACTCCCCATGTTCCTTCCTCCTCAAATGATGCTTATATGGATTGCATTTTGCAGAAAGGAACCAGGAGCATTGCAATGTTGCTAAGATTGTGCAACTTCACCCATTGCAATATAACGATTTATATCCTGAAATAATGTGAAATTTACATGGTAATTTTTGTCCTAAATTTACAGTTTTTAGCGAGTTAAATAGAAACTGTTTAGAGATAATTAGGTATTCCTTCAAAGACAAAAGGAGCTGCACAATCTTAGCAATATTGTAATGCTCCTGGTTCCTTTTTGCGAAATGCAATCCATATATTTGAATGGTAAATTTTTAAAAATTTCTTTACTTTATGATATGCTGAAAATTTTAACATAAATATTCGTTCAGAAGCTAAAAATCGTGCAAAAGACTATTGTATGATACACATTTTTACGGAGAATTCTTACTTACAGGAAAAATTAATTATTTTGTCTAAAAGTATGGTGAGAATGAAAATTTCAATCTGACAATGAGTAAGAGTATTTGACTAATTGACAAGGCATTTGACAAAATGCCCGATTTTACTATTTTCCTGCAACATATCGACAGAACTAAGGGTCCTGATGTCACAGGAATTTTCCCCGAGTGTTTTAATAATAATGACCGGAAACCCCCAAAAAATAACTTACTTAAAACCGCCCCCAAATTCGAATTTACAAAACGATCATTTTTACGCGGGAACGGATCCGGTACTTTCATGACGTCACAGTATATGACAAACCTGATCTCTTTGGCAGCCGATTGATGAATAGAGTAGGCTTATCATGTATTGTGACGTCACGAGTGTATGCGAGATCCGTTCCCGCGTAAAAGTAACCGTTTTGAATGGGTCGGTACCTACAGTAGGTTTTTTTTTTTTTTTTTTTTTTTTTTTTTTTTTTTTTAGTTTGGGAGGCGATCTCAAGATTTTGTAATAGCGCCATCGTTCTTTTCGTGAAAGAGGTTGTTCCATCCCCCTAATATTAGAATTGCCCACCCATCAAATGGACTACATTTTGCATTTAGGAACTATAAATTCCGGCTCGGTTTAAAAACAACGTATGTGTCATTAGTTTCCCAATGCACATAAGTGTTTTTCCAGAAGAGCCAGAATTTATAGTTCCAAATTGCAAAATGCGGTCCAAATATGATCCATATTTTCAGGGGTGATACAGTAATATGCGAGACGTTCAAATATGGCGGTCATTTTGACTTAGCCCCCCCCCCCCCCCCCCNGGGGGGGCGGGGGGATCAAAGGCAAAACATTTAACTGCCTGTAACTTTTGAGCGAGAAATCGGATTGAGTTAAACTTTTTTTTAAATGAAATATCTAAAAAGGATCTATCTGCACATACCAGAAAAAGTGAACAAAGTTAAATTTAACACAAATTTTTAGTATTTTTTCAATTTTTAACAACAAGTCGTTCGCAAAATTAATGTCAGTATGCATTGCGATAGGAAAGTCTTTGCCTTAAGCGGAATGCAGATTACAATTTAAAAGTGCCTCGTATCACAAGAGGGGAATTTTTAGATAACCAGATGCTAGTTCCATATATTTACGAGACGGATTTAGTCTGTATTTAATGAACGATTTGAAAGTCCGTTGTGTTTCTTTTTTTTCTCTAGAAAAAGAAATGCTCAGAGTTATGACGACCTTTTAATTTCAGTAAAAGTCCATTTCAACAGTGCGTGATTCTGAATTATATCAAGTTTATGATTCAGAGCCACGCACATTATTTTTGAGTGAAGGTTTCTATGAAAATCAATGTGCCTAGCTTCTCTGTATCCAATTAGAAAGATAAACTGGCGTCACTTTTTTTTAATTCCGTGAAATTTTACACAATTTCGTAGAAGACATGACCATTAATGGTTCTAATGCCTAGTGTTTTAGTAATGCGCTGAGTGTTCTACATATGTTCACAGAGAAACATTAATATCATCGAATTTTCATGAAGTAGTGCTCCGAGAATATTTAACAATTTCACAGAATACACGGCCGTTAATGGCTCTAATGCCTAGCGTTTAAGTATGCGCTGAGTGTCCTGTGTTCACGGAGAAACATTAAAATCATCGAATTTTCGAGAAATGCGCTCATTTCAAAACTCTCTATGAGGAAAGGTCATATCCACCTAGGGATGGTCTAGTGACGTCGCTTTGTCGCAATGGAAAATAACAAGACAGCTTCGCTATGAAGGTATGACACGTAACGCTGTGAAAGGGTGCGATGAGTTCATAGCAATCATTTCCAGCATGCTGTCAGGTGCCAATCTCCGAACAACTAAAGCTGTAAAAGCTCTTAAAAAATCATTAAAAAATGCATGAAATGTAGGGAACAAATTGAGCCTATGACGCGAATTCAATAGTGCCGAAGTTATTCGAAAAGAAGAAATAAAGTCCGTGGCGTAATAGCGCGTCATCCCTCTTGCATTTATTTTAAGTATTTTCCTCTCGAATAAAAAAAAAAAAAAAAAAAAAAANAAAAAAAAAAAAAAAAAAAAAAAAAAAAAAAATGTTGAGGTGTTGTAATAGAACTAAACAATATTCGAATAAATCGTCGATATTGTCAAGGAGGAGTCTATTTATCACTGCAAATCCAAATTTTCTGCTTTGTGGGATACCCTATTGCCGTTCTGGCATTCACTATTAAAAAAAGAACATAAATTTCAGATGTAATACTCTAAAAACTATTGAAATATCTGAAGTAGAACTAGATTCATTTGTTTTCTATACATAAAAATGCGATCTTTCTTCTTTACAAGTTTTTCATCACTTTATTTAGTAATTTTTTTTTTAAAAAAAGTCGTACGCAATTATAGTTTTTCATGTTACATATTTTACAGTTCATTTAATGATTTCCATCAATGTGAGTAATTTTTTAAAGTTAGGAAAATGTTGAACCCAGATGCTTTCCGTTACTCCTTTTTAAACTTAGATTTAGGCAATGTTGAATTTAAGAGTAATAAGGTGGAGAAATAGTGCTGGGTCCACACTATTTCGCGGGGAAAACGAAGTCAAGAAGTTCCAAAAATTAAATTATAATTAGAGTCAAAATTAAATTGTTTGAACTCAAATTTTTTTTTTCATTCAAGGGTAATTTTATTTTTTTCTTAAAAGAATAAAAAAATAACAGCAACTACAAGAGTTTCCTAACTCGAACATTTTAGCAACTTTTAACGTTTCCCTACAATCTTTTAACACTTAATGCTGCTAGATTTGCTCAACTTTTCAATCGTTTTCCCCTCCTCCAACATGTTTTAGGCTTCTGTCTCCGCAGAAGAACCGGGAGCCGAGCCGCAGCCAACCTCTCTGCACGGAGCCGATCTGTCTCTGAGAACTCAGCTTTTGAAGTTGCTGAAATCACTCGAGTATCAACGTAAACCGCCGACCGAAACTCACCGTCCATCAGATTCTACTTCGCGACTTGCCTCCACGGCCCAACCAGCGGAGGGCGCAGGTCTCAAGGTCAACAGCCGAAGAGGCCTTTCCGATTTCTTCCCTTATTTCCGCCGGTATCAAGCGGATACCGAGGACCGGAAACCGGAAGTCGGCGACCGGAAACAGGAAGTCGGAGGCTTGGCCAGGAAGGACGAAGGCAGTAAGAGAGGAGGCCTTTCCGATTTCTTCCCTTATTTCCGCCGGTATCAAGCGGATACCGAGGACCGGAAACTGGAAGTCGGCGACCGGAAACAGGAAGTCGGCGACCGGAAACAGGAAGTCGGCGACCGGAAACAGGAAGTCGGCAACCGGAAACAGGAAGTCGGAGGCTTAGCCAAGAAGGACGAAGGCAGTAACGCGATCGTCGATGCGGGTTGGAACCTTTTTTCGACCTTTTCAGGGGCGCTGAGTCCCCCAGAGCCCCCCCGCAAACGAAAACCGATCGAGGATATCCCTATCTTAGGTAATTCGGACACACTAAAAGTGTAATTCCAAAACCACATATCTCAATCACCACTGGGAAAAATTGTATTTATCACAACAAAGGCAAAATACTTTCGAAAGATATTTTATGTGCCGAGGAACATATGGACGTATTTCTACCAAACAGACCTATGTGGAGGTGAGAAATATGGGGGTGTGCCCATTAGTTCTCTGGCGTAAGAGTGAATGAGAATAATAAAGCGCCAGTGACGTCAGCGGCAACGAAAAAGCGGGGGCGCATCGAGGGGATCGTCGTCGGGGCGCTTTAGCTCATGAGCCCTGTCCACAACGCTCTCTTGCCATGCCCGCGGCTCATGACTGCCGCATTCAGTTGGCACATAGGTCTGTTTGATAGAATGTAAAATCCCGCTTTTCCAATTCTTCAAAAGGAATCACGCCCACTTTTACATTGCTTCTTATGCAGCTGTCTAGAACACACCCCAAATTTCTCACCTGCACATAGTTCTGTTTGATAGAAATACGTCCATATCAGAACCTTGACCTTCCGGCCAAAATATCGCAAGCGCCAGGCGACGTTTCAAAATTTCCGCCGCCATTTTATTTCTTTATACAGAGAAACTGTTGGTTGAATCTGTTCGAAAATTTCACCGAATTTTATCAGCAGCACAAAGAAAATTCAGTGAAATTTTCGGACAGCTGCGTTGAACAATTGCGGAAATTATTATACGTCGCACAACACTTGTGATATTCTCGCCGGGGGGTGACGATATCAAGGGTGAAAATCCCAAATCACGTATCTTGGTTTAACACGTTGCAGACTTCCTGTCATACTTTATTTTTTTAATGAGGCACCACTCGATGGAGATGTTACATGTGTGAGAAATTTGCGATTTGACCATTGATTCTTCTGTAAAAGTTCGCGAGAAACACGATGGTGCCCCTGGTTTTCTCTGAAATCAACTTTCAAGTTCAAAAAAAGCTCTCAAGTTGAGACCAAAATGGAGGGGATATCCCATGCTATCCTGAGAGTCCGCCTCCACATCAAGACAAACTCTCTATGCGAAGATAGGGAGCAAATAATACATTGAAAGGGCTGCCACTTTATTCGGGGACTCCAAAACTGAAAACACGGCAACCCTGCTAATGTATTTGCTCCCTATCTTTGCATGGAGGGTTTGTCTTGGTGTAAATGGGGACTCTCAGGATAACGTGGGATATTCCCTCCATATTGGCCTCGACTTGAGAACTTTTTTGCAGCTTGGGGTTGATTTCAGAGAAAACCAGTGGCACCATCGTGTTTCTCGCGAATTTTTACATAAGAATCAACAGTCAAGTCGCAAATTCCTTACACATGCAACATTGCAACATCTTCATTGTAGCTTGAGCGCACTTAAACTGTGCGGTCAAAACTGCAATTGTAGCAAAGGCAACAAGACTACTAGACTGTAAACAAGACTAGCGTGAAGGCTACTTCAATATCAATCTTCCATCGCATTGCTAAGGCGCAACGATACAACTATTCGTACTCTACGGTATGCGTGAGGTATCACGCCTCAATTGAAGGCGTTTTCGAAACTACCAACTTTCCATAACGGGATTCTCGTTTCGCATAAGATTCGGAGCATGAGGTAAACGGAGTGTTTTACGACCTAGTGTAACAGTTATGGACTCTCAGGATAGCGTGCGATATCCCCTCCATTTTGGCCCAAACTTAAGAGCTTTTTTCGAGTTTAGGAGTTGATTTCAGAGAAAACCAGTGGCACCATCGTGTTTCTCGCGATCTATTACACAAGAATCAACAGTCAAATCGCAAATTCCCATAGAGTACATAGAGTCGTAATGTAAGTGTTAGAGCTGGCGCCACTTTTAAGCATTTTCCATGTGCCGAATTCCGTGACTCCTGTGTGACGCCGGGTCACTTTTTCGATACATAATCGATTGTTTGCGATACACAGGTACCCGGCCATCCGATGACAACAACAACAACAACAACATGCAATTACCACGTATTCCACACCGCCATTTTGGATCGAAAATGTATCGAAAAAGCGACCCGAACTTTGCGCACACCGGGCTCGGAATTCGTCGAGCAGAACGTGGCGCCAGCTCTCCCATTTACATTACGACTCTATGTACTCTATGCAAATTCCTCACACATGCAACATCTCCATTAAGGCATTAAACAAAATTATAAGTTTAGCACTTTTTTTGGAGGGGGGGGGGGTTTGTGGCTTCTATAAGTTTAGCATTTATTACGCTCATTTGATTCGCACTTTTTCGGCAGGTGGTCTAGTCTCCCTGGGCGGAGCGTTGGAGTTGGCCGGCCAGCGGAGCGTGGACCTGCTCAGCGACGGGAGCCGGAAGTTCGGGGACCTGGCCGTGGGGACGTTCTCGAAATCGGGGTTCAAGTACCCCGCGGCGGGGGAGGGGGTGGGCGCCGCGGGGCTCGTGGGCGCCGTCGGGGGCCTCGGCAAGCTCTCGCCCACCGACCTGATGACCGTCGCCTCAGCCCTGAGCCAGAGCACCGGCCGCGTAGACTTCATCAAGCAGCTCCTCGATAAGTCCACCCCCGAGACGGCCTTCAGACTCGGCCAAGCCGCAGCCTCCATCACCGAGCTCAGAGGCAACCCGGCCTTCGCTGGGATTTTCAGGACCTTCGCCAGGCGTAAATGAGAGGGAAAAGGGTCAATTCTCCCGTGGTAAGGAAGAACGCCATATGAACCTTCAGGCGTTGCCGAATTTCCTCTGATAAAGTGCGAATTCCTTGGAGAAATTGTAAATATTTTTCTTCCAATTTTTCAGACTATTTCGTTCGAAAATACATGTTTTACCTAGGGAAATTTGGCAACTCTCGAAAGTTTATACGACGTTCTTCCTTAGCACGTCTGAATGAAAGATCGCATTGATGGTCTCCTATCATGACACAGGGATTTGCGCTTCAAGTGCTTCTTTGGGAGTAAAATTTTGCGAGGAACATTATGAAGCTACTATTATTCTTAGATACTAACTCTCAAGCTCAAAAAAATCTCTCAAATTTGGAGCTTGGAAATTCGTCTCAGAGAAAACCAATAGTACCATCCTGTTTCTCGCAAAATTTTACACAACAGAAAATGCTTTTTATGAAAGCGCAACCGATAAGTTTTTAGTTGGTCAGAGTAGTTTCTTCAAATCAATTTTTTCTAAAATTTTAACATTCAACCTAAAAAACACAATTCTTTGATATTCTTATCTGAGTCACACTGTTAAAATGTATACTTAATGTTCACCCACCGAGACTTAAAAGTGATTAGACTTAAATAAAATGTATCATTTGAGTCATAATTGGCACAGACCAGGGTTTATTCCAATAAAAGAAACAACCAATGTCTTCATCGATGGTTCAATGCCCTGAGTCATATTTGAGTGAAAACCAAAGTTTTTGTCACAAAACCGCGAACTTCGGCTTAGTTAACCGACACTCAATTCCTATGCCATGCCTACTATTCTGTGCGATGAATCGATTAATTTACCATTTAAACCTATGAAAAAGGATAGATTAAAAGGGTGTCGGGAACGAACATTTTATAAAACCTTTTTTTACTATGGCATCAAATGGGGATAATATCAATATCCAACAATTTACACCTGTGGCCACTGTTTTTTTTTTTGACCGAAAACCTCGGCTTTCTAAAACCAAAAAACTCAGGTGCTCCGTTGAACCGAAGTTGAGTCTCAGTGAGCAACGTTTTTCCTCAGTGACGGAACGTTCTTTTCCTCCCATTGTTGCCATAATGTGCTGAGCAGCAGTTTATCCCCTTTGAACCTATGTATAATATCCAAATTAAATGGCATAACCTGGCAACCGTGTTTCTTTTAATGAGTTAACCCAATATTTTGTCTCCAATCGACATGGTGAACATGAAATAGGTATTTAAAAGAATTATCGACGCCAGGTATCATAAAATGGAAAATCAAAGCAAGAAAGAATCTGATATTGCTATCATTTTATTCTCTGGAGCAGATAGTTCCAGAGCATCTATCTGCACGCGAAAAGTAATTGAAATGGGTTTGAAATTTTCCACAGAATCACCGCGGTTTTTTTTGTCACTTCCCGGAAAATTACTGACTCACTAAGCTCCAATATTTCCTTTATGGGAAGAGCTGTCTGACAGCAGCAAAAAAGGTAATACGGCTTCAGTACTCACGCATTTCCGATGATAACTGGAGGCCCAGCAGCCACAATGCAGCGCAGTTCGGTAGTTTATGGCCATGCCAACATGCAAAGTTATCCGGTGTTTAGTCTGTTTAGTTTCCCTCTCACCCGTGTTTTTGGTAAGGCAAACTGAAATTTTTAATAAACTGATATAAGACCATTTCTTTCGCATTTAGTTAAGATATGACCTCTAGTCAGTGAAATTTATATTTGAAATTGTCAGTTTTATCCCTGCTCAATATAAAGAAGTTGATCAGTGCAACATGGTGCTATGTTGACGCCAAAATGGTATCAACATGGCGTGGTGACGGTGGCAAGGTATCTGTTGATTTAAATTATAAGAAATTGATCAGTGAAACATGGTTTTATGTTGACGCCTAAATAGTATCAACATGGTGTGATGGTGGTGGTGATACAAATTGCCCAATAGTGACAATCGTGATACCAGGGGAACGATGTTGAGACTAAGTTGATACAATGTTGATACCATGTTAATGCCATAATGATGCCATTTTAATACCATGTTGATAACATGTAGGCTTCAACATGGCACAATGTTGATAAATCTTGAGTACCCGACTTTGTCAAGGCAAATGTTTCCTTTCTGAAAATTTTTCGAAACAATTTTCAATTTGGCACACCAATTGTCATACACGACTGAACAGTAGGTCAGTTTTGCATAAGATATCGACGGTGTAAGTCAGCAATCACACAACTCGTTTGCGGTGTCTGAAAATCTCCGCCTTTATGTTATTTTTTTAAAGGAGTACAAATTGACATCATTCCTTGAAGTTTTTGCAGAATTTTCTTCGCACAGAGGAGAAAAATCACGGCAATTCTAATAGAATTGTCGTTGAGTGGTTTTCTGTTTAAAAAATAAAATATGACAGGAAGTCTGCGAACGTCGCAAACCGAGTTATGTGATTACCGACTTACACCGTCGATATGTCAGAATGTGTTTGTCTCGGGCATAAAAAAAGACCAGACAATTAATGTTGACATATTCCCTACTGCTACGTCATCGTGTTTTCTGTGCGCAATGAATTACTGACTGTTGGATATCTGTATCGGCTAGATTACGATCATCGATATTTTACAGATGTAAAGTCTTGCTGATATGAATATCTTGCAAGTAGATTATGCATTCAATTCACATGCATAGCAGTATTTAAAAAATTTTTGCCCTAATTCATTCTCGAAACGTCAAAATATTTTTGGCACTTGTAAATTTCAGAATGTATCGCAGTGTCTGATTTTGAAGAAAAATCATGCGAACTATTAGAAGTTAGATTTTTCTCAGAAATTTGAAATAGAGGCTAAAATTTTATAAGTGTCGCTTGTGTGGTGATTAGGTAGTGAAATGGAGTGGTTCTGATTATGATAATCTTACTGTTAGCTGATATTAAACGCCTTCAATCGCAAACGATACCTTAAATTCTCAGGAGCCGGAAGAGTTAGCGTACTAGAGACCGCAAAATTAGAGGATTTTCATAACATGATGAAACTATTGACAAGGCATAAATAAATAACTTAATTGTGTGAAATATTTTTAACGGTCCTCTTTGCGGAGATCAAATGCGATTTTCAAAACAAAGTATAATGAAAGTAATTTTCATGTTAGATGAGGCGATTCAGTTAAGTGTGTTAAAATTCATTTCATAATGTGAAACACGCATTTTATTGACGGTTTTTTCTTCCTCTTCTTCTTTTGCGTAAAGACCACCATTGTCACTCCGTTAAACTTACAAACTCGAATGTCAACCTGACATCAACCAGACAAGAGAGTCAGAAGAGTCAATGTGAAGGTTTCAGTTCAGAGGATTTGGTCACAAGGTTTTGGAAATTACAGCGTGCCTAATATTGGCGAGATCAAACCTTCAAGAGAACCCTTTTATCTCCTAGAAATATTTAGAAGTTTTCATCTCTATTATTTCTGGAGTTATATATACGGCAAAAAATTATTCACTCCCGGAGAATTTTTCAAAAAAAACCTAATTGTCAATGAAGGAGCGTAATTTAGGCTTGGGAACTTAAAATTCTTGGTGAATAGATTTGCCTTCATTTGACAAGGTAGGCCAAATGAATTCCGAAAAGCCGCAACGGAGGGAACTGGATTACATGCAAATGTATTCGCCTTCATTTGACAAGATAGGCAAAATGAATTCCGAAAAGCCACAACAGAGAGAAATAAATTTCATGTAAATATATCCACCGCCATCTGACATAATGGACAAAACGAGGCTCCTACTGCAATAATCGTGGTATCTTTATGACGTTCAAATTGTTTTCAAAGTTCGAATTAGGCCAATCAACCGACGACAACAACAACAAGCGGTCGAGTCGAGCCGGCTTGGTTATAGCTACGAGCAGATGGCACGGAAATTTTCGAATTCCTCTCAAAAATGTGACAGTGAAGCAATGCTCATCTTAGCTGATGTTCACGCGCACGCAACGTTACACGCAATAGAGACTCACCTCAAGATAGACGAAAAGAACAACTTGCAATGTGCAATGGACCACCAGACAAGGTACGAATTTAAGCATTCTGCTGATACATATATCTTAACCAGAATTTTATGTAGAAAACAATTCGCGCAACGAAAATTACTGAAACCAACTCCTAACAGAGATATTAACAGTTTTATTTCACATTGGTTACGAGGAATTTGAACTGCCCGCTCACAAGAAACTCAAAGCTCTACGTGAGTCAAATCGCGCACTACAACGGTTTCAGCAAGCTTCTCAATCGAGCAATGTTCATTTCCCGCCATGTGTTTTTCAAACTATAAGTAATTTGCTATAGCTGAGCCAAAGCGTCAAGATTGAGGTTGCCAGATTTTTTTATCGCAGAGACGTTCAATGATAACGTTTAGCGCGCGATGTGAATCACGTAGAGCATTAAGTTTTCATGAGCGGGTGGTTTGAGTTCACGCATCAGGAATCATTAAATATCTGCGTAAGGAGTTGATTTCGGTAATTTTCGTTGTGCACATCGTATTTTACGTGAAATTTTGGTGAAGAAACATGTATCAGAATGCTGAAATTCGTACCTTGTCTAATGGTCCATTGGACTGCATTTTGCAATTTGGAGCTATAAATTCTAACTCATCTAAAAAAACACGTATGTGCATAGGGGAGCTAACGGCACATACGTTGTTTTTAAACCCGGCCGGAATTTATAGTTCTTAATTGCAAAATGCAGTCCAATTGATAAATACCAATGTTTCTTCTTTGGGCTAACGTGCCATCAATATTCTCAAATTGCAAAAATACATTTGCATCTAAAGTCGGAAAATGCGTAGGTCCGATTTCAAATTCCTGCTTACGTTTTATTTGTTTTTTAAAAAAAGAGCTAGCTAACGATTAGTCTCAAAATTTTAAGTGATTCTCTTCAAAAAAATAAAAAAAAAGATTATTAAAAAGATGGAACTTCCACCAGAGACACGAGTAGAGAACCGCTCTTGGTATCAAAAAACTAACTACAATGACAATGATTTTTTTTTCTTTTTTTTCTTTTTTTTTAATATCAGACATATTGGAGCTCCTAATCTCTGAACCAAACTTCGACAGCTAGACCTCAAGTCAAGGATACACGATCTGGTAACTGCAGAGATCCATATGACCCGAACTTCGAGTCCCATATACGAAGTTTTATTATACATGAACATACTTCAACTAGAATAAGCGAGAGAAGCCTCTACAATTCTTCACTCCCATTTTTCTCAAAATTTCATTCTAGCCCTGGATAGACGATGAAATTCCCGAACCAATTCCGATCAAAGTAGCATCAAAGTGTCGGGAGTCATCAGTCTTCAACTCATTAATTTGCTTCATTTTAAAATGAAAACTTGGCAGAAATGTTTCCTGTGGCAGGAAATGGTGAATGGTTGCACTCCATTCTGATCTTACTTTGAACAAATAAGTGCGGCCCGTCAAAATTTGATCGTAGATGCTGACCATCAGTCATCAGCATGTCTACTTTGATCGAAATTGGTTCGGAATTTGATCGTCTATCCAGGGCATACCATTCAAAGATGAATTTTCAGCGCTGCCACCAATTTTCGTACGAGCACAAATTGTTCTTTCCGTCAGAAATCGCATGAAATAATTTCTGAAACTCCGCCCCCACGATTATTTCCGCAGGTTCCATCCCTTGCTACTCCAATCAAGATCAAAGAAACGAGCGAGGATCTGAAATCCCTCAGGGAGCGGGTAGACGAGCCATTGACCAGCAACGGGCCGAAACCAGACCATAAAGGCGACGTAGAGGACAGGTTCAAAGAGTCACCCTTCAAACGACTCCGGAACCGATCGGAAAATCCGGAACCCGGAATCTCATCGTCCACCAGCCTCGCTACGACAAGATCGAATAATGAGAGGTCATTCGAAAACTCACCGTCAACTACACCCTCAACAGTCGTGTCCAAGTCGCTCGGGAACTCACCGTCAACCGGTCTCTCAACGATTGCATCGAGGGCTAAAAACTCTTTCGTCCGCGCTGTTAGCTCGATCGTAAAACCGATCGACGACAAAGCTAAGACGGCTGTGAGTGGGGCCGGTCTCACGTTGGGTTTCCTTAGTGGGATCACTTCGGAATTGGGCCGGAAGGCGTACAATTGCATGGTGAGGATCTGACTTGTGATTTAAAACCTTACGCACAGTGTTTATTCCATAAAAGTTCCTAATGATGAAAAGAAAAAACCACTTTTGTCCTGTTGCAAGGTTTCATTTAAACCACATATCGATGAAATTTCCAAGTTCCCAAAGAAGAGACGAAAAGGGGCCCATTATCCGTTTGCAGGAAAGGAACCCTTCTCTAAGAATGCAAAATTTTCATTTTGTAAAGTACAAATGGACGTATTTCTGTCAAACGGAACTAAACGTCATAGGGCGAGGAAGGTAGAGGGGGTTTGGATTGGCGGCGGAATCGAGCGTCCGGCTTATTCCATTCTATACTCGCAATGCTTTTCCACGGCGCTTATAGGTCTGTTTGACAGAACGCGCTATCCGGGATTCTAAATTCCTCAAAAGGAACTCAAATTGGCGCTTAGTTCCGTTTGATTTGATAGAAATACGTCCAATTAGGATACAAAAGTCGTATTTTGAGGTTTTGGTGGAGGAATCTCGCTAGCGTTAAAAAAGGAAAAGTTCCTAACAGTGGATCAGTGACTCAATAAAATATGTCGCTTCATATACAAGTATTAATCAAGCTGAGTTTAGAAAATTTTCCGCGATTTTCTTTTTATTTGGGGTCGCGGGGGAAAGTTGTTTTCAAATTGAGGAAATTGCCCGCCCTGCGACTTCACTGGGCAGCATTTCCCATTCAACCCTGTGTGTATCAATGCATACCACGTAGGTATTCCATCATAACTTTCTTAATACCTGTCTGGTTTAAAACCAAGGATTCTTCATGCTCAGCTCACTAAATTGGTTTTTAACAACTCACTAGATGGTATAACAAAAAAAAGTTGACTTACCGATCCCTTTGCTCCTGATTCATTCCGCTTATTTTGTAACAAAAGCGGGTTAAATGCAGAGACAAGAGACCCTCCACCAGTATCTTGCAACGGTGGAAAGCTTTTACTTTCGGGTCTTCAGCATTTTACTGTTGACTTACCTACTTGGTCGATGGTTAAAAACGTGTTGGCCGTTTCGTTTTGCAAACAAGCCGAAGTTTGGGCAACTTGTTTGGCTCACGACGTGACCCGAAGCTCATCATCCACCATGTAGGTAGGTCAACAGCCGAAATAAGAGTGACGACTGTTGCTCCCTTATAATTGCCCATAGGTAATTGTCGAATCCCCGATAGTAAACGCTTCCACCTGTCGTCAAGAGGCCAGTGGAGGGTCTCTCGGCTCTGTTAAATGCAACCTCATTCACGAAATTTTTGAACCCAGGTGCGGGTACACAACGCGAACATCGACAACCTTAGCAAGCTGCGCAACCTGGTGGGGAAAGTCGGAAGCTCGGCCGTGGACTTGGGGGCATCCGGGGTCACGGAGGCGGGCAACGTCCTGGACGCGGTGCGGCGCGAGGAGAATCGGATACTGACCGGGGTCACGGAGAAGATCCCCGTGGTGCGCCATCTGGTGGGGCTGCGGAACGTCGTCGGACTGGCCAGGACGAGCGGTATCCAGGCGGCAGCGAGCGCCGTGAAGAGGCTGGGAGACCTTGCTGTCAGCGCCGTGACGTTGCGGAAGACCGAGGAGGTGACGGTCCCCACGGGGGGCATCGGGGGATTTCTGCGGAAGATCGAGGGACTCTCCGGTTCGGATTTGCTAACGGTTGGTTTGGCGTTGGGGACGAGCAAGGGGAACGTTGATACTTTGAGGAGGATTGCCTCGACGACTGGTCCGGAGTCAGCTTTTAAAATTGGGGAGGCGATCGGTCGCCATAAGTCTAGCCCACGGGGGAAGTAAAGCTCGAGTTGGAACCAGAAACGAATAGTCCGCTCACCGAATCACCATAAGGGATCCCTTATGGTGATTCGTCAAGGTTTCTGATGTGGTCAAACTGCAGTCTGGTTGTTGAAATTGATAGACAGAACAATAGACAAAAAAGACATAAGGAGTATGGAGCGATCGATCCTGTTGGTTGAAATGAGAGGTTCTTATAGACTAGGGGAAAACATGATGGACTATACAGAAAGGGTCTTCCGTGGGTTCCCGTTAGTTAGCCTACTATCTACCGCTTTTGTCCGCATTGCAACCACCCCCTATATAGTTATATCCCTATATCCTTCTATATCGTTTTTGTCTTCTTGGTCTATCGCTTTGTCTACCAATTTCAACAATTCTGGCTGGTGTTGGATATATCGTATTGATTATGTCAAAAATCTGGGTAGATTTTGAATTTGTATCCAAGAAGGACAATGAGCCCTGCGCATAAGTCTAAAAAATCATTCTAAACAAAAAAAAATCAGCACAATTTGGAGAAATGAAAGCAAAATCCTGTTTGGAGAAAAGCCTCGCATTCGATGCAGAAATCGATAACTGACATTTCATAAATCTGACATATTGATCAGATTTTCGACTAAATCGATGCGATATCGCACGCCAGTTCGACCACGCAGGAAACCATGACGAATCGCCTCAATAACTTTTAGGTGGAAGATGGAAACTTAGGAGATTCTACATTCCCTTATGGATAGTTGTTATAAGGCAGCAACAGTCATCTATGTTTCTGTTAGCCGTTGAGTTCTTTTCTGTCGGCTTATGAGCTTTCGGTGATGCAGTGAGCCAGACTATGTTGACAAAAGCTCTGTTCTTAGGATAAGAATGAGAAGTCTAGAGGAGTCTTAAATTTTTCAAAATCAAATTTTTGTATTGTTCTGCTCGCGATCAACGTTGATCAAAAAACAGAGGTGCCTTTAAATTTTGCTGTGGAAACTCTATACTTGCATCTATGCCCCACTTTTATCGGATTATTCTGATTGTAGAAACTGAGATAAATTGTCCAGTCAATCCAGTATTTTTCTGGAAAAGTCAAGATATATGTAGAAGGTTTGTTAAAACCACTTGAACGATTTTTACTTCAAATTTTAGTTTTCTCTAACAGTAGTTTTACATTCTTATGTGAGAACTTTTTCACTTGTTTGTGCAAATCTGCCCTTTTTCCCTTTTCAAACTCTATAGTGCAATTATTTTCTTTACTGGCAAAACAAACTCTGTCTCTTTACGTCAAAATTTTCCTCCGATGTACGTGTCTTTCTCACGGTGAAAATTTACTTGCATTTGCTTCTGCTTCTTGTTTTCATTCAATTTATCCAATGTTGTATCATCGTTTCTAATCTTGCTAAACATAATGCGGTCGCCGCGGAACGCATAATGGCGCCTACGAGAGTGCAGAAATACTTCACGCATTGCGCCTGGCACAGTGCGGACGCTGGTTGGCGCGATAAAGCATTTATTAGCGCCTACAAGACAGTAAGAATACTTCACGCATTGTACGTTCAATACAGTACGCGCTTTAATCGTTAAAAATTCATAATATCTCGAAGCTGGACCTACCGCCAACCACACCATTTCCGACCTACCGATTTGCGCACCTTAAGCCTGCAATCCCAGGATATATAGTTCTGAAGAACAAGTTCAGTTTTTTGTAAAGCTTTCAATTGAAAGGTGTTAACTTGTTTTTTAAAACTACATAATATATTCTAGTTTTAGACCCTAATTTATATACTCCTATGTCGACGAAATATTCGCAATTTCTTCTCAAAACAGTGATGGCGTTTAGCGAACTTGTGATAATGTTTTTCATCGTTCTCAAGTTTTCTCGGCTCAAAAGCATATTCTGCTTCAGTTATTCTCTTGTAGAAACAAAAACGTAGGTTTTCAGAACATCTCTCTATGCTCCGAATATTATAATAATAAATCTACTCTTGTTCAAACCATGTGCAAAGCATTTTCACTTTTTTTTACCTCCTTTGTCAATTTCAACCGCCCGCCTTCACCAATAAGATCGTGCCATTTTTCCATTGTCCTCTTCGTTAGCCGCTTTGTCTATCTATTTCAATAATCAGCCAGCAAGATTCTGCAACTGATGAGGCCATCTTATTGCGTCTACCCACACAGAGAAAAAAACTTTGTGCGTGGGCCGTGGGACCCGAAGTTTAGGTCACATGGATCCATGAGGTTTTCGGATTGAGGATCTGAACACTTAAGGTCTAGCTGCCGAAGTTCAGGTCTGACATCTGAAACTTCAGTTCTTACATCTGAAGTACTTCAGTTCTTACATCTGAAATACTTCAGATGTGAGAACCGAGGTTTTTCGGATGTGAAAACCGAAGTACTTCAGATGTAAGAACTGAAGTTTCAGATGTGTGATCCGAACCTCGACAGTGTTCAGATGCTCAATCTGAAAACTTCAGAGATCCATATGACCTAAACTTCGGGTCCCACGCACGAGGTTTTTTTCTCCGTGCATAGTCAATGTTTTGCGATCCTAAATCGATCGGAGAGCCGCCAAAATGCATTAGCATCAGGCGCCCGTAACTCAAAAAACACGATACGATAATGTCACGCAAATATCTCAAAAAATGTCTGATGACGCTTGTGGTGTCAGAATACTCACCGTGATTCCCATTGAAGACCTCGCTCCAGTCTCATGACGTAGAAATAGGACGCACGGAGGCTGAAATCTAATTTCAGCAAAGTTTTTGCACGTGCCTCTAGTTAGACGAAAAGTGGGACTCCTGGAATCTCATCCTACGCGTCCGTAATGCCAGCGAGGCATCTGTTTCGAGCTCTTTTGTTTTCGTTTGTTATTTTGTTTCTTTTGACGGTAAGAAAAATATATGATCTCTCTATTTTAAATTATTGAATTGAGCAATAAGATGGCTTCATCAGTTGTAGAATCTTGCTGAATAGATAAAGCTGTTAACGAAGAGGACAATGGGAAAATGGCGCGATCTTATTGCTCCAGAATTGAGCTAAGAATCAGCCAGTACAAGTATCACCATCCTTGCTTAATTTGTTCTACGTGCCCATTCAAATGCGCGTATTTGCTTAAAATTAATTAGTGCCCATCGGAACCTTTGATTGTGATATTGTTCTGGCCAGAAAGAGTTCATACTTATCAACTTTCTAGAGCTATCTAGCTGATCTACATTGCAAACGAAAAAAGTAGGTAAGCTGGCTGAGAAAGATATTGATTCAAAATTGTTGAAATTTCATGTTTCTCCTAACGCGGGTTGCACATAGATGGCGACTTGGAAAAAAAGTTTCTGAATTGTAAATTTTAAAAATTTCCGGTCAAGTATGTTCACGTATTTTAAAAGGAAACCAACCAAGGCATTTCCCTAAAATATACATCACGCTGAATTTGGAATTTCATATTCCCTCGCCGAGCATCCGTCATGCGAAACATTCCATCCTCCAAAAAATTACAAACAAATCCCTCTTTCGCACATGATTTATCAGACTTTTCTGGGGAAAAATACTCTTAAACTACACCGAAAAATACTGAATACAGAGTTTATATGGTTGTATGTCACACGGAAATCTACATGCAAAATAACTGCAATTAAAATTTTGTGCAGATAACTTTCGTCCGTTTGAACGAGCCCATTCTGTAGGATACTCTTCTTCAGAGATATCAACATTTTTTTCCTCTCATTGTCAGGCACTTCATTTTACTCAGTATTCAATCAACTTTGAAGTCCAGTTTAAATTAAAAGTGAGAGCTACAAATTTAGTATACAACACAAAGGAAAGTCTCATTTAGAGAGAGAGGGGTTTGATGGTCTGTTTTCGTAGTTCGCTTGAGGCATTGATGAAAAATTGAAAATATTGCAAAAATGAATTACATATGTAGATAAGCTTGCTTACGAGGGTTTCCATGCAATTCCGGTAATCTTTTCAATCTCAGTTGATCTTAAGCCCTGAATTGCATGAACACGTTAAAGACTTGACTAGCTAAGTATAGCGTTGTGAAGTATTACCAATAGGGATTCCCTCTAAATCATTAAAAATCCTAGTCATAATGAGAAACGTGGAGCAAAGTTTTGGATTGATTTTGAAATAACGTTTTGGGATATGGGTTAGCGCAAAGTTGTGAAAGTCTCCACAGTAAATTTTTGAAACTTTGAGAACGCTAAACGTACCATGGATTCATCCTCTGCAATTCGTTATTGGGTACATTTTAGTTGCTTCGAGACCTTTTGAGGTGTCGGCTCTTCTTGAAGTCTTGGCGAAAAGTTTAGCCTACTCTTCCCGCCGAAACTGAAACTTTGTAGCACGGTATATTTTCTTGCATTTAAACTTAGTTTATCGTGAACATTTTCTCGATAATCCCTCATAAAAAGACCATTCAATGCAACTCTCTATTGGTGACGATATTTATTAAAAAGCTAAAATGTTTGCCAATGTGTATTACACGATTGTTTTCAATTCGCCTTCAGCTACATCCGCAGCAATTGTTGTTACGAATATGTTGTGCGCCCTGATCCCAGCGCATTACATACTTGACTTTTTGAAGGCGTTTTAGGTGCGAAAGTAGAGCACCCTGTTGGAGAACAACAGAAGTGAGGTTGAATGAATTGCTCAATCCCTACTTTGTTTGTTCTCCAACAGATTGCGTTACTTGCACACATCACATAAAACGCCTTCAAAGAGTCGAGTATGTAATAGGCCGAAAGCAGCACGCACAACATATTTGCAACAACAATTGCTGCAGACGTAGCAGAAGGCGAATTATTCAGTTAAAAAAATTAGTTTGATAAGAAGTCTGCATGAAACGAGAAGGTACGTATTCAATCGACATGAATCGAACGAAAAATAAAAACGTAAACCGATCGACGCCGATTCAATGAACGAATAAATTAACGAACCGAATCAAAGGCAGTAGAAAACTTGCATCGACTATTGAAATTTCAAAATGCGATACCTCGAGAATAGTATCAGCCAAAATTTTGTTTTTTCGTGATTTTAAATCTACACATGCCATAGATTCATCCCCTGAAGTCCGTTTTTGTGTACATTTTGGTCGACTTTTTTTTTTTTTTTTTTTTTTTTTTTTTTTTTTTTTTTTGCTTAAAGACCACTGTGATGGACCAGATCATCTTCCTTCTCCTGGAACGTGACGAAATTTGAACTGAGACACGCGAAAAGGGCGGAAATAAAAAAAACTCATGAGCCTTGGCATCCATTGTCAATAAAGTCTGAAATGGCTCATGGGTATTAAAACTAGAGTCCCTTTACACTGAGAGTCAAGACAATGTGAATCCATTTCTGATTGGTTCCCAAGTGTCACAAACGGGAATAAAGATTACATTTTCACCGATTGCAAAGGTTATAATCTGGAATGGACCAGGGAATTACGGGTTCGGCAAGGAACAAACGGAATGAGAGAAGGAACGGAGAAAGGAATTTGAGAATGGGCCGATCAAAGATTACGAAAAACGTTCAATTTCTGTAATCTTTATTCCCGTTTGTGACTCCATGAGGGGGTGTTATCTTGACTCTCAGTATGAAGGGACTCTAATTAAAACTTCCGCCTTTTCTTCACAACAAATATTATCCATGAAATATCATTAATATCAAATATATCATTGATACGGAAAACGGCCAACTTTCAATAACCTATGAGCCATATGCAGCATCGTTAGCAACGGATGCCATGGTTCATGAGCTCTAAGAATTCCATCCTTTTCGCTAGTCTCTATTTATTTTCAATAACAGCTCCTAATATATGTATTTCAGGACTTTTCGAATGCAAAGCCCTTAGCAAGGATACGAAGTAAAAGCGTCGCTAATGATTTGGACTCTCTTGCGGCCCAGCTACAATCTCCGAAGAGACGCGCACCCCTATTGACACCGCCCATTCGTTTCAGAGATAAAAGTTACAAAAGGTTCATCAGGACTCCTTTGACACCCGCCAAAAGCGTACCTGATAGTCCCGCTGCCCGCAGCCTCCCTTCTGCGGACATACCCCCAAAAACCACCCCCGTAATCGCATCATCACGCACCCTCCCTTCTGCGGACATACCCCCCAAAACCACCCCCGCAATCGCATCATCACGCAGCCTCCCATCGGTGAGCCCTCGAGCGAACGGAGATGACGTCAGAGGATCATCGGTGAGTCCTCGCACCATCGGTGATGACGTCACAGGTTCAACAGTGAGTCCACGAGGGAAAGGAGATGACGTCTTAGGTTCAACGGTGAGTCCACGGGCGAAAGGAGATGACGTCACGAACTCATCGGTGAGTGCGCGCGGCAACGGCGACGACGCGTCAAGCTCAATATCGAAAGGTCTCTCATCAATTGCGGCCAAAGCTAGAGAAAAGGCGAACGAAGCCCTTTCTTCTGTTGACGAGGCCGCTCGCAAAGCTATCAACGGTGTGGGACTCCTGATGGGCATCTCTAATGGGTTAGCTTCGAACTTGGGCACACAGGCCTTCAACTCTCTGGTCAGGGTCCACAACACCAACATGGATAACCTGGAGAAGCTTAAGGACCTCACTCGATCCGTTGGGCATTCGGTAACGTAATCGCTCACTCTTCTCTAAAGATACATTTAAATTATGCCGCGTGCCAAGGAAAAACGCCGTATGATCATTCAAGAGTTGCCAAATTTCCACCGATAAAATGTTTATTTTTGAAGGGAGTTATAGATATGTGTCCTTGAAATGTTTAAGATATTTTACATTGAATTGCGAACAATATTGTCTGAAAAGTTGGAGGGAAAATATTCATAACTTTCCCAATACATTCGTATTTTATCAAAGGGAACTTGGCAACTTCTGAAGGTTCATACGTCGTTCTTCCCTAGCACGGCAGTATGGTGGTCCAATATCTGAAGATTAATGCTGCTGCACCAAGGGAAAGCACCGTATGAACCCTCGGACGTTGTCAACTTTGCCTTGACAGAATAGACATTTTTTGGGAAACTTTGTGAACATTTTGTTTCAAATTTTTTTCAATAATCTCATCCGCAATTTAATTTAGGGTAACTGAAAAGTTCAACAGAAAAAATTCATGGCTTTCTTTTAAAATACTATTTTATCGGAGAAATTGGTCAACTTCCGAATATTCATTGAACGTTATTCTCTCGCATGGCGGAATGTATCACCGACAAAACAAGGTATGCTTGTTGCAAACTTTTGCTGGAGCTATACGTAGCGTAGTTTTCAAAAATGGGTTCCAGGACATTTCGTCAACGATTTTTTGTCCGCGCACCTGTTTTGTCGATTAGTTTACGTCCACGCGTAAAATAAGCAACAGTGACTTGGTCTAAGCATACCCACTAACTTGCGATGAACCCAATGTCACTACCTAACTTTTGAAACTCTTTGCCTCTCCTAATTTAAAAATCTAAATTTTCGTATATACAGAGTTGAAAAATGCTGAATCCGCGAGTTAAAATATAAGAGCCGAACACAGAGCGAAGCTGCTTACAAACCTAGGTGGATACTCCACGCCTTGCTAACCTAATATAAACCTAATATAAACCTAAGTATCCACTTAGGTTTGTAGGCGCCAATGCACGTTGCGCGTCGACCGCCCTCTCGCCGCGCTGCCAGCCAAGAAGATCGCACGAGACGGGATCCGAGTCACTGTTAAAGTGTGCCGCGCCTTCAATCCTGCCAGCAGCAACATGCTTACACCCGTGGTCGAATAGTTATATCATTACGCCTGCCGTGAATGAGTTCAAATATCCATTCCTACACTCGAGAGAAAGCGTATTTATCTCCGATGTGCAACGTTACAGACCTAAACTAATGTCTTATTTTTAATCATTCTTGTCACGAAAGGCAAATGCACTTTTTTTAAATAATTTCCGCGGATTTTCTTCAATCGCCGGAAATTTTGAGGCAATATTTTTGCTCGTTTCATACTTCATTTTAAAAAAAATAATATGATCAAACCCAATCCGAGATTCTGAATCGTTACAATTCAGGGATACGCTTTCACTCAAATTGTGGTAAAAACGGGACTGAGAGTCAAGAATAATGACGTGTAGTCCTACCTTTGCGGCGATTTAAGGGGCGCGCCAGCCAGAAAGATCGCACGGGACGGGACCCGAGTCACTGTTGGAGTGTGACGCGCCTTCAATCCTGTCAGCAGCAACATGCTTACACCCGTGGTTGAATAGTTGTATCATTACGCATGCCGTAAATGAGATCAAATATGCATATCTGCAAGCGAGAAAAAGCGTATTTATCTCCGGTTTCAAAGTCCCAGAGCTTAACTAATGTCTTATTTTTAATCATTCTTGTCACGAAAGGCAAATACAGTTTTTCTAAAGAATTTCCGCGGATTTTCTTCAATCGCCGGAAATTTTGAGGCAATATTTTCGCTCATTTCATACTTCATTTTAAAAAAATTAATATGATCAAACCCAATCCGAGATTCTGAATCGTTACAATTCAGGGTTACACTTCGGCTTAAATTGTAGTTAAAACGGGACAGAGAGTCATGGAAAATGTGTAGACCTACCTCCGCGGTGACACGGCGCAATAAGCAATTATTTCACAACAGAGGTGTTGTACAGTATCATACGAAATTGAACGCGCTCCAGCATGTTAAGGATGACAGGTATCCTTATCGAAGAGTACGGAGCTTTACTCGCAAAATAAATCAAGATACTCCGGCACAAAAAGAGGCGAGTTGTAGTCCAAAAACTGAGTAAGTGATATCATCCGTATTTAATGACGTTTAGCATACTTTTTGAATGTCATTAGAGAAAAAAAGTGACTCGATTTAGGCAGAAACATCCTTGAGTATGCAGTCAAGAAGAATTTATTTTAAATCAAGACGAAAGTGGCTGAATGAAAGCGGGTTTCTGTTTGATGTGAGTGACTTTTCTTTTTATGTAAGCATCTTTTCTTAAGCAAACATTTTCTTTAATGATTCATGAGGAAATTCTCTCGGCGGTAAATTCGAACTTAGATCTGCTTGAATCAAGTCACTTTTTCCTCTTATGAAGTTCAAAAATCATGCTAAACTTTCTTGAATACAGATACTAGGACTTACATGTATTCACATATGTACTTATTAACTTTGGGTCTCAATTGGTAAGTGGACCAAAACTCCCCTGCCGAAAAAACACTTGGGTCGTAAACTACTAAAAAAAAACAGGTGCGTGGACAAAAGATCGTTGTTTAAATGTCCTATAACCTAAAAATGACCCAACTATGACGATGAGCACATCACTGACGTTTGAAATTCACTCTTAACTTCAACTTCTCAATCTACGTCAGAAAGTGGTACATATGTATTTTAGCTTCCCGCTTCGAATGAGGAGTTGCCCAAAAAGTGTCCAGTTTTACAACTCCGCATGTAGAATTCAAAATGACTGCCGTCTCAACAAAATTTAAACAACAATATAAATAAAGGAACAAACAACACGACCAACAGAAACCATCTAACGTCGTCACTTTTTCCCTCACATTATGAAAGTTAGTCAGATTAGGTATAAAGGTATGTTTAAGTAGGTAAAAAAGCAGATGGGGCGAAAAGTTAGATGTGACGAAACACGTGATACAACTATTTCAACTTTCGAGCAGATAAAATTGCATAACCGCAAATATGAAGGAGAACTTGGTCTCTTTTCCACTGACGCAGGGACTTTAACGCAGGAGTAAAAGAATTGGACGGGGCGAAGCACGTGATATATTTTGACTTCAAAGTAGATAAAATTGCCTACCCACAAAGATGAAGGAGAACTTGGTCTCTTTCAGTATTCGAAACTCACCTTTGAGTTTTAGGAGCCATGTGGCGCATTAAGCCCGATTTTTAGGCGCCATTGAAGATTTTTAGGGGCCAAATTGACTTTTTGCCAATATATTACGGCGCATTTAGTGAAAAGTTAGACGCAAAACATTTTCGTACCAGAACTAGTAAGTAGCTGTAACTTGGGGAAGACAAAAGCACTAAGAATGAAATCGTGAAGAATAGAAAAAGCAAGCTTTCACTTGTAGTGCTGAAAATTCTGAGTTTTTTCAATTCAAATAGGTAAATTTGTTTTTCTTTCTTTATGTGACTTCCTGTGAAAATCCAGATTTTTAGGGGCCACGTTGGCCTTCATTTTTTAGGCGCCATGGCCGATTTTTTAGGCGTATTTGGCGCGTTGGCGCCTGTGAGTTTCGAACACTGGTCTATTTAGCGCTGACTTGGCGACTTTGACGCAGGAGTAGAAATGTTAGATGGGGCAAAACACGCGATATAACTCTTACGACCCTTAAGTCTGTCGTGATAATTTCTGCGTGAGCCATAATCAGCACATACTTGTGTGTGTCTTGAGGCTCATCCCAGCATGCACTCTCTTCGCTATCACGAAAGAAGAAGGTAGAATTGCAACATGCATAACACTCGGCACTCCGATATGGTGAGATGGTGAAACTCCTAAATGAAGTATCTCGATTTGCGAAGTCACAGACTTCCTGTCATACTTCATTTTTTAAATGGAGAGCTCCTAAACGTCTATCCTTTAAAACTTCCTGGATTTTTCTTCTTTGTGGGAAGCAAATTCTGGAAAAACTTCACGGAGTGTTGTTGATTAGTTATCATTTTTAAAAAAATGAAAGAAGAGCGGAGATTTTTAAACATCGCGAATGAGATAGGAGATTTGGGAGTTTCACCGTCGAATAGCAATCGTTTTACCATGTAATCGTACTTTATTGCAAACTCTGCAGCACTGTGGAACAATTTTGAGTGACATTCCGCACTGGAGTCTATATTGCGCCCAAAAACCCGAGTGATATGAATGCGGAACGGCATCTATTCTCCATAAGGAGTCACTTACACCATTTAGCTTTTGAGTCGCTATCTAGCAACTCGCCGAACCAATCCAAAACGCCTTGGTTTGTTATCAAATCATGTTTAAATAATGGCGTCGTTCAATCATAATCCTCTAAAGCAACGAACCTGCGGGCTGATTATTGAAATTGATTGACAAAGCTATAGACAAAGGAGACAAAAGGGATATGGAGGGATCCTATTGGTGAAAGCGAGTGGTTGCGATGGACAAAGGAGGAGGGTAATAGACTGACTAACGGCAGCCCACGAAGAGACCCTATAGTTTGTCCATCATTTCTCCCTTAGTCTATAGGAACCACCCATTTAAACCAATAACATCGCTCCATACTTCCTAAAGTCCTCTTTGTCTATAGCTTTGTATATCAATTTCAACAATCAGCCCGCAGTGGGCTGATTGTTGAAATTGATAGACAAAGCGATGGACGGAGAGGACACAACGAGTATTTAGGGATCCTATTGGTTATTTTCGGTGATTCTTCTAGACTATGGGAAAAAATGACGGACTAACTAAAGGACCTCTCGTGGGTTGCCGTTAATTAGTCTATTACCCACCTCCTTTGTCCATCGCAACCACTCGCTTCCACCAATAGGATCCCTCCAAATCCCTTTTGTCTCCTTTGTCTATAGCTTTGTCTACCAATTTCGATAATCAGCCGTCAGGTTCGTTGCTTTAGAAGATTATGATTGAACGATGCCATTATTTAAACATGATCAGGTAACAAACCAAGGCGTCTTGGATTGGTTCAGCGAGTTGCATCCTAACATTGGTATATCATCGTGGATTTTATAGCTTTGTCTATCAATTTCAACAATCAGCCCGCAGCGGACTGATTATGGAAACTGATGGACAAAGCTATAGAAGAAGCTAAAGAAGACATAGGGAGTATGGAGCGATCCTATTGGTTGACATGGTTGGTTCTTACAGACTGAGGAAGACGATGATGGACTAACTGTCGGGTCTTTAGTGGGTTGCCGTTAGTTAGTCCATTACCTACCTCCTATGTCCATTGCCACCACTTGCTTTCACCAATAGGATCCCTCCAAATCCCTTTTGTCGTCTTTGTCTATAGCTTTGTCTATAAGTTTCAATAATCAACCTGCGGGGCGATTATTGAAACTGATAGACGAAGCTGACGAAGCTATAGACTAAGACGACAAAAGGGATTTGGAGGGATGCTATTGGTGGAAGCAGGTGGTGGCAATGGACATAGGAGATAGGTAATGGACTAACTAACGGCAACTCACTAAAGACCCGACAGTTAGTCCATCATCGTCTTCCTTAGTCTGTAAGAACCAACCATGTCAATCAATAGGATCACTCCATACTCCCTATGTCTTCTTTGTCTATCGCTTTGTCCATCAGTTTCCATAATCAGTCCGCGACGGGCTGATTGTTGAAATTGATAGACAAAGCTATAAAATCCACGATGAAATACCAATGTAAGGATGCAACTCGCTAAACCAATCCAAAACGCCTTGGTTTGTTACCTGATCATGTTTAAATAATGGCGTCATTTAATCATAATCTTCTAAGGCAACGAACCTGCGGGCTGATTTTTGAAATTGATTGACAAAGCTATAGACAAAGGAGACAAAAGGGATCTGGAGGGATCCTATTGATGGAAGCGAGTGGTTGCGATGGACAAAGGAGGGGGGTAATAGACTAAATAACGGCAACCATGTCAACCAATATGATTGTTCCGTACTCTCTATGTCTTCTATGTCTATCGCTTTGTCTATAAGTTTCAATAATCAACCTGCTGGTGAACCTTGGTCTTTCTTTCTCGATTAGGTTGTGGACCTGGGCACGACGGCGGTCTCGGAGACGGTGCACGTGCTGGACGCGGTGCGGGAGGAGAACAACCGGCTCCTGAAGAAGGCAACGGACAACGTCCCGATCGTGCGTCACCTGGTGTCCCTCAAGAACGTGGCCGGGATCTCGGCGGCGACGTCGCTGGAGTCCCTGGCGCGGGGGACGCGGCGGGTCGGCGACTTCGCCATCGACGCCCTGGCCATGCGCAAGGCCGCCGAGGCGGAGGAGTCCAAGGGCGGGCTCACCGGCATCATGACCGGCATGACCGGGCTCCTGTCCGACAGGAACGCCGACTCGCTCATCGACACCTTCGGCCGGACGGACGGCATCGGGCAGATGCTCGACGGCATGATCACCGAGAACGCGGCCGAGGACACCTTCGAGATGGGCAACTTCATCGGGCAGACGGTCGGTCCGGCAAAGTTGGTCAAGGTCACCGCTACCGGGGATGTCAAGCCCATGTTTCACGATGATTGATGACGAGACGGGTTATTGACTCTGTGGGCTGATTACGGAATTTGAGAGACGAAACTATAGACATGGAACACTGGATAAAAATCACATTGGATCTGTGGATCGTTTTCTTGATTTTCTGAAAATGGGGGGGGGGGGGTCAAGTCAGCGTTACTTAATTCAAAAAGAGAATGTAGGGCTGCGTTACGGGTACGTTACGGGGAAGAGGGGGGTCAAAGATCGGGGAAAGAGCGCTACATAATACTTGAAGGACCCCTAGAATCCCTGCATACCCCTCTTGTCTTCACTGGAAAAAAAACACATTGGATCTAGAGTCCAGACTCTTAAAAACATCGACAAGAAAAAGTACGCTTGATTCAATAAGAATCTAGCTTAAATCAAGGACCAAACCTCTTAATTAAAGCGGATTTCGTTTTGATTCAAGAAAAAATCCGATTGAATCAAGAGTATTTTTTTTTGTCAATGTTTTCAAGAGTCTGGACTCTAGATCCAATGTGTTTTTTTTCCAGTGAAGACAAGAGGGGTATGCAGGGATCCTAGGGGTCGTTCAAGTATTATGTAGCGCACTTTCCCCGATATTTGACCCTCCCTCTTCCCTGTAACGCACCCGTAACGCAGCCCTACATTCCCTTTTTGAATTAAGTAA